>LPNX010508798.1:398232-416041 GCA_001517045.1 Pseudotsuga menziesii
AGATATGAATCAATGTGGATTGTAACTGAACCCTATAAGAAAATAATCCCTCTATATATTCATATTTTATATGTGAACCGTATATCCATATTTGAAGAAGTCACGAGGTACCTATTCGTGTGTTCTATTTCTATTCTAATCTTCATAAATATAGATAAAAATGACCCTAGAAACGGATTGATATGAGATCGATCATATAGAAAGAGTTTTTCTTTCTTTCGAACCCATAAGGAAAATGTAAATGGCTATAACTATTGGAAAGAGCTCTCAACATACTAGGTGAAAAAATAAGCAACCAACTCCATATGCATACCTACTTATACCATATTTTCTGGGTAGCCAAAAACAATGAATGATATGGTGAGCTATAGTTTTATTATCTCTAGTGGTTACAAGAAAAGTACACTTCGATAAGAAGGTTTATTAGTTTACTCTCATTGTAGGCAACACTCAACAATTCCATCAATCTCTAGTGTATAATTCAACACATTTAGAAGTGTGCTTATGATTCAATTCCTTACCCAATGATTCACAACATGCATTCAGTGAGGGAGGAGGAGACATCTGAAGTGATAAGGAGGTAGGGAAAGGTCTATAGAGGATATCGACTATAGACTTATAAACATGAAGAAATATGAAAATGGATCCAACCCGATGAAGCATCTCAAACAATTTGAGGTTGAAAGTATGAAATTAATATCAGAAGAAGACAGTAAAATAATTTCCCATAGATGAACCATTGAGACTACACCTTGATATGGAATAGTACTTATACATATTGAGAAAAGAAACAACACCCGAAAACCAAGTGGTAGGGAATATGGGAGTCACATCAACAAAGAATCAGATATACATCCACATGGATGGGATTTCGATAACCAAGAATACTACTCAAAATAGACATGAAATCTATTTAATTTTACATTAAAAAAGGTTAATCAGATGAGGAAATATGAAGATCGAGCCGACCCAATGAAGCATCACAATTTGAGGACAATATTAAATTCATATTACAATAAAAGAGAGAAACATAATTCTTCAATACATTTGGAAAGATACATTTTCAATTGTGGGTGGCACATTATTTCTAATCCAAGGGTAACATACGCGTAGTTGAGAACATTTTTATTATGCAAATTTCAAAAGCTAAAAGGAAAAAAATATCGTGGATATTGTGAAGCAGTAAAGTTGGGCCATTTGAAAATATTAATGCAAATAAAGGTGAACCAAGTAAAGAATTTTCATGTCCCTCCCTTGAAGGGACATCAAAAGTGTTGACCTTGCAAAACACCTAGGGGTCAAAAGATGAATTAATTAGTTTACCCAGGGGATTTTGGTTATTAAAAACTATGGAGGAATGTATTAGGATAATTTCCAATTCTAATTATTTTATGTAATTATTTATTTAATGTGAAAATAAATATGTGGAAATAAGTTTCCATGTCAGGAGGGAACATTGGGGAAAGCCAACTTCCCTAGGTTGATAATTAGAATATGTCAAAGGGACTGACAAAAGAAAGTAGTCAGAAAAGAGCGAAAGTACCAAAAGCCAGGAAAATCACTCAAAAGTAAAAGCAGGCAATTCTGGTCCTAAGGAGGGCATAGTTTCCAATTAGAGGATCAGTCACAAAAGAAGAAAGTGTAGAAAATATGTGATAAGAAAAAGCAAGCAACTCTGGGCCTAAGGAGGGCACAATTTCCATTTACAGGGTTAGTTACAAAAACTGAAAGTGCAAAAAAGTTGTCATAAGCAAAATAAGACAACTTTGGGAATAAGGAGGGAACAATTTCTAATTTGGAGGAAAGGTTATTGACAAAGAAACATCTCACATGACTCACACATACCTTTTTCTCAAGGAGGGCGCACCACTTGGCTAGGGTTAGGGTTTATCAAGTGGCAACTTTCTCAATAGGTGAAGGACTTGATCAACAAGTCGCCCAAGTCACTCAATGTTTATTTAAGGATTCTTGTAACTCCATTTCTCAATTTTGTTTCATGAATGATTTGTGTTGAGTGAAGCCCAACTTCATACTAAGTGATGTGCCTCAGTCTCTTGGGATATGTGCCCCAAGTACCTTTCCCCTCTCTTCTTTCTCCCCTTCCATTTTTCAGTGATGGAAAACTAAGGATCATCACCCTAAGATTCATATTTGACCTCTACAACATTAGATCCATCCATTGAATACGAGCTCCAATGAAGGGAACTTCACCTACGCTCTAGTACCAAGCTTGGTGCTAGTTTTGGGCCTCCCATCATCAGTTTTGGACCCCCCTTTGAAGACATCAGTCCTCCAAAAATATTCATGATATTTTGAGCCCAAATTCACTCATTATCACATCTGTAATTCAGTAAGGTTTCTATTCCATAGAGGTTTCATGTTAAGTTTCCATGAGTGAGCCTTTTATTGCCCCCTTGATAGGTTTTTTATCAGTTTTATGCAATAAGAATGAAGAAATTTCCATGTGAAGGAGTATTAAATGATATTTTGTCTAAAAAATGATATATTAGTCTTTTTAATACATGATTATAAGGTATGAATTAAATATGGTTCGAATTTTATCAAATTATGCACACCCCTGCTAGTTGACTAGGAAAAATCTGCTAGTTTTACAATTTTTTTCATTATGGAAGTTTTATGCATTCAAATGTCATTCCAAAAGTTGAAGTAGGAATTTAACTCATACCACTACCTATCCTATCTCTCAGACAATTATTTCGTTAAGGTCGTATCACGTTTGGACAACCATCTTTGCGCAGGGATTCCCCGGGCGAAACTTGCTAGTTTTTCCCAAATCATTCCAAACATCCCCAAACCATGCCATATTTGTTCCTGAATTTCCAAAAAATATTGATTCTTATTACCTATATGATAACACCTCTGAAACTTGCACAAACCCCTGGTTGATTTAAATTTCTTCTAAGTTTCACGGGTGGGAAGCTCAAAAGCGTGGGAGCAGGATTCAATAGAGCTAATTCCGAAACCTAAATGGTCCCCAATTTACATTTTCTAGGGAAGGCAATTTCTCTTTCCCAAATTTTCTTGGTATATTCCTTAACCCTCTTCCAAATTACCCCAACTTTATTAATAATTCACATATTTTCCCTTGCATCTAAAGTAGTTAAATTTACTGCACAACTCTAATTGCATAGCTCAATTAATAATCATAGCAGCGTTAGTATTCTAAATTGAATATCAGATCAGGGATATTACAGTGGTATTAGATCTCTTTCCTTGGGTCATCCTGTGGAATTGAACTCTCTTTGTTGAATAAGATTGGAAATCACTAAATCAAGTTGCAGCTATGATGCTCCCACCATTGATCGAAGAATACCTTGAGCAGTATGAAGATCCATCATGCAATACCTTAGGTAGATTCATTAGGGGTGATGTTGATGATTTATTTCATCTAGTATATGATGAATTCATATGGCAAAAATCTACTAGTGTTGTTGGTCAAATGTTTAGTGGAAAGAACTCTAACGAATCTTTCTAGTATTTCATGGAATATTATGCTTTAAAAGAAGAGATAAGGGAGGTCTTATCTTTTCAAGATTACTGCTACCCGGAGATACAAAAGTTATTCAAATATCCATACTATCTTTTAATAATGGAAAATATTGCACATATGGTGGATGAAGTGTACAAGAAAGTGGGGACTAGATGTTTTCCACCTAGAGCCAAAAGAGATAAAGAGGTGAATCCTATGCTATAGAAATAAGAGATCCAAAGATTTGTTGGTTCTAGCAAAAGTAAGAAAGAGGAGGATGAGGCCCTAAAGCCATTCTAAATTAGTAAAAGGACCATGATCCACTTAGTTATTCAAGTGGACAAGAAGAAGAATAATTTCCTGAGGTGGAGTGCAAGTCACTGCATGAAAGAAGAAAGGGAAGATGAATGCACTTCCAAATTCTTTATGGGTGATTTGTAGATCACTACTAAGGATGTTGGTTCATGTATGGGTGGTGAGACATATTTTGGATCAGATACAAAAGAAGTTCATAAATCATATTTATAGTCACCTCTTGAGCCACATAATGAAGAAGAAGACAAGGACACACCACTTGGGTGTGAGCCAAAGAATTTGGTGGAGGAGCAGGCCACCATAGTATCCCTACAGGAAGATGGTAATATGAAGAAAATGTGTGATAAGGGTTCTTATTTTTGAAGCATCCATGTTTAATTACAACCACCTGATCCATGGGAGGATGAAAATACTTCATTTGCATATGAGGACTGTAAAATGAAGGACAATTGTGAGGGAGATGAATTCACTCCTAGTTTCTCTGTTGGTGATCACAAAATCAGTGCAAAGAAGGGTGATGTTGTCGATGGTGATAAGGAATATTTTGGATTAGATAAAAAATAATAAAATATATTATATCTAAAATCATCATTTGAACCTACTAATGAAGTGGAAGAAAATCCCCCACCAGCTGGGTGTGGACTAGAAAATTTGAAGGAGAAAAGTCTGAAGCAAAAGGGATGCTCACAGTTCATATTTTTGTACTCTCTTGCAGCATGATGAAGTTTCAACCACATCAGAGGAGAGTCTTGACATCAGTGAGAATACAAATCCCACTATCATCATTGAGGAGATATATGAATCATCTATTCTTGTAAGTGGGAAAGAAAAAACAAAGATTCATGAAGAGAAGTGCAAGTCACTGCAAGATAATTGCAGTAAAGAAGAAGGGGATTATTTTCCTCAAGAACTCCTCTAATTTTACTGGCCCTTGAATATGGATGAAAATAATATTCAAGAGTCCTTATACCTTCTCCATGACACACATCCTTCAGTGTCACACCGGTGTTGGATAGCTTCTTGATTGGAAGACCAATCTTCTCTTGAAGCCAAGGAGCAGATTCAGAAGGCATTGTCTACAATACAAGGTGACTTCTTACAATTGATTTCTGATAGAGATGATTCATTTGAGCTTGTTGATGTATTTCATGGAGAATCCTTGAAGGATGAAGAATATATTTTCAAGCTCACACAAGAATGGTTGACCACCCAAGATTCCTTGAAGAGCACTCAATGTGCACTCCAAGAGTCCAAGAAGGAGAAGGAGCAACTTCATGAGAAGTTGTAAAGATCTTACCTACCCTCCTACACACCATTCAACTATCTTCACAAGGATGATTGCATTCTTGATGATATGGAGGAATCTCATGATATGGTGAATCATGAGATGCATTTGGTTTGGATGTACTAAAGGAACCTCATGTGGAGGACAACCATGAGGAAGGAACAGATTTGCGGATGCTAGTGAAAAGCTATGAAGAAGAAAAACTTGGCTGCACTCATTGAGATTGAAAATAAGGATGAAGTGTTCTTATCTATCAAAAAGATGGCTGATCACATTCCATGTGGATCATCAAATAAAATTCCTTATCCATCCGTTGATTGGGTTGATAGAGGCACCTTTAAAATGAAGAGCTTGGGAGGTGAAGCATTTTATTTCTACAACAATTTTTTTGTTGGTACTTGTTGCTGGCAGCAACATATCCCATTTTAAAACTATTAAAATGGATCCCCATTATCCTTTAATCGACTTTTGAAGCCATAATTTTCTTATGGTAATTTTTACTGTAAGTATTGTGTTTTGGTCTTAATACAATTTCCTTATAAACCTTGTTTTTTTGGGTTTTGTCTATTGCGGAAGCGCTCTTTTCCTTTTCCACATACTTTTACGTTTCTGCAGCTTGCATTCCACAACCCGCAATGCGGATTGCACAACTCCTCTTTGGGATGTTTCCTGGAAATAATTTTCCTGTATCCCGCAACCCGTAATTGCGGCTCACGGGAGTTTGAATTTTCCTTCAATAAAAAGTTTGTCTTTCCGCAACCCGCATTCTGCAAAGGTGGATTACAGAAGGTGGAAATCTCTTTCCAAAATTAAACTTTTATCTTCTAGTTCTACATTCCACATTCCACAAAGGCGGAAAAGTCTTGTTTCATACTTTTTTTTTATTTCGGTTCTACCTTCCACATTTTGCAAAGGAGGATAGCAAAAAGTGAAATTTCAATTATTTTCTAGGTTAATAATTCCAGTTCCACCTTCCTCATTCCCCAAAGGTGGATTACGGAAGGCAGAAATCATAAAATACAAATATTTCTAATTCTTTTACCTCCGCATTTTGGCTTCTTGCCTTGATCTCAACCATCCACTTATGCCAGATCTACGACCTAGATCTATTTTGCCGTTGATTTTTGGGTTATTTAATCCATTCGAATTTCTGAAATCTTCACCATTTCACTTGTGTTTTTTATTGCGTTTGAAGATTTCTACTGCGGATTTTTCTTGGTTGAGCTTGTAAATTCTCTGTTCCTCAAGCTTCCTACGAGTAAGCGATTATCCTTCACGATCGTTTTTTCTATTATTTCCAAACCGTGGTAGGTTTTTTAACCATGGTTGCTAAATTTCAATCAGAAATTGCTTCCAAGATGTCTAGAAACACTAGGTTGAAGACTGCTCTGCAGGAGCAAAAGAGAAAAGAGCCCAATGCCGGTATATTCAATGATACCAATGGGCGTGTCTCCGAAACCCTTCATTTGGACTTGTTGAGGATTTACTCCATTTTCGGCAATAACGATTTTTCCACAATTCCCCATCACCATCCTGCATACACAAAAATTAGGAGTTCTTAGCTCCATTGCATTGCTGCTCGACCTCCATTTATGCCCTATAGGGACCCAGTTAAGTGGGAATTGGACCACACTATCCATAAGGAGCGTTCCTTCAATGACCATACTCATACCCCAGTGGCCTCTTTCCATCCTGATGTTTTCACCAGGGCTTATGCACTCAGACCTCCTCGACAAATTTTGAATTCTAAATTTCTCGATGAAGCCATGTCTCGATTTAACCTTGAAGAAGTGGTAAAATCCTAGATGGAAAACCTAGTCAAATACGTCTCGAAGCCAACCAATTCTTACCCTTTTTCCTGGTTTATGGAACCCTTTTCATTGCTTGTAGTCATGTTTTTCTGGTTGTATGGATTGTCAAACTGTTCAATGTTCAAAGCTGAATGGGTTCTTGTAGCCCACCACATATTTCTTATAGGTGAATCCTTTAATTGGGAACATATTTTATCTGTGAATTTAAAAGAAGAAATTGAGAAATATAAGAAGACTCCAGCCACAATGAAGCCGGCATTCTATATGTCGGGTTATGTTATGGATGTGTTTTGCGTAACTTCTACTTTTCCGACCTTGGGTTGGAATTGGAGTAGAAATTCACCACCGATGCATATTTATTGTTCAGACATGTGGGAGGACAACTTTGTTCTCTGAGTTTATGAGATTTGTGACCTGTTTCTAGGGTTAATGTACCACAATATATTCAAGGCAGACGTTCCAGATTTTTTTTCTAAGAGAGGGAGAGCATTGATTGCTTTACATGGTGATTAGTACATGGGAGAGTATTTCTCCTACATTAGAATATGGGGCAGCAATATAGTTCACCTGCTGCCTAGAATAGTCCCAAAACAAATGGTATTACAAGAGGTATCATATCAAACTGTGATCAATGAGGTCTATCCTAAACTCGCACGGTCCAAAAGAAAGACTTGGCCTAAATTTCCCTTGAACTTGGATTCTGTCATTTTGAAAAATTCTACTCACGTAGTTGTCCTAGGTAAAGAAATTGCTAGTATGAACCCGGGGGAAGCTCCCAAGAGGATGCATAAACCTAAGTCAATCCTGGCCATCCTCTTTGTCCAGGAGCATGCCAAGTTTCAATATGCTCATCATGATGAACCTGATGAATCAATATACAGATCATATATTGACTTTCAGAAGACATTGAGTAATATTATTGACCCAAATGTTAAATCTCATGTCTTCAAATAACAAAAGGATCTCAAGGAATCCATGCTCCATTACAAACAGGTGAAACTGATAATAGAGGAGACTATTCAGAGGAAGAACAAAGAAAAGGATGAAAAAAAGAAAGAAACAACCTCTTCTTGTGCCCTTGCTATTCAATCAAAAGATAAGGGTAAGGCTGTTTTGGAAGTTCCTGTAAGAACTCAACCTTCTCAGATGATAGAGATCCTACACAAAGGGGAAGAGTTCAAGAAAAATCTTGAAAATATTAGCTCACAGTTGCAAACAAAAACAAAAGAGGGTGAATCTATTGGACCAGTAATACATCCTTAGTACATAGTTTTTACCTTAGGTTAACTTTATTTTCCTTCATGCAATGATATCCTATGGTTCAAGACTTAGGAGAGATGATTCAACATTATAATTGGTTATTTTGGCCTGTTCACACCTACAATAGTGCCCTAGTTGGTCAACCTAACACATTTTCACCTCATTTAATGTCTTGGGGTGCCACCTCCTTGATTTTTGGGGCCCTGGTTTGATTAAGTGCGCTAGGGGGTGTACTTGGCCTATTTTAGCTCTCCTAGGAGCATTTATTGCCACCTAGAGCACCCCACTCACCTATATCTTCTCACCCATGATTTCCTAGGACCCAGTAAGGACCCAACACACTTCACATGAGGTTTTGTGACTATTTGGGATTAGTTGGAGCTCCTTTGGTCCACCTAGGGGGGTTGGGGGTCAATTCTCACCATGACACTTGTACTTTCCCAATTGGCTTCCAGAGCCACTTGAATTTCCTCCAATGTATTATAAATGTGTAACATAACATCTACACGATGTATGATAACAACAAGACCATAAATTAGCACCATTCACATGTGCTATTCCATGTATTTTCTGTCTCTTTGATAGTTTCTCTTGTACATTTTGTCAAACACTTCCTGTGTGAACATTGTTCTAGCTCCTAGATCTAATTAAGAAGTAAATTCTTACATGGTATCAGAGCTGGTTGGAGCTGCAAACAAATCTTGTGAGGTTTGAGTTGTTGTTTAGGGCATATTTCCACAAAACTTGAGTGCTTGCTTGCAGGTTTAACAACATTTTTGTCGCAAGTTGCATAGGAAGGACAGAGCAAACTCGAGCTTTGCTTAATCCTTTCAATTATTTTGAGTGGTGTTACCACCTAAGTTGTACTTAGTGGTTTTTTATCAAGTGATCCTGGTGAATCGGACAAGGATAACTTGTTCAGACTTCAGAAGACCTTCAGTCTTGCTTCTAGGAAGCTTTGTTGTACTATATCACATGTTCATACCCCATGGGGGAATTATAATAAATGTTCTAGCATGATAGTGTCTGTAAAAGACTCAGTCTCTTAGACTTTATTTGTCAATCCGATCAGTCCAGGGTGTTTTTTCCCTTGGTTATTATTGGTTGTTGAATAAACGACTGATAATTTCTGAGTTTTTCACTCCATACCTCCAAAGTTGGGGTGGTGGCTTGGCATTTAGGCCTAATGGGATTATTAGAGTCTATGTGTCAATGCATAGACATGCTAGGCATCATGGTCGAGTCATATGAACATGTCTAAGTCCCCCTAGGTTTTTTCAATTTTTCAAATTTTTAGTTTTTTTAGTGTTTTTTATTAAAATTTAATTTTTCCAAAACTTAGGCTATTTTTTAATATTTTAGTTGGAAAAATTGATTTTGTAATAAAGGTGGGCCAAATAATCAGTTTCAGTCATGTAGGCTCTCATTTTCAAGCTAAGAGCACCATGTAAACCCATGGACCCACTATTTCATAGTTTTAAATGATTTTCCATCACTCAGGTCAGAAAGCCCCAAAAAATCGATTATTGATTATTTTAATTAATAAATTGATGAATAATGGAGCAAATCCAGAATCCTAGATCAGGGGATTCTCAGCTGAGTTGATTGAAATCAGTCAGATCTGAACCAGATTGACTGGATCTGACAAATCCTTGATTAAAGGAGGTGATCAAATCAGATCCAGAGTTGATCTTCAGCAGTCTTTATGGGGAATTGCACCCTCTCTCTCTCCTCCACACGTGTGGGCTCTCCTGGGAGCTCTGTGGACTGATGTGTCGGTTTATGGGTTGATGTGTCAGCTCAATCAAGCCCTCAGTTGACAAGTAGGCTCAGTTCAGCTTTAGATCTTCATTGATTGACTCTCCATCAGCTGATTTGATCTGTCTCCTTGGGATTTTTCCCCCCCCAGGGCTGGATCTCCTGGTTTTTGTATAAATCAAGCACAAGCAGCCTTTTCCAAGCTAGTTAGAACTGGGATTGAGGTGTTGTTGCTCGTGTACTGTATTGTTTGTTATTCTGGAATAAAGAAGCTTTGGAGGCAAGATCTATGGTGTAATTCTCTTCATGTGTGGATGGTGATTGTCAAATGCTTATGAGGTATAATCTGTGTTATTTATCGTTGCTTTTGCTGGTTAATTGTTGGCCTTGAAGGAGAGATCTCCCTCCTGTTAGGGTAAGAGTTTATTCTACTTTGATTTATGCTCTTACTGCTGCTTGTTTTAGAGCTATTGGAGTTGTATGTATTTTAAGTTTAATTGCATGCTTTCCAATTATCTCTTCCAGCAGCACCTATGTTTTAACCATCTATTTATGTAAGGATTTCTAAGTTGCAGGTGATTTCGCTTGTAGAAGAGGTTGAGATGGTTTGCATCTTCCTCATCTTCAAGATCTTCTGAATGACATAGTCCCTCGGTGTTCCACCAAAGCAGAATCCAAAGCCCAACATTCCCAGGCTTCAAACACTCTTTCTCTCTCTTCCTCCTTCAAAATCTCAATTTCTCTTCAAATTGGTTACTTTTAAAGAGTCTTATTGCTTAGATCTATCTCATTAAGAAAATTACATATAGATATAGTTAGTAAGATCCTTTCTTAAGTTTAGATCTCAGTTCCGTTTTGCATATAAAGTTATATTTTAAGATATCTAGCTGAAATTATCCTCTTTTTTGCAAGCATTTTAAAGAAAATTTGTAGCTTGCTTTTAAGGTAGTTTCCTTTGTTGTACTTTAAAGTTTCATATTATGAAATAAAAGTGCACATCTTATTGGATGCCCAAACACCAAGCCAAGATCCCAAGGAAAGCTTGCTTTCCTTGGTTCCCTTTTGCAAAACTAGATTACCCCAACTCAACAAAATTTTACTTAGTTTTTTTTTCGGTAACTAGTGTGGTGATCCAAAACACTTTTAAAGTGTGTTTGGGCACATTTTATTTTAATTGCTTCCTATTTTTTAGCAGGTCTAACAAAAAAGAGAAGGAGACTTTGCCCAGTTTCCGACTCTTGGACGAACCAGAGCTTCCTGGAAGCATCCCCCACCGCTGTGTTTTAATTCTAGCTTGTTAGAAGCTTGTTGTAAGCCTTTGGATCCCAGATAAAAAGTACCAAAGTGCATCAATTTCAATTTTATGATATTGTAAATTGCTGCTAATAAAAATAAAGGGTCCTTTTCAAATAGGCTCTTTCGAGCCTATTTACCATCCCCCCTGGGGGGATTTGTGTTCGTGTCTTTTTTTATTTTCGTTCCTTTTTTTTTGCAATCTAGCGTAGTTCTAATCTGCAGGGTAGTATACTTTGATTTATTATCATTTCCATATTCCATATCTAAGGTTTCAAAGTAATTTAATACTTACCCCATGACTTCTCAATTGACCCGAACGGGGAAAGAGATGCGTGGTAGGACTAATTAGAGAACTGGCATTGTGTATCTTGGTTTTCTTTTCATCAACTGTTTCTTTAGTTTTAATAAAATGAACCCCTCCTTGATTCCCCGATTGAGATCCACTGGGATCGAAAGAGGTTCCTAGAGGGTTTTCTTTTTAACAAGAACATCCATCTCAAAATTTACTAAAATTGACAAGACTCTGGTGTGTATGCTCTGCACTTGGGTATGGTTCGTTCGATCAGTCAAGCTGTATCAAAAGCACTTGAGTGACTAGAATAATTAGCATTCACTCTCCCAAATTGACAAACCATCAATTGAAAATCCAACACCTAGATCAAACCATTACGGTGGCAAAATACCCAAAGGAAGCAAGAACTCCTGAAAAGTGATCTCAGGGCGCCGATCTCTATTACACCTGTGGGTGCATTATGAACAATAGCCTCAGAGACTCCATTCAGCCCACATATTCCTTGCGGGTAGCTGTGACAGTTTAGTTTTGGACATACTCCAAGTACTCTCGGGTATATCTGGAGCCCCCCCCCCCCCTTCGCCTAATTTTAATCAACTCATATTTCACATTAACTTAAAATGTACCAAGAGGCAATCGCAAAACATTCACTCCAAGCACATGCAAGTACATTGATTATCTTTTGACTCCATTTTAAGGCACTGGTTATTTTCTTTCTATATATATATATATATATATATTGTGTATCAGCATTGTGCTTTCATGCGCTCATTTTGTATCTTATCATCTATGGTTGTTTATAGTTAAATTTCAAACTCCTAAGTAACTCATTTAGTTTAACATCACCATACTAAGTAATTAGCCTTAGTAACTTAATAGGGTCTAGCCCCCTTGTCTTCATTAGGAGTTGAGCCTAAACGGAGGAGTCAAGAATAAGGTGACAGCCTTGACTCGAGACTTGCCCCCAAGGACACACCGAGTGGCTTGAATATTTCTTCCACGTGACCTAGGTGTGTGAAAGGTGGCAACAAGTGGAAGGTCGAGATGGTCATCCAGTTGAGGTCCAAGGGCCTCTACCGGGTCACCATGGGAACTGAAACTGAGCCAAATTTTGCTATGGAGAAACCTAAGTATTTTAATAGGCTTGATGAGGTCTTCGGCATGCTCTACCTTGACACTTCAAGAGAACTTATCTTTCACATAGAAAGTCTTGGCATACCGAATGAAGTTTGGGTCAAGTTTGAGTCACTATTTAGGAAGACAGATGAAATGAGAGGCCACCATCTTGAGAATGAGCTAATCTCACTGAGCCCAGCTCACTACGAGACCATTGAAGATTTATTCACCAAGTTTAAAGTGCTGGTACTTCAGCTAAAACAATGTGGCATAGAGAAGAAAGATGACCATCTTATCTTGTCCATCCTTTCTAAGTTGGGGTCGAAGTATTCTGTATATGTTTCGACATTTCACTCTAGCAAACTGACAACTAGAAATTGGAAGATGCTGACGCTGCAAGATTTCATGGAGTCTTTGATTCAGGAGCAAGATAATATCATACAAATTGCTACCATCATCAAATCCAAGGATCAAGCTCTTGCTACTGGTGTATCAAATCAATCCCAGAGCAAGAAGAAAGATTTGAAGCAAAGGGAGAAAGAGAAGGAATCAAGTTTAGAAAGATTTAGTTCTACTAATGGGAGCTAGAAATCCAGGAGGAGAAACAAGAGACAAATACCCACATGTGATTATTGCAGAGGTTTACATCTTGAGAGAGCTTTCTTCAGAAAGAAAATGGACATCATGACCAAGCTCCTTGAGGAGAACCACATTGCTCTTCCAGAATTTGCAAAAAGATGGGAGCGCAAGAAAGGAAATGGGAAGGCTGAGCATGCATTTGGTGCATGGGTAAAACTCAATTCTAATTTCTATATTTCTGATTCATAGTCTGATATATCAGAACCTGAAACATCCATCCCTTCCGTGAAAAAATTCCCAGTCAGCTCATCAAAGCTTCCTCCCAAAACTAGTCATTTTTCACTAGCTTTTGATGTGCCTTCTGAAATCTCTTCCCAAATCCATTTATATATTTCCATTTCTGATTCTGAAGATGATATATAGGCTGATATACAGCCTATGAAATTCATTGACTCATTTCCCCAACCATCTCATGACCAAAAGACCCATCAACCCTCAAGTTTACTAGTTGGAAATTTAGAAAATTGTCTAGTTTCCAATGCTATGTCTCTTATATATGTTCTTGTTATGTCTTGTATGTATTTCATTGGTTGGAAAGCCATATCATTTGCCTTCATGGGACTGCTGTTCCATATGTTTGGACTTTCCTTCACCATCCATGGTTCAAATCTCAAGTCTCCAGACCTTCCAGGTTCACTCAATTGTAATTGTGATCTAGTTGCTCACTCTTCTCTTCCTGTGGATCCATTCGCTCATGGAGACACCATACCTCTCATATTTTCTGCTGTGTATGACATATATTCTTATATTTCATAGCCTCATGAGCTTTGTTACAGATTTGTGTAGGTGCTTCATCAAATTGGGAGAAAGATTCATGGCTTTATTCATGATACAACAACTACACATAATGCATATTTTGTTGAAACTTTTGATGTTATTTGGGAAAGAGTTTGTAGAGATATATTTTCCATGGCTAATTATGCTGTTAGATCAGAGAATTCTTGTAGAAAAATACATTCTTATGATGCCCCTCCATCATCAAGTGATGATCATCAAAGGGCCTCTCCACATGATCTTTGTTTACACCACTTTGATGCATTGATGCATGATCTTGGCATCCACAACATCTTCACCAAGTCCATCACCAATAAGTTGTTCTTTCAGCTCATTCAAGTGAATAAGAGGACCTGCTGAAGACATTTTGATCTCTTTCATATCCATTTTTTAGGGGAGGTTTTTCCCATGAGGTTTTCCTCCTTACCTCGGTTACATGGATCAATACAAATTCTGTTGTAAAAGGTGACTTGTGCCTTAGTTGCCAAGGACTTAATAAATATTTTTGATTAAATTGTATTAAGTCTAGATTAAGGGGGGGTGTTGGAGCAGTAATACATCCTTAGTACATATTTTTTACCTTAGTATAACTTTATTTTCCGTCATGCAATGATATCCCATGGTTTAAGACTTAGGAGAGCTGATTCGGCATTATAACTAGTTATTTTGGCCTGTTCACACCTACAACAGTGCCCTAGTTGGTCAACCCAGCACATGTGCACCTCATTTAATCTCTTGGGGCACCACCTCCTTGATTTGTGGGGCCCTATTTTGACTAAGTGCGCTAGGGGGTGTATTTGGCCTGTTTTATCTCTCCCGAAAGCATTTATCGCCACCTAGAGCACCCTGATCACCTCTATCTTCTCACCCACGCTTTCCTAGGACCCATTAAGCACTCAACACAATTCAAATGAGGTTTCATGACTGTTTGGGTGTAGTTTGAGCTCCTTTGGTCCACCTAGGGGGGTTGTGTGTCAATTCTCACCATGACACTTGTACTTTCCCAATTGGCTCGCAGAGCCACTCGAATTTCCTCTAATGTATTATAAATGTCTAACATAACATTTAAATGATGTATGATAATAATATGATCAGAATTTAGCACCATTCACTTGTGTTATTCCATGTATTTTATGTCTCTTTGATTATTTCTCTTGCACATTTTTTCAAACACTTCATGTGTGAACATTGTTCTAGCTCTTAGATATAATTAAGAAGTAAATTCTTACAGAATCTCAGCCTAAGAAGTAGAAGACGCAACTTATCCCTAAACAGGTACAGGTACAACAAACACCAGTTGTTGATCCATAGTCGATGCCTCAGGAAGTGCCTAGGGAAGAACAACTAGTCCCACCACTCTAACTTACTGCACAAGCAATGCAGGTTCCTCCAACTCAGTAGGTAGAACCTCCACCTCAAGTTGAAATTGAAGTTCATGAAATACATAGTGAATTAGAGGAAGAAAGAGGGCCTTATAATTTACCTGTCAATATACTTACTTCCATTGTATATTCTATCCCCAACGCCCATATATATGAGAATATTTTTTATTCATCATGTTATCACTCTAGGAAAATCCTCTAGGTTGTAGCTTGAGGATGCCTGGTAACTTAAAATGTTTTCTAGGGTTTTCTAATATGGATCAAGTCATGTGACCTATATAACCTTCCACTCTCAGGACATGCATGAAACTCACTCAATTACAAGGCTTTTAGTTACAACTGTTTAGAAGTTGACAATAAGGTGCAGGGATGGAGAACTCATTATGCTAGCAGATTTACATACAAAACAAATGCATATAAATGGCTAAATCATGATAAGGATGGTACTTATAAATCAAATCACATTAACACACCAATAGGATGACAGCTATTAGTTATTAATTAACTTGAAAGTAACCTAAATACACATTCAAGCATAAGTACAGTAAAGACAGAGATGAAGATTGAACAAATCATAACAAAAGAGCTTATATTCAAGAATGAGAAAAATGAGAAGCTCACAATAGCATAGGTTTATAAATCCCCGAAGTCGAACCCTTTTTTCAAAAAATCAGTCTTAGGCTTTATATCCTTTTACAAAATATACAGATCCTAAAACTTGGATCTGTTTTTTACAAAAAATAAACAAAAGTAATAGTTTTTGCAAATTAGGGTTTAAAACCCTTAATTAACTACTTTTCTAACTTAACTGAAGTGTCACATCCCCATGCCTCCGACTGGCGAAGAGGACGCGACTACAAGCTTCAAACACACGGGCTAAGTGCCCCATGAACATATGTATGCACTAAATTACAGAAAACAGAATGCTGAGAGGAAATGCATTGAAGTAAAACATGCAATTAATCATCGTACACAGCGGAAACCAACAACATTCATACATGCATGCATTCATTTAACATGTTCATCATTTTTATTAACAGAAAATAAGGTTGCAGAAGTAAAATGAACAAGATCACTTATCTTATGAAGAACTCGATCCGCAACCAGCTACGTCGCTACAACGTTCCACCCAACCATAGGCCAGCATGCTCCTTAATCTCTCAGCAGTGCTTCCATCCCCGAACTGGGCATGATTATCCAAGGAATAAGGGAACTAGCAGGCTTACACGTAGCCAAAGGTATACAAGACACAGCCAAGCCAACACAGTTGGGTTTATCAGGCCATCCAGGAGTTGGGAAAGGATAAATGCTAAGCTGGTGAGCTCATTACAGAGCCAAGAACACCTACACCAGAACTAGCCTGACCTCTAAGACACCCAAATAAACCCAACACAAGGAACCGGTCCCTTCTCTGCTACACAGTCCCTCAGGCCCTGCATTCCCTTCCAGTGCTATTCAGGGGTGATGGAGAAGAAGGCCAGCCCTTTAGCTCTGTATGTGTGGATTCCAACCACCAGGTTTATCAAGCAAAACTAAGCCCCCATCACTGCTCCTTTCACAGTCCGAAGACCAAACATTGCACTCAGGAAATTAATTTAGCTGTCACAGCTTAAACAGGGAAAAACGGCTCCCAAGCGATTATATAGTCCCACTGAACGTATCAGTGCACCAATTTACAACATGGGGGGGGGGGGAACAACAATTCTGAAATGTAATTAGCATACATTACCAACATACACAGGGAAAACAACCGTCTGTTTTTCACAATCGAGGCCGCTGAGGAAAAACGTATGCAGACCACACTTGGGGACGAATTTACAGTATCCTGACCGGTGCGTATACATCCACAATGTAGAACCCCCAAATTATCCCTTTAGTAAAGGACGGAGCCACACCATTCTCAAATTCACAGAGGAGAAACTATGTGGTTAAAACCAGGAAATCCTGTGCGTGAGAGACTAATGAACGGGCAATGGTTCAGGAGGGAAAATGAACAGCCCCCAAAGAGGATGTGGAAGTGGATGTGCATGAGCCTTTAGCACAGTCATGGAGAGTGAAATCCCTGCATGTGGATGAGCAACATGAGGAAGGAACAGACTGTGGAGGTGAACAGCAAAATCGTGAGGTCACGAATTGGAGAGTGCGTGAAGGTTTTTCCTGCCATAGTGAAGTCAACCATGGTGGAGTGTGCGTGAGGTTGAGGACTGACAATCCTGCCACCCCACTCCCAAAACAATTAACTGCCTCAACCACCAGCAGCAATTCTTCAATGAAAGTGGTTGGGTAAAGCAAGGAAAAGAAGACACATGGGTATTTTTCTCTCATTGGCCAAGGTTTGACAAATTCCCCCACATCCTTATCCTTGTGAAAATCATGCCCCTTTCTCATTTT
>LPNX010508798.1:416212-459526 GCA_001517045.1 Pseudotsuga menziesii
ACATGAAAAATTAGTCCACTGAATGAACATTTAAATAACTGAAGTAACTGCTGGTGATTACTGCTACTGGTCCTCTTCCAGTTAATCCACTGATTTCTCTTTGACAGTTAGGGTTGGTGGCATTTTGTGCTGTTATGTCATAGTAGATCTTAAACAGACCCCTTTCTAATGCTTCCCTCAGCGTCTTTCATCTTTAGATCACATCCCTGAGCCATCTGTAGTTGCCCAAAACCGGTCCTATATGCCAAAACTTGCTTTTAAGCCTCTGTCTGCTTTCGGTGGTTAAGAGGCCAGTCTATCGGAATCGTTAGCTATCGAAAGAGGCGCTTTTGGTGGCTAATGAACTGCCCTAGCGTCTTCCTAAGCCACCAAAAGCCCTATTTTTCAAAAATTAATAGGTTTTTTTCAAAAATGTCTTTTCAAGCCTATTTGCTCAGCTTTCTTCTTCTATAGGCTTCATGTTAGGAGTGTTGACATTTCCTTGGCTAGTTTTAGGAGGTTGGAGACTAACTGTTGCTTCAGCTAGGGTTTCTAAGGTTGGGTGGCTGCTAGGGTTTTCTTTGGCCTCCTTCAACTGCAGCCTTTGGAGCCTAACCATCCTGTATAATCTAGTGTTGTCCTTTAGGTACCTTGTATTCAGCCTTTTCAAGAAAATATATCTTTCTCTCTACTCCAAGTATGACTTATGCTGTAGCTTGTTCCTGCTGGTCAATGTTTCATTATTCCTCTTTAGTTCTCTTTCCAAGACCTCCATTTCATAAATCTGCCTCAGTAACTGATTGATCTTTTGAGTTTTATGCTTGTTGGAGGAAACCTTCTCTGTTGGTTCCTCTTGCTCTTGTGGTGTGGGGGATGGTAGTGCTTCAAACACTGGTACAATTTGCAGAGCTAGGGATGCATCCTCTTCTTTCTCTTCCTCAGAATCTGAATAGGGTAGATTTAGGATATTCTCATGTTCTGCTTCTGCCTCCTAGCCCTTCTCACTGAAGTCCAAGTTCCTTTTTACCTTCTTGGTCTTGGAAGAGGAGGGAGGATGTTCTGTTTCTGCTACTAGGGAAATGGAACTCCTCCTTCTTCTCCCACTCCTTGGTGTGCTGGACTTCTTGGAAGGAGACTTCCCTTTCTCTTCTGGCTGAAGCCTGTCTCAAATCCATTCCAAAATAGAAAATAAGGCCAAGCCATATTTCTTCTCTTTAACAACTCCTGGACCAATAGCTGGATAAGACCATGGTGGGACAACCTACCAGCAATCTTGGATGGTTGGGATTTCACTTGATGTGCCATCTTTCCTAGACTTCTGTGTAAGTAAAAGGGAAAATTGAGAGGGCTTTTACCTGTGAAGTGATTCATCAACTTGAAATAGTAGATCATAACTCTATTATATCTCTCTTCACAGGTTATATAGACCACAATGGCCTTTAGCAGTTGTTGCCACTTCTCCTCCAGCCATGATGATGGCACACTCTTCTTCCACACTCTTCTTCTATGCTCAGGCTTAAGGTAAGAACTGGACTACACATCTTTTGGTATGGTGGTCTTGAACCATTTTTCTCCTGTGCAAGGGAGTTTTGTCACCTCAGTGATTAGCATTTCATCTATGTGAAACTCCTCTTTGCCTATGACTGCTTTTGAACCATCGAATGAGAGGGAAAATGCTTTAGCCACCTGCTAATGGAAGCCTTGTATCTTTTCATAGAACTTGTAGCAACCAACCTCTTGGAAGAGTCTGCAGACCTCTGGATGTGCTTCTAAATAACTGATATCACCTAGCTCCTACCTAAGAGCATGTCCACTCTTCTTCATCTTAATGGGTGTCTCTTCTAGGTACCTGCAAAACAGTTCTTAGTTCTATATACAATATGCTTACCAGGCTGCTCTTTTAGAGCTAGTTTTTCTGGCGGGAAAAAAATGATAATCTCAAAGATGAAATCAGATGGAGTCTCTTGGCACTGATTATGAGTGTTTTTTCTGTCATTATGGAGGCTGAGATCATAAGATGATGGCAGCAGCTGATCCTCTAGATCTCCTTTCCCAAGTAATCATAACCTACATCAGCCAGAGTATTCTGTGGGATTTTCGATGATCTTTTGGACAGGTGGAAGGAGACTGAGGGTTTCTAGTCAAATCAGTCCTTTGACAGTTTCCTAACGACCCTTTTTACTCATTCACCCACGCGGTTATGCAGGCCCAGATCTTTTCGGTGGTTAATCATGCCCTCCATTGATCGTTTATCTTGCTGACGGGGTCGGATGTGACTGTTTTCTAACCGTTTTCTTACTTTGTTCTTTAGGTGGTTAATAGCCTTCAGGAGTGTTAGCACTGGAAATGATCCCAAGGTTGTGGAAGGCTCACTCCCCAGGTAACAACAAAACTAGTTTTGGTCACGCCTCCAGTCCTGCGTGGTTAGAGAGGGATCTCTTGTTCATCACCAGGGTAGCTCCATAGAAGGTTGTCAGTCTTGTGTGTCACCAGAGTCTACTCCGCATAGGATTTTCAATCAGCATAATCAAGGAGCTAGGATCCTGAGAGGGGAAAAGTATGTCGAGGTAGGTGCATGGTGGGAACATCGGGGGTAGGGGACCATGGGAAAATGGAGTCGAAACCTACGCAAGAAATGATTACAGGTGGAAAGAATGACGAAAGGTAGCAAATGGAGGCAAGATAGCTGCTGATTTCCCAATCAGGAGATTTTAGCCTGCGTTTTAGAGGACAAGGAGGGATAGTCCATCGCATGGAGCACCGGTGAGATGAATTCCATACAAATTTAGAAGAACCATTGTTAATGCCTAGAATAGCGGCCGAAGCATAACAAGTATGAATTATGAACCACTATACCCTATGTTGCAGGCATGAAAAGCAATAAACAAAATGGAGTGAAGACAGGGAAACACAATTTACACATAAAGAAAGCACTTATTGGGAAAAACAACAACACAGGAATCTTTGCTATTGATGACATTCTTCCACTACAATTTTATTCATACACAGGTATCAAGATTTTTTACAAATGGGAGCCTCAGCCTGAGATTGTTTCCCAATCAAATTCTCTAATTCCTTTCTCCCTCTATCGGGAGCATTTTTATACAATACTAATGCTGAGACTACAGAATCAAAAATTGTTACAAGTTGCCATCTAGCGTTAATAATGCAGAGAGTGGACTATCGCCACATTTTACAAATAGAAACAAACATCATGGTGTTAGTGGCATTATTCAGCTCGGTTAACAATTGGACATGTACGGCTGCCACGAAGGATGATGAGTGAGATGCTTACTTTTGTACTGTGTGCCTCCACCACGTTCAAACACAGCTTTCTGCATGGGCACATACTGGCAAAGTGATCAGCCTCCCTCGCTAGTCCAGTCACATCCGCCACCTCCTTCCTCACCAGTTAACATTGTTATTCCTGGGCTCTAGAGGAAAGGCCACATTACTTTTGGCCAACATAGACCCATGGGGTGGCCCATCATTCTTATACTCCTCACCTTTAGTGAGGTGAATTCTCCCATAGGAAATAAGGTGTAGAAGATCTACACTAGCCCCATCTCCTTTGAGAAGTGGACTTCACAAACAGAGCTATTAGGGATTTTAACCCCCGACGCCTCCATCTGAATGAATACCTTCGTAGAGAATAGCAAGTGACTGACCCTTTCTACAGAAGCTTTGGTGGGCGTGATGGTATCCAAGGTTCCTAGAAAAACACTAACGTGGAGTAAGTGTCTAGGTCTTGCGTCATTGGAGACGCAGATATCACATCTAGGCCTCGATGGCTGGTGTCACTATTGGCATGAAAATGCCAAAGAGACAAGTGAGCATAGAACCCACTCACCAACCATCAGCACCCCTAGATGAACAAGCTTCTCGAACCAGACCTTCATCGTCAAGCTCTATCAGGCTTCTGCAGCTTAGTGGAGGATGTTAGTTTACCTTTGTTGAACTGAGGATAGTATTTATAGGGCTTCGGGATTGATCTTCACACAGGTTGGTCAACATCTCCGTACATTCTGTCATCGAGTATATCCATCCTTAACATGTGCAAAGGCACAAGCCGAGCGATCTTTTACTTTGTCGGGGATCTAGTCATTTGGTTTCACAAACCGTGGCGTCTTACTGTCTACTGTGGGAGGTGATAGAAGACGTCTCCTGGTATAATAGATCCATGCTGCAAATTTTACGAAGTGGATGACCATACGTCGTGCTGGCTCTGCCTCATGTGAGTAAGGGGATTTTCCATATAATTTCCTTGTTTCTGTAGGCCAGTTCATATAGAAGCTACTTCAGAGAGATGGCTTCCCCTGAAGTGGACACGTGCCACACTTGCGAACTGGCAAAAAATATGCCACCGGACGAGACTTTTACCTCAGACGTATCTCGAATGGTGTTGGAGGAATCGACCAATCTGCAATGGGGTATATTACATGCGTGAATGCCCCTCCGCTATCATTTCCATACTAGATGGGAGATCTGTACCTTGGGAGTCTTCTTCAGCCATCCGATCAAAGGAATCCTCTATATCTGCCGTCCACGTTCCATTCATCTCGCCACCAACCTTTCTCGTCTGAACACTGGGGGTAGTTTGGATTGTGATATGTTCTAAGCCATAGATTGAGGTTGGCTCTTATGCAGCCATTGATTGAAACAGGCCCCACCATTTTTCGCAATGGAGAACTCAAATATTCACCCGTGCTAGTTTTCCCTATGAAATGAACCATAGACGCTGATCTATCCTCGCTTTCATCACAGCTGTTGATCCTTTTGACCTCTACGCCTTTTTGCGATTTGATATTCTGGTTTTACCCACACAAGTATGGATTGTGAAATCGCTGTAGGTCGTAGATCTATCCGAAGCCACATCTCAACCGTCGAAAGCTTCTGGTCATTAACAGATTTCATGATCTGGGAAAGGAGCTTGGACATCACACGTTTGTCCGTGCGAAGCGATTTGAAACCATTGATCTGCCTTTGATTGATCGCAGCCCTTGAATATGGATCGTGCCCAATGTCACGATACACATGCCCCTTTCATCGTTGAAGGATGGTCACATGATATTTGAGGGGCTGGAACCCTTATTGAACCTCTATCAGGCCTTCAAATCAACTCTTAAAATGGAGTGTTAACAACTATCTCCATGAAAGATTCTATCCTCCCAGCGAGGTAGCAAAGAACCCCCGTAGACCAAGTGCCAAAACCATTGGGCGGCTCCCAATTTCCTATGAAATCCTCAACCTGTTCAGGACTGAACCATCAATTGAAACCATTCTACAAACAAATCCCACACTTTCAACCTGTCACTCATCCACATTCTGAAAACTGAAGACAACTGTAACTGCACATCTAAACTTTAAAACTGAAACTGAAATTCAAACTGAAGCTGAAAATGAACTGAAAACTACTAAATGGAATGCTCTCCATGTCGAGCTTATTCATCTTTACTTACCTACCCTACTTACTAAGCACCAATTCTCAGTCAAGTAACTTTTGACTTCCAATGAAGCCACTCAAGCAAATGATCCCAAAAACCAACTTTCTCTTCATGCTTGATAAAAAACACAGATGACAAACTTAATGGCAGAAAGTTATAATAAAGAAATTGATCTTTACAGTAGATATATAACCAGCCATTACCACTGCCAATATTTTCCATGTACTCTACCACTGGATCATAAAAAAAATGACAACCTTCAAAATACTCTGTCATTTGCTTGCCATGAGAAGGCTATCCCAACTTTAAATTCCCTTGCATGTTGTCAAACTGATATTCAAAAGAACCATGCAAGGAAAATTCGTGACAATTTCCAGGCGATACATCCACAACTTCATCTAAAATTTCTGATTTTAAAACTTCATATTCTTTGTATGCTTCAGCAGAAACATCATTCACTTCTTCAATAGGATCGAGCAAATAGATCTCTTCTTGACAAAAAATTTCTGAATTTGAAAAGCAAAAAGAAACATCCATTTGAGAACCCCCATCTTCTTCTTCATTATTCAATTCTTCATTGCATACTGCTGTTGTTTCTAAAGGTTGGGCTTGATTGAATAACTGTCCTCCTAGCTCACCATCCATTCCAAGGAAATTTCTACATTCATCTACAATATCAAATTTCTGTTTGTGATCAGAAACTTTAAATCTCTTTTTTAACCACTCAAATGAAGGAAAACACAACGACAAACCGTCATCTTCAACATGTCTAGTTTCCACTATGTTTTCATACTTTTGATCTTGGATTGCAATGAAATTTTCTTCACTAACAGAAATTGTGACAGGCTGATTGCATTCTTCAGAAAATGAATCTGTGGAGGGACTACAAGACTGATATTTTCTAGAATTATCATCTTCTGTGTAATAAATCACACAACCATTGTAACTTTCAAGAGATTGCTGTTGCGGAAAGGGACTTTTTGATTGGGAAGGGGAGGCCTCTTCTCGCAACAAATATTCAAAAGTCAAAAAATACGAGGAAGGATTTGGTTGATAGTCCCAACCTCTCTCTTGGTCACACAGAGAAAGGAAAGAATGCTTCAAATCATCATCAGTTCTAGGAAGAGAGATATAACTGGTTGAGATAGAGCTTTGGTCTATGTCGGCTTTAGTCAAGGATGGCAGTACTAACTGCTAGGAAATTTATTGAATATCATGGCAATTGGTTTGTCTTTCCTTTTGAGATGAATATTCATGCAAGATATCTAAAACCTATTCATCCAAATACTGATCGTCACCACACTCATCTTTCACATTTTTGATGAACTCTCTATCCTGTATGCAGCAATCTTGAAGTAACAATAACGAAGGATAATGCCTTTTGAAATGTCCATGAAATATGGTATGAAAGTATTTAAGGGAGGATAAACTCCCTGCTAGCAATCCCTCATACCAAGACCTTGCATATCCTTCCAAACTAAACATGAACAGTTTCATTAAAGAAGCTTCATGTCATCCCACTCCCAGCTTATGTATATGCTTATGAAATCTAAATAAATGAATGGCAGCATCATCACTCTTTTCATCATTGAATCTTGGAAGATATGTTTGCCAATTTACCAGAGGTATTTTATTGGGATAACCAGGAATGGTAGAAATATTCATAGGAGCATACCTTGCAGCTTGAGAAGTCATCTTAATGGTGGAGAAACTGAATCAGGTCCTCAAACTTTGCAACCTCGTTTGATAGTGAAGCTGCCATAGAAAATTATGAAGAATGGAACCTTTGCAGATGGAGTCACCAGGTGAAAAGAGATGTGACCTTCTTGATGTCTGGCCATTATTCACCATCAACAGTCAGATCTAAACCTTTTGTCCAAATCCAGGGAAGATTTGAGACCTCTCCCTGTTTCTTTCTTTCTGACCACCGGTCTCCTCAGTGGAGTCACCTTCCAGAATCTTTTAGTGGAGTCGCCAGGGAAAATGATACAACCTTTTTCACATGTAAGAATCTCTGTTTGCCCACAGAAACTCTTTATCCTTTAAATCTTTGTTGTTCTTCCCAGGGATGATATTCAATCTCTTCCCCGGCAATAGCACCAGTTTGTTAGCACTGGAAATGAGCCCAAGGTTGGGGAATGCTCGCTCCCCAGGTAACAGCAAAACCACTTTTGTCCGCTCCTCCAGCCCTATGCGGTCAGGGAGGGATCTCTCATTCATCACCAAAGTAGCTCCACAGAAGGTTGTTAGTCTTGTGTGTCACCAGAGTCTACTCCGCATAGGATTTTCAATCAGCATAATCAGGGGGCTAGGATCCTAAGTGGGGCAAATTATGTCAAGGTAGGTGCATGGTGGGAACATTGAGGGTAGGGGACCATGGGAAAATGGAGTCGAAACCTATGCAATAAATGATTACAGGTGGAAAGAATGATGAAAGGTAGCGAACGGAGGCAAGATAGCTGTTGATTTCCTAATCAAGAGATTTTAGTGGGTTTTTTAGAGGACAAGGAGGGACAGTCCATCGCATGGAGCACCGACGAGATGAATTCCATACAACTTTAGAAGAACCATTGTTAATTCCTGGAATAGTGGTCGGAGAATAATAAGTATGAATTCCAAACCACTATACCCTATGTTGCGAGCATGAAAAGAAATAAACAAAATGGAGTGAAGACAGGGAAACACAATTTACACGTAAAGAAAGCACTTATTGGGAAAAACAACAACATGGGATCTCTACTATGAATGACAGTCTTCCACTGCAATTTTACTCATACACAGGTATCAAGCTTTTTTACAAATGGGAGCCTCAGCCTGGGATTGTTTCCCAATCCAATTCTCTAACTCCTTTCTCCCTCTATCGGGAGCATTTTTATACAATCCTAATGCTGAGACTACAGAATCAAAAATTGTTACAAGTTTCCATCCGGCGTTAAGAATGCAGAGAGTGGACTATCGCTATGTTTTACAAATAGAAACAAACATCATGGTGTTAGTGGTGTTATTCATCCCGGTTAACAATGCGACATGTATGGCTGCCACGAAGGATGATGAGTGTGACGCTTGATTCTGTACTATGTGCCTCCACCGTGTTCAAACACAGCTTTCTGCATGGGCACATGCTAGCAAAGTGATCATCCTCCCTCGCTATTCTAGTCACATCCACCACCTCCTTCCTCACCGATTAACACTGTTATTCGTGGGCTCTGGAGGAAAGGCCTCATTGCTTTTGGCCGACATAGACTTGTGGGGTGGCCCATCATTCTTATACTCCTCACCTTTAGTGAGGTGAATTCTCCTGCAGGCAATAATGTGTAGAAGATCTACACCAGCCCCATCTCCTTTGGGAAGTGGACTTCACAAATGGAGCTGTTAAGGTTTTTAACCCCTGACACCTCCATCTGAATGAATACCTTCGTAGAGAATAGCCAATGAATGACCCTTTCTATGGAATCTTTGGTGGGCGTGATGGTATCCGGGGTTCCTGGAAAAACACTAACGGGGATTAAGTGTCTAGGTCTCGCATCATCAGAGACGTAGATATCACGTCTAGGCCCCGATGGCTGGTGTCACTATTGGCATGCAAACGCCAAAGCGACAAGTGAGCATAGAACCCACTCACCAACCATTAGCACCCCCAGACGAACAAGCTTCTCGAACCAGACCTTCATCGTCAAGCTCTATCAGGCTTCTATAGCTTAGGGGAGGATGGTAGTTAACCTTTGTTGAACTGAGGACAGTATTTATAGGGCTTCAAGATTGATCTTTGCACAGGCTAGTCAACATCTCCATGCATTCTATCATCGATTATATCCAGCCTTAAGATGTGCGAAGGTGCGAGCCAAGCGATCTTTTACTTTGCTGGGGATCTAGTCATTTGGTTTCACAGACCGTGGTGTCTTACTGTCTGTTGTGGGAGGCGATAGAAGATTTCTCCTGGTACAATAGATCCATGCTGAAAATTTTATGAAGTGGACGACCATACGTCGTGCTGGCTCTGCCTCATGTGAGTAAGGGGCTTTGCCGTCTACTTTCCTTATTTCTGTAGGCTAGTTCCTATAGAATCTACTTCATAGGGATGGCTTCCCCTGAAGTGGACACGTGCCATGCCTGTGAACTGGAAAAAAATATGCCACCGGACGAGACTTTTACCTCAGGCATATCTCGAATGGTGTTGGAGGAATTGGTCGATCTACAATGGGGAATATTACACGTGTGAACGCCCCTCCACTGTCATTTCCATACTGGATGGGAGATCTGTGCCTCGGGAGTCTTCTTCAGCCGTCCAATCAAAGGAATCCTCTATATCCGTCGTCCATGTTCCATTCATCCCACCGCTAACCTTTCTCGTCTGAACACCGGGGGCAGTTTGGATCGTGATATATTGTGAGCTGTAGATCGAGGCCAGCTCTTATGCAGCCGTTGATCGGAATGGGGCCCACCATTTTTCGCAATAGAGAACTCAAATATTCACCCGTGATGGTTTTCCCTATGAAATGAACCGTAGACACTGATCTATCCTCACTTTCATCACAACCATTGATGCTTTTGACCTCTACGCCTTTTTTGTGATTTGAGATTGCAGTTTTACCTGCACAAGTATGGATTGCGAAATCACTGTAGGCCATAGATCTGTCCCAAGCCACATCTCAATCATTGAAAGCTTTCGGTCATTAACTAATTTCACGATCTGGGAAAGGAGCTTGGACTGCATACGTTTGTCCACGAGAAGTGATTTGAAACTGTTGATCTGCCTTTGATTGAACGAAGCCCTTGAATATGGATCACACCCAATGTCATGATACACATGCTTCTTTAATCATTGAAGGATGGTCACATGAGATTTGAGGGGCTAGGACCCTTACCGAACCTCTGTCAGGCCTTCGAATCAACTGTTAAAATGGAGTGTTAACAGGGAGTTTGTCAGCTAGCCTCCGAAAATCCAAATTTTGGTGGCTAACAAAGTGTTGTCTTTCCTGCTTAAGCCACCGAAACTTTTACCTTGTTGCCGTGGTGAAATGCTGCTTTCGGCAGATAATGGCCTCACCTGAAAACCTATTTAACTACTGAAAACCTGTCCTTTATGTGGTTAATGAAATGCCCTAGCTTTTGCCTAAACTACTGAAAGTACTTTTCACCCAATGCTTATCTTCGTACTTTTGGTGGTTAGCATATGCATTGATTCTTTCTCTAAGCTACAGAAGAAACCATTTTCGGTGGCTAGTGAGCTGTTCCAAGCCTCTCCTAAGCCACCGAATGTACTTTTTCCAAAGTTGCTTGCTGCCTGCTTTTGGTGGTTAAAATCCTTCCCGTTCCTCTCTCTAATGTTGCCGAAAGCGACCCTTGTTGGTGGCTAATGAGTCTTCTGAAGTCTCACCTAAGCCACCGAAATTTTTATTTTAACTCTTCTTGCTCAGCTCGCTTTTGGTGGTTCACTTTTATCTCGCGTTCAACTGTTTAGCCGCTGAAACATAGCTTTTCAGTGGGTAATGAGTTATAATAAACCTCACTTAAGCCATCGAAAGCTATAACTTTTAAAATTTTCAACCAAATAAAAAACAACGGCTTTCAAATTGTTAGCCATACTTAAATATTTCATTACATGAATTCAATTCTTCATACTATCAAACTAAATTTATTTTGGGAGATAACATTTGGCTCCTACTTGGGGATGGGAACCTCCCATTGAGGTCCCAAGAATCCCAGACCAAAATTTCTTTCCCTAAAAGCAATTAAATAACTTAACACTATCATTCACTGTTCCATTGGGCATGGAGTTTATTTTGTAAGCAAAAACATCGTACTATATATTAATTTACAATAATAAGGCCTCAGATCCTCAAATAAAGTAGAGTTTCAGAAAATGCCCATTCACTGGGCCATCAAATACCTCTTCTTCTTCTAGATTTTGCAATTTGAAGGTGTTATTATTATGTACCTGGGCTATCACAAAAGGGCCAATCCACAAAGAGTCAATTTTTTCCATGTTTTCCCTTGTCCTGTCTGACAGTATCCCACTTGAGGATCCAATCTCCAACCTAGAAGTTGTCTACTTTTTCTCTTTTGTCAAACATGCTCTTTGTCCTCTATTGATGGGCTTCTGATTTTCCTATAACTTGCTCTCTAATTTGCTGTAACTCCACCAAGTCCATCATCCTCCTCACCATATCATTTGGTTCATATTCCTCTTCCTGAAATAATTTTGCCACTAGAAGAATGAGTGGGATAGGAAAAATGGCCTCAGTACCATAAACTAACTTGAATGGAGAAGTCCCTATGGATCTTTTGTATGTTACCCTATCAGCCCATAAAGCAAACTTAAGCTTTGAATCCCAGCTTTTCTGATTTGTCTCCAGTAGTTTCCTGATGATCCTGACTAAGCTTTTGTTGGATGACTCATCCACGCCATTGCCTTGAGGATAATAGGATGTGGAATGCACCAGTTGAATGCCCATTGACTCACACATTTTAACTAATGCCCCAGTTTTAAAAGCTGGTGCATTATCAGTTACCAACCTTACTGGGTAGCCAAACCTGCTAAATATATTCTCATATAAAAATCTCATGATGACTTGATGAGTGGCATTCCTGGTGGGTACTGCCTCTATCCATTTGGTAAAGTAATCAGTGGCTACTAAGATCCATTTATGTTGTCCACTGAAAGATGGATTTATTTCAACTATGAAATCTAGACCCCATTGCTGGAAAGGCCCATTCACCACAATAGGCCTAAGGGGCAAGGATTTGAGCTACTGCTTCCCTATAAGTCTTTGGCATTGGTCACAGGCCCTTACAAAAGTGCATACATCAGCAAAAAGGACTAGCCAATAGAATCTTGCTCTTAAGATCTTGTGGGTTGTGGTTTTCCGATAGTGGTGGCCCCCACATGTGCTAGAATGAAAGTGATACATGACCCACTCTGCTTCTTCTTTATCTAGACACCTTAGCAAAATTCCATACTAATATTTCCAGTACAGCAGTTTGTCAATTATGCAAAACTTAATAGATTTTAACTTAAGATCTCGTGCTTGGTTGGCAGTGAGATCAGGAGGAACTTCTAATTTTTGCAAAAATTGAATAATACTTGAGTACCACTCACATGAAGATAGGTTTTCATCTACTGATGGAATGTCATTATGATCTTGATCTACTTCTGCTACTACCACAGTCTACACTTTTGTTGTTTTGACACATGTGAAGTTTATTCCCATCAGTTCACAGTTTTCTTTAGCCATGAGTTTGGCCAGACCTAGTCCCTTCACTAGCTTAGTGGGTTTCACCTCTATATCAAAATCAATGAGCTTGGCAATCCACTTAGCTCTCTTCCCATCAATGTCAGTCTAAGTCAAAACATCCTTCACAGTAGCTGAAGGGACATATGCAAGGACCTTTGCATGGAGAATGTAAATTCCAAAAGTCTTCAAAGATTTTATGAGAGCATAAGGCTATTTTTAATTGGATCATACTTCATCTTAGCATCTCTCAAGGTTTTGCTGAAGAATGAAATTGTATGATCAAGACCCTCATCATTTTTCTGTAGAAGTACAGCTGCCACTGTGTCATAGGATGAAAAAGAGAAAATGTAAAAACTCTTGGTGTAGTCAGGACTAATTAGGGTTGGGGCCTCCATGATAGCCTTCTTAGTGTCTTCAAAAGAGTTTCTTTCCTGGTTAGTCCATTTTATTTCTGCATCTTTTTTTAGCATGACTGTTATGTGCTTTACCAGCTCGGAGAAATTAGGGATGAACCTCCTGACAAAGTTTATCTTTCCTAAAAAGGACTGAATGTCCCTTTTTGACCTCGGTATTGACAACTTCTAGATTGCTTCCACCCTTACCGGATTGATCTTTACACCTTCAGCTGAGACTATGTGGCCTAGGATTTTTCCTTCGCTGAGTGCAAACTGGGATTTCTTAGGGTTGAGTGATGTTCCATACCTTCTGCACTTCAGAAATACCTTCCTCAAATGATGCAAGTGGTCATGATGGCTGTGAGAGTAAACTGTTAGGTCATCCAAATATATGAGCACAAATTTATCTTTCAACCCTACAAAATCTAGGTCCATGGCTCTCTGAAAAGTAGCCCCAACATTCATTAGCCCAAATGGCATTTTAGCATACATGAAGGTGCCCCAGAGGGTGGTAAAGGAAGTCTTCTCTTGGTCATCAGGGTGCACAGCAACTTGGTTGTATCTAGAGAAGCCATCTAGGAAGGACATAACACTAGCCCCTGAGACTTTCTGCAACAAGTGTTCCATCTTGGGTAGTGGATAGTTGTCTTTCTTGGAACACTTGTTAAGGTTTCTAAAATCCACACACAACCTGATTTGCCCATTCTTCTTTCTTACCACTACTAGGTTTGCAATCCACTTGGAATACCTGAGGGGGGTTATGATCTTGGCTTTGAGGAGCTTATGGGATTCTTTTTCAATTCCTGGTAATAAGAGAGAACTGATGGATCTCAGCTTCTACTTGAAAGGGATGGTTTCCTTCTCCAAAGGAATCCTGTGCTAGATGATATTGGTATCAGAGGTTTTTAGATCACTGTACTCCCAGGAAAAGACATCAGCAAACTCTTTTATCATGTTGCAAAACTTTGACCTCTGATCAACAGTCAATTTAGTGGACAGATTTATCATTTTTGGATGGCTTTGGCTACCTATGTTTTGCTCTTGGACAACAGGATCTAGCTCCTTTTTGGCAGGCTTGAAAGGGATGTCATTGTGATCAAACGACTCTTCCAGTGGTACTAGGCCTCGAGGTATGTAGTTGCTGGGTAATTGGACAATGTTTTGATCAGCCACTTTATCTTTCAACTTGAGCTGCTTGGATTCCTCCATGTTTAGGTTTTCCTGGTCTATGTGTATATCAGAGAATTCATCTACTAGTTGAAGGAATTTACTAAGCTCGTCATCATTCTCAAACACCTTCCAAAATTTGACATTATCTAGCAGGGAAGGTCTATACTTAACCTGAACATCATAGCTAAGCTTAGGAGGTAAAGGAGGAATAAACATACTTGCAGAGATAGCTAGGGAATCATCCAGGTGATTCAAAGCCCTAGGTATATATGACAATTCAAAAAACATAAAGGAGTCTCTGAGTTTCCATACCTTGTTCCTGTAGGCCTTTAGTATGATGTTTTTTGTCTGAAAAGTGTTGTTGACCTGCTGTATAATGAGGTCTGCATCTCCAAAAATCCTCATGCACATGATCCCCATCTCCTTGGCAGCTTTAACTCCTAGAAGCAAGGCTTCATATTCTGCTATATTGTTAGTGGTTTAAAAATCAAGCTTATAAGACAAACGAATGTTTTCCTTGGATGGGGAGATCAATACTACACCTACACCTGCTGAGCTTTGAGTGCTAGCCCCATCAAAATACATGCTCCTGACTGCTGTGGTCACTTCTTTGGGCTGCTGATAGGTGGGATTAGTGAGCTAGACTAATGTTTGCTAAGAATCATCTATTTGCACAATGCATGACCCAAAATTAGTGTCCATTACATAGATGGGGTGATTCACTGTATTGCTCTCCTTGCTTATGATGTAGGCAGCTGATTTTCTTGGTATAGCCTCTTAGTCTCTCCTCCAAACATGGGGATGGTGGCATATGTAAGATCCATCTGAAGGGTGCCACCTAGTCTTTTGCTCCATGATCGAGACAACAAGAGACCAAATTTTGGAGGGATATTGGCCACTACAATGTCCATCATGATGCTTTTTGAAGGTAGCTGAGTTAGGTTCACAGCAAGGTATTTGATGATGCCCAAGCACTTGACCTTTCTGGAGTCAAAAGAGAATAAATCATGGTAGGGATTTGTGATGCTGAGACCAAGCTCATCCATCACAGCCTTTGACATTAGGTTATGAGAGGCTCCTGAATCTAGTAGACAATTATGGAGGATTTTATCATGGATATTCAAGGATATGTAGAAAGGTGGGCATGAGTCCTTTAGGTCTTCGATCATGGGGCCTAGGGTTACAACATGCTTGTCATCTTGCAGGTTCACAAAGTCAGTGCCAATATGCACCTTTGGCTGAAGGGAGTTCAGAATGGAAGACTTGAATGCATAATTTTTCATTAGCTCAATTAATGGGAAAGGGATCTTCAATTTTTTAATTTATGACTCAAGGTTGAAAGAATAATGTGGCTTATCTAGAAACCTCACCTCATGTACTAGAGATTTGAGTTGGACCTGATCAGGAATGGCTGAAGGTGTTATTTTCTACAATGCTTTGGATATGACAGCCACTTTTTTTGGTAAAAGAACAAACTTTTTACCTGGTGCAATAGGTTGTTTGACAGGCACAACATTCTTCTTGAGAGGAGCAACCAGCCTAGACCTTAGATTGTACCCTCCCTGACCATCATCCTGATATACAACCTCTTCAGTGATCTGCTCATCAATTAGGGCTTCCTCATATTCTACCTGTGTTAGAAAAGAATAGTCCACCTCATCCTCCATGCAGTGGATGTTGGCTTCAGCTTCTCCTTCTTCTTCAATGAGTTTTGGCTCTTCTTCTAATACATCATTCTGAAATGGAGCTCTTATTCTCTGTTCTTCCCCTTGATTCCTTTCCCTTCTGAGAATCTGAACTGGGAGGTTTCCTCTTCTATAAGGGACAAAATTAGGGTTTCGAGGAGCAAAGTCACCTGGCCCTTTCCCTTTAGTTTAGACATTTTAGTAGTCAGGTTATCTAATAGTTTGGTCATTTTGTCAATTGTGTTCTCTGATGAAGAAGCCCCAATAGGGTCTGTTGGCTGCTTCTTCTTGTCTATCTTTCCTTTGACATTCTGAGATGCCAAAATGTTTGAATCTACCTCTAGGGCACCATCCTGCATGAGTGATAAGGAGGCAGACCTCCTTTCTCTAAGAAGTAGGCATAAATCAGAGTCAAAGGATTTTGCATAAGTTATCCTAGCTGAGGTATCAGTGGGCTTGATTTCAGTGGGGATCTTGTTGTACATATTTTTTAACCTCTTGGTGAAGTTGGAGACAGACTCTCCATTTTCTCTTTTCAAGTTGTTGAACTCTGTGATATAGTAGAGGTGATCTCTCCTCTCTCCCCAATGCTTTAGAAAGATGTCATCTAGGGCCTCAATGCCTACCACTGATCCTGTAGGTAGTTCCTTAAACCATTTCCTAGCCTGACCATCTAGGCTTTGCACAAAAACCCTAGTCCATACATCTTCTTACTCTATGTTAATGTTCTCAGCATAGCTGTAAAATGCCTCTAGATGTTCTTCAGCTGTGAAATCCCCTTCTCCTGTGAACTTAGGCATATACTTGAGGTAATCTCTAGTAGGAAAGGATGAGAGGGGATTTGGAAAATTTAGGGGGGCATACCTAACTACCAGGATCCTTTCCATTTTGGTCAATTGAGGGGCAGCCATTTTGGAAATGGGTATGGACAGGGTTGAGGAAGGCAGCACTGATGAAGGCACTTGCTGAGAAGGTGGTGGTGGTATACTTATCCCAGTGGAGTCACCAGGGATTGGATATTCACAAGTAGCAGTGCTTGAAGATGCCCAAACCCTATAATTTTCTGATGTATTTATAAATTCTTGAGAATTAAGTGTTTCAACAGAAGAAATAATAGCAGAAAAATTTCTTGAAATACCTGATGTAGCTTCCTATGTAGCATGGTGGTCTGTCTTAGTGAAGCCCTAGCTCTTCTCAAAATTTCTTCTGGATCTGAAACTAGTGTTGTTGGTGGCCTTGTAGGGTTTTCTCTGGCACTTGGTCTTCTTGAAGCCACCTTATTTCAATGGAGTCACCAGATAGATGATTACAACCAGAATAATGTCCAAAATTGTTCTATCATCAAAGCAAGGATCTATGTCATCTTCCTTCCCCAGCAACGGCGCCAATTTGTTATAACTCCACGAAACTCCTTTAGGTTGTATCTTGAGGATGCCTGGTAACTTAAAATGTTTTCTAGGGTTTTCTGATATGGATCAAGTCAGGTGACCTATATAACCTTCCACTCTCAAGACATGCATGAAACTCACTCAATTACAAGGCTTTTAGTTACAACTGTTCAGAAGTTGACAATAAGGTGCAGGGATGCAGAACTCATCAGGCTGGCAGATTTACATACAAAACATATGCATATAAATTGCTAAATCATGACAAGGATGGTACTTATATATCAAATCACATTAACACACCAATAGGATGACAGCTATTAGTTATTAATCAACTTGAAAGTAACCTAAATACACATTCAGGCATAAGTACAGTAAAGACAGAGATGAAGCCTAAACAAATCATAACAAAAGAGCTTATATTCAAGAATGAGAAAAATGAGAAGCTGACAATAGTATAGGTTTATAAATCCCCGAAGTCAAACCCTTTTTCATAAAATCAGTCTTAGTCTTTATAGCCTTTTACAAAATATACAGATCCTAAAACATGGATATGTTTTTTACAAAAATAAACAAAAGTAATAGTTTTTTCAAATTAGGGGTTTAAAACCCTTAATTAACTACTTGTCTAACTTAACTGAAGAATTAGTCCACTGAATGAACATTTAAATAACTGAAGTAACTATTGATTATTACTGCTACTGGTCCTCTGCTAGTTAAGCCACTAATTTCTCTTTGATGGCTAGGGTTGATGGCCTTTTGTGCTGTTATGTCATAGTATATCTTAAACAGACCCCTTTCTGATGCTTCCCTCAGCGTCTTTCATCTTTAGATCATGTCCCTGAGCCATCTTTAGTTGCCCAAAACCAGTCCTGTATGCCAAAACTTGCTTTTAAGCCTCTGTCCGCTTTCGGTGGTTAAGAGGCCAGTCTATCGAAACCATTAGCTGCAGAAAGTGGCGCTTTCGGTGGCTAATGAACTACCCCAGCATCTACCTAATCCACTGAAAGCCCTATTTTTAAAAAATTATTAGGTTTTTCTCAAAAATGTCTTTTTAGGCCTGTTTGCTCAGCTTTCTTCTTCTGCAGGCTTCGTGTTAAGAGTGTTGACATTGCCTTGGCTAGTTTCAGGAGGATGGAGACTAACTGTTGCTTTAGCTAGGGTTTTCTTTGGCCTCCTTCAGGTGCAGCCTTTGGAGCCTAACCATCCTATATAATTTATTATTGTCCTTTAGGTACCTTGTATTCAACTTTTGCAAGAAAATATATCTTTCTCTCTACTCCAGGTATGACTTATGCAATAGCTTGTTCCTGCTGGTCAATGTTTCATTATTCCTCTTTAGTTCTCTTTCCAAGACCTCCATTTCATAAATCTTCCTCAGTAGCTGATTGATCTTTTGAGTTTTAGGCTTGTTGGAGGAATCCTTCTCTGTTGGTTCCTCTTTCTCCTATGGTGTGGGGGATGGTAGTGCTTCAAACACTGGTACAATTTGCAAAGCTAGGGCTGCATCCTTTTCTTTCTCTTCCTCAAAATCTGAATAGGGTATATTTAGGATATTCTCATGGTGTGCTTCTACCTCCTGGCCCTTGTCACTGAAGTCCAAGTTCCTTTTTACCTTCTTGGTCTTGGAAGAGGAGGGAGGTTGTTCTGTTGCTGCTGCTAGGGAAATGGCCCTCCTCCTTCTTCTCCCACTCCTTGGTGTGATGGAATTCTTGGAAGGAGACTTCCCTTTCTCTTCTGGCTGAATGCTTGTCTCAAATCCATTCCAAAACAAAAAATAAGTCCAAGCCATATTTCTTCTCTTCAACAACTCCTGGACCAATAGATGGATAAGACCATGGTGGGACAACCTGCCAGCAATATTGGATGGCTGGGATTTCACTTGATGTGCCATATTTCCCAGACTTCTATGTAAGTAAAAGGGAAAATTGAGAGGGCTTTTACCTGTGAAGTGATTCATCAACCTGAAATGGTAGATCATGGCTATGTTATATCTCCCTTCACAGGTTAGATACACCACAATGGCCTTCAGCAGTTGTTGCCACTTCTCCTCCAACAATGATGATGGCACACTCTTCTTCCACACTATTCCTCTATGCTCAAGCTTAAGGTAAGACCTGAACTCCACATCTTTTGGTATGGTGGTCTTGAACCATTTTTCTCCTATGCAAGGGAGTTCTATCACCTCAGTGATTAGTGTTTCATCTATGTGAAACTCCTCTTTTCCTATGACTGCTTTTGAACCATAGAATGAGAGGGCGAATGCTTTAGCCACCTGTTGATGGAAACCTTGTATATTTTCACAGAACTTGTAGCATCCAACCTCTTGGAAGAGTCTGCAAAACTCTGGATGTGCTTCTAAATAACTGATATCACCTAGATCCTGCCTAAGAGTAGGTCCACTCTTCTTCATCTTGATGGGCGTCTCTCCTAGGTACTTGCAAAATAGTTTTCAATTTTGTATACAGTATGCTTAGCAGGCTGCTTTTTCAGAGCTAGTTTTTTTGGTGGGGAAAAATTATAATCTCGAAGATGAAATCAAATGGAGTCTCTTGGCACTGATTATGAGGGTTTTTTCTGTCATTATGGAGGCTGAGATCATAAGATGATGGAAGCAGCTGATCCTCTAGATATCCTTTCCCAAGTAATCATAACCTACATCCGCCAGAGTATTCAGAGGGATTTTTGATGATCTTTTGGATAGGTGGAAGGAGACAGAGGGTTTCTAGTCAGATCAGTCCTTTGCCAGTATCCTAAGGACCATTTTTACTCATTTACCCATGCTGTTATGCATGCCCAGATATTTTTGGTGGTGAATCATACCCTCCACTGATCTTTTATCTTGCTGACGGGATCGGATGTGACTGTTTTCTAACTATTTTCTTACTTTGCCCTTTCAGTGGTTAATAGCCTTTGGGAGTTTGTTAGCTAGCCGCCGAAAAGCTAGATTTCGGTGGCTAATGAAGTGTTGTCTTTCTTGCTTAAGCCGCCGAAATGTTTACCCTGTCGATGTGGTAAAATCCTGCTTTCGGTAGATAATGGCCTCACCGGAAAACCTGTTTAACTACATAAAACCTGTCCTTTCGATGGTTAATGAAATGCCCTAGCTTTCACCTAAACCACCGAAAGTAATTTTCACCTGATGCTTATCTTCCTGCTTTTGGTGGTTAGCATATGCATTGAATATTTCTCTAAGCTGCCAAAAGAAACCCTTTTCGGTTTCTAATGAGTTGTTTTGAGCCCCGCCGAAGCCACCAAATGTACTTTTTCCAATGTTGTTTGCTGCCTGCTTTCGGTGGTTAAAATCCTTCCTATTCCTCTCTTTAATGCTACCAAAAGCGACCCTTTTCAGTGGCTAATGAGTCTTCTGGAGTCTCACCTAAGCCACCGAAAGTGTTATTTTAACTCTGTTTGCTTGGCCTACTTTCAGTGGTTCACTTTTACCCCGCGTTCAACTGTATAGCCGCCGAAACATAGATTTTCGGTGGCTAATGAGTTATAATAAGCCTCGCCTAAGCCACCGAAAGCTATAACTTATAAAATTTTCAACCAAATAAAAAACAACGGCTTTCAAATTTTCAATCATACTCAGATCTTTCATTACATGAATTCGATTCTTCATACTATCAAAATAAATTTATTTTGGGAGATAACACATCATTTTCCCAATTTTCTTTTTCTGAATTAAACTTATCTCCAATTCTTGAGGCTACCACCAGCACTCCTTTGGTACTAATCTATGTACCTTGATCTACCTCCCCTCTTACTTCACCTATTCATTCCACCTCCTCAACACTTCACACTACCCCAACATCCCCACGTTCTCATTTTCCCCAATTAAACATTCCTTCCATCTCTACCATTGCTTCCCCCCAAATTGATACACCTTTCCTCACTTCTTCCTCATCCCTTGCATATATTTTACCTACCTATCCTATGATCATTTCACCTATCAATGTGGAAATTCCCATTTCCCAATATCATTCTGATCCCCTGGTCACTCCTCAACAAGAAACCATTTCAATTTCAGAACATATGGCAGAATTTGGTGAAGATGTTGTAGTCTCCATGGGAAAACATTTTTGGAGCAGAAAATATAAAGCAAATGATGAAAAAGGGAACCAAGAGGACAAGGGAAGGTACATTCAAATAGGTGCCTACTCTCAACCAAGTTATTTGTAAGTCGGATTCCCCTGATATCAAGCAAGGGGATTTAGATACAACAACTACCATGGGGGATTTTGTAGGAGCCAACTTTGATTTAGTTTCACAGATGAATAAATACCTTCTCGACAAAGAAAAAGAGCTACATAATACCAAACAAGACTTGGTAGAAAATGAGGCACATCACAAATAAGAGGTCCAACTTCTTAATAAAGAACATGAAGACAAGTTGAAGCAATTGCAGAAGAAGAATTATTATCTCAAGTAGCATTTTGAGAAATTAGATGAATTGAATCAACAAAAAACAGATAGGATTTATACCCTTGAGCTACAACTCACGGAATATCAACTAGTTTCAACTGCTCCCTCTTTCTCCAAGATGGCAACATAAGATTTTAAGTAGCTAGCCTGCAAGTTCCATGATGAACTCTATCAGTCCATGACCAGCTTGTATATAGCTTTCAACGAAATGCAGGAACTATATAATACGTTTGAGCGTCAATCTAATATCCTACAAGATCATAATACTCGTAAGAGAGTAGCAGCTAAGGCCTTCGACAATGTACTAGACTGGTAGAAGCACATCAAAGACAAACCGCATGATTTTCCACTCATGGATAAACTTCAGACCAAGAATACCGAAGTCATAATTGAGACCTGGGAAATAATATTTGATGCAGTGGAATCCATCATCAAGGATGGATAGGTGGCATGAAACCAAATATGGTTTGCCGCTGAAACTTTGCTTGTTTTTCTGGACATGCCATCTCTGGATCCGATTGATCAGGCACTTCCTCCAAAGCTGAAATTGGAAGAAATCGAAAGAAATTTTGCTACACCCAAGGAGGAGATTCAGGACATAACCCAAATTACTATTCAGGAAATCATGAGATGGATTGAGATACCCCATACTGCGATGATGAGAATACAAGTGTACCTCCAAGAATGTATGAAGGTCAAAAAGAGGGAGATTGCATATCAAATATGCAAAACAGAAGTGCACTTGGAACATGCCAAATATCAAGACATAGAATATTTGATATACCTATATTCCAAGTGGAGTTCCGCCCTTGGAAAACCTTGAAACCAAATTATCTTGTAATCCCACATCTTGGGAAATTTCCTTTTTTTGTAAAATTTGTAATATTATTTAAAGGGAGAGTATTTCCCAAGTGAGGGGGGGGGGGGGGGGGGGGGNTTGTACTTTGTAATTTTTTGCAAGTGAATAAAATTACAGTGTCATTTTATGCTATGTTCTATGGTTATTCATCAAATGTCTTTCATGAATTTTAGTCTTTCTTCCATCTATATGGCATACTGACTATTGGTTGTTTATATGTCGATGTGTTGGTTCACCTATTGATTTTAGCTTAAGATATTGACACATTGACTGTGCATTGAATGAATGTTTTTATTTGATTCTTATGTTCTATTTCACAGTTGATGATTAGTCTCTAATCCTTGATACTGATTTGTTAATTATTATCACCTCTTGGACATGTTATACATCATAACATTTTGGATAAAGCTTCACAATTTTAATTGTTTAAGATTTATTTGAAGTTAGTGAAAGAGATTGATATTGATGTACATTTATATATGCTGAGTAATTATTTTCTTCTTACCTATTATATCTTACAACTTCCCTATTCTAAATATGTTAAACACCCTATTTAGGTTTTCTTGAATAGTTATCCTAGGAATCAATTACTTTAAATATTTCTCACTTCTCCTAAGAGAACATCTTATTGATATGAAAAACATTTGTGCTATTGGATCCCTTGTATACATAGGATTTCATCATCCCAAACAACTCGGGGATAGAATGTCTCTGTGTGGGATTGATTCAAAGCTTTTCTGGTTGGACTATTCGTTCTGTTGAGTACCTTGTAGATTTTCCAGCAACCTACAAACCTAGGCCGTCAACATAACTATCATTTTCTTGACATATGAACATAAGAAAAGACTTATTTTGAAGCCATTAGATACCTCCCATACAGATGCACATGAGGTGCATTCTGATTTGCATGTACTTGAGGAATTTGAGATCAAGCAAGATGAAGAGCAAGCACTTGTATGGTTCCTAAGAGATTATGAGTTGCTTCTAGGAAAATGTTGTATAGTTTTGGAGGAGGCACATGAACACACTGTCACTAAGCCAACAGATGGAGGAAGTTTTGCATCGATTAGCTTGATGGATGACTATTGTAGAGAGTTGATTCACAATTCTTCACCCCACACGTCTATTTCAGCCACATCATGTGGGGATGAAAATTGGGTGAAAGGATTTTTTTCTTCTTCTGTTGATGCCACAAGAGGAGCATGAAACTCCCATTATTCTAGATGAGGGATTGATGGTCAATCCATGTGGTTTGAATGGTGCATTAGTAGTAGTTGAATTATTTCCACTTGAATCATTCAACATGGAAGCTTGTTCTCCCATTGATTGGGTAGGTACACACATGATTGAGATGTGTGCTCTAGAGGGTAAACATGTTGCTTGCATCAATGGAAAGACATTAGAAAAAATAGAGAAGTTGTATGAGAAGTAGCATGAGCATGTATGGATTTTATATGATGCTCTTAGTATGCATGGAAGGGCATGGGATAACATCACGTGTCTTCATAACAGTAGTAATGTGAGTTCCAATGCTACCTTGCACATGGATTTTCATACTTTAGAGAGGTTCAAGATGACTTAGTCCCACATTAAGAAGTTCAATGCTTGGTGGGAGAATATCAAAGATATTCAGTTTGGCATGGGGAGTGACAAATTGTCAGTGTGGTGGTATGAATTTCACATCCTCATTTTCATATTCTATGATGATAAAATTTTGTTGTTGTTACTGATGTTTGGAAGGGGACAAATATTACCTGGGATCCTAGAATTCATTGGAAAGAAATATATCCAAAAGGGACATCAAAATTTGGATCCTTACAGAGGTGCCAGTGAGATCCAGGAATTATACATAGTTACCTTAGCTAGGTTGACAATTTTGTTGAAAGAAGGGGTCATTAAAGAAATGACTATGATAAGAGTGGTGCAACAGAAACACAGTGGACGAATTTTGCAGCACTTTGGAGTGCTTCTTCTTGAGGACAAGTAGACTTAGGAGGGGAGGACTGTCATGTCCCTCCCTTGAAGGGACATCAAAAGTGTTGACCTTTCCAAACACCTAGGGCGTCAAAAGATGAATTAATTAATTTACCTAGGGAATTTTGGTTATTAACAACTATGGAGGCATGTATTAGGATAATTTCTAATTCTAATTATTTTATTTTATTATTTATTTAATGTGAAAATAAATATGTGGAAATAAGTTTCCATGTCAGGAGGGCGCATTGGGGCAAGCCAAATTTCCTAGGTTGATAATTAGAATATGTCAAAGGGACCGACAAAAGCAAGCAGTCAGAAAAGAGGGAAAGTACAAAAAGCCAAGAAAAGTAGTCAAAATTAAAATCATGAAACTCTGGGCCTAAGGAGGGAACGATTTCTTTTTAGAGGATCAGTCACAAAAGGATAAAGTGCATAAAATTTTTCATAAGAAAAAGCAGGTAACTCTAGGCCTAAGGATGGCACAATTTCTATTTAGAGGGTCAGTTACAAAAGCATAAAGTGCAGAAAAGATGTCATAAGCAAAAGAAGGAAACTTTGGGCATAAGGAGGGTGCAGTTTCTAATTTGGAGGAAAGTTTATTGACAGGGAAACATCCCACATGACTAACACGTACTATTTTCTCAAGGAGGGAACACCACTTGTCTACAGTTATGGTTTAGCAAGTCGAAACTAGCGCAAGAGGTGAAGGAATTTCTCAACAAGTCACCCAAGTCGCTCAATGTTTATTTAAGGATGCTTCCAACTCCATTTCTCAATTTGGGTTCATGAATGATTTGTGTTGAGTGAATCCCAACTTCATACTGAGTGACATGCCTCAATATCTTGGGAGATGCGCCCCAAGTACCTTTCCCCTCTCTTCTTTCTCCCCTTCCATTTTTAGTGCAGGTGATGGTGAGCTAAGGATAAACAACCTAAGATTTAAATTATACCTCTACAACAACCAATCCATCCATTGAAGATGAGCTCCAATGAAGGGAACTTCACCTACGCTCCAGTCCTAAGATTGGTGCTAGTTTTGGGCCTCCCATCCTTAGTTTTGGACCCCCTTTGAAGAGATCAGTCCTCCAAACCTATTCATGAGATGCTCAGCCCAAATTTACTCATTATGAAATTTGTAATTCAGTAATATTTCTGTTCTAGAGAGCTCTCATGTTAAGTTTTCATGAGTGATCCTTTTATTTCCCTCTTAATGGGGTTTTCTTATCAGTTTTATGCAATAAGAATGAAGTAAGTGTAAAAATATATATATTGGTCTCTTTAATACATCATTAGTAGGTATGAATTAAATATGGTTTGAATTTCATCAAATTATGCACACCCTTGCTAGTTGACTAGGAAAATTCTACTAGTTTTACAATTTTCTTCATTCTGGAAGTTTTATGCATTCAAATGTCATTCCAAAAGTTTATGTAGGAATTTAAATCACCCTAATACCTATCCCATCTCTCATACAATTATTTATTTTAGGTGGTACCACGTTTGAACAACCATCTTTGTGCAGGGCTTCCCCGGGCCGAAACTGATAGTTTTTTCACAAATAATTCCAAATAGACCCAAACCATTCCGGATCTGTTCCTGAATTTCTGAAGCCTCCTTTTATGCTTATTAACTATCCGATAACACCTATGAACCTTGCACAAACCTTTGGTTTATTGGATGTAAAATTTCTTCTTAATTGCACCGCTGGGTAACCCAAAAGCGTGGGAGTAGGCTTCAACAGAGCTGATTAAGAAACCTAAATGGTCCCAAATTTAAATGTGTTAGGGAATTAAATTCCTCTATCCTAAATTCTCCTGGTCTCTTCCTTAACCCTTTTCCATATTACCCCAACTTTGTCAGTAATTCACATATTTTCCCTTGCATCTAAAGTTGTTAAATTTACTGCACAACTCTGATTGCACACCTCAATTAATAATCATAACAGAGTTAGTATTCTGATTTGAATATTAGATCATGGATATTACAGGAATTTTGGAAGTCAATATGACACATTAACTCATATCTTACAAAGGTTTAATAATGTAATTGCCATCAAGAATGAGCCAAGGGAGTTAGGGAATTGGATAGACTATGGGATAAATTTCAATTATGCTTGGATAATGGCCCCACATATACAAATACAAATTTAAAAAAAAAATTTACAAAAATTGACAAGTTTGAAAGTGAACATAAACCTAAAGGGGATTAAAAGTTCATATTTAGCGTATCCATGGAAGACATGGAGCAACCTATGCTAACACAATACAAAGAAACAATTTGGAAGTAGAATTATAAAATAAAGGCTAATAGATAAGCACAAAATGAATGAAACAAGGAATAATAACAAAAATATCAATATAATCAGGAAGGAGAGGATAAAAAATACTTAGACACGAGAAATTTTGGGGGATGAAAAATTCTAGCAAAAGTAATTGCCTCATCCATAGAGTTCACAAATGTATTTGCATACCGCTACCATGGCGTCAAAGGAATACCAAATGAGTTTGAAACTTCATATTGAACTAAACTTGATGTAGAGAAGGTGAGACAAAGAACTTACAAGATGACTCCCAAATATCAAGAAAGAAGTACATGAAGAATTGAAGAAACTGTTGGATGTAAGAATAACATACCAGATTGAAGAAAGATAACGGGTTTCAACCATCATGGTGGCAATGAATAAGAATGATAATATCAGAAAATGCCTAGATTTTAGGAAACTAAACAAGTCGTTATCCAAATACCTTTCCCAACACCATTTTCAATATAAATATTAGAAAGTAAGGCAATTAAGGAGATTTACTCATTTCTAGATGGTTAGTCAAGATACAATAAAGTCCCTATAAGGTAAAAATATCAAACATTCACTATCTTTGCAATATAATAGGGGGGGATTTGCATACATAAGGATGCCTTTTGGACTTGTTAATGCACCACTTTCTTTTCAATAATCATATAGTTTTTTTCAGAAATTAGATTCACAAATCATTAAAAGTATATTTGGATCATTGGGAACTTTTGGGATATATATATAATCACATATAAACTTGATGATGATGCTAAGAAATGTAGGGAAAAAATATTCTCTTTGAACCCTTAAAAAAGTGTCTAGTGTAAAGTTAGATGTTGATTGTACAACTCCTCTTGTTGTTGCTACTCTTTACCATCAACTTGTGGGTAGTTGATATTCTTGAAACACAATAGGACCGGTATCTCTTTTGGTGTTAGTATGGTTCTAAGGTTCATGCAAACACCTCATGAAAGTCATTGGCAAGCAACAAAGAGAATTATTAGATATTTACAGTGGACATTTAATTATGGTGTTTTCTATTTGAGCAGTGCTACAATTTCACTCATTGGTTACACAAATTCTGATTGGGCAGGTGACAGTTCAGAAAGGAAGTCAACTACAGGTTACATATTTCAGCTTGGTTAAGGTCCAATTTCTTGGTCTAGTAAGAATTTGATTACCTTCTCTCTATATTCTTGTGAAGCATAGTACATAGTAGAAAAAAAAGAAGCTAAAGAAGCAGTTTGGTTATGACATGTACTTACAGAGCTTGGTCTAGTTTAGAAATCTACTACTGAGTTAAGATGTGACAATCAAGGTGAAATCCAACTTGCATATAATCCAGTATATCATTTCTATACAAAACATCTTGATCGTGATGCTCACTATATTCGATATCTAGTTACATATGGTACTATTTGTTTGGATTATTGTCCGATAGAGAAGCAAGCAACCAAGATACCAAAACCGATAGAGGCGAAGTTTCTGTGACTTTGTAGCCTACTGGGGATGAAGGAAGTCATCATCAAGGGGGAGTGCTAGTAATGAATCCTTCCTCTCTGTGTTCCTACCAATCCATTATTAAGGGGGGGTGTTGGAATATGTTCCTTTGGAGGGTAATAATGTATCTTATCTTGTCAGAAAGACTATAATCTTATGTAAAAGAGTTATCCCACATTTATAATGGAGTAAAATACTGTTAATATTTTTTATTATATAAAGGGGTTAAATTACATTATCTCACATGTAATAAGGGATATAATTCCCCCAATATCTCTTAGTATATAATAGCTATTGTTTTGTATAAGCATTATTGAAATGATTTTACTACTATTATGGAGAATACTGCTGGTGCATTTTTAGACCAAATGAAATTACTTTGTAAGCAAAGGACCTAAATTCACATACAAAAGTTGTCTTATGTTGATCTTCTTTTGCGATAGGAACTTGGTTATATACTGAAAAATCCGTTGGTAAAGGAGTAGAATTCATGACCTGTAACTTCATTGATGAAGTCGAAAAAAATTATCAGTCTTGTCAGGTCTTATTTCCTTGGATGTACTACCATGGGACCAACCCATTCTGATTGGTCTACTAGATATATGATTTATGCGGCTAGCATATTGTCAATTTCTTTCTTTTCTATTTATTTGTACTTGGGTGCTAGATTATATGGACACTTCTTAATTGGTTGGGCATATGGTTTTATATCAATTTTCATTATCCCATTTCTTGAACTAATCCTTTCAAATCTTTATAGTCTCTTGCAAAGTCATATTGATATTATTTTAATATATTATTTATTTTTTCTATCTGTTGTTTTGACCAGTAATCTCCAATTTTAGCCATGTTTGGTCGGTCATCATTAAAAGTATCGACTTCTTTTATTTTGATTTTTATGTCCATACATTCTGGTGCTCTTGTTTCTTTAATAGGTCGACTGCATTCTTTAAAGTTTGTGAATGCTTGAGGGAAATCATTAGGTGTTAGCCTTTCTGGTTCTGATTTTTGTTCGTAGCTAACTTTCATTACAGTGTTTTTCCAACCATTGGGTGGTGCTTTTCCCAACTAATTTTTTTACCAAGAGTATTGTTATTTTCCATATCTAGTCGAGTTGATTGCTGTAGTGGTTTAGTTGAGATGTTATTGCACGTTGACTGTGGTCGTTTGGTTGACATCGTCGGTGTATTATATTTCAAATGTATAAATATTTTTATCTCCTCAACTGCTTCTGTAGTAGAGTCTTCTTCAAAGGAGAATGAAAATATTTAATAAAATTATCTTTAAGTTCTTTCCAAATAAAATTTTATCATCTAGATTCCTCCATCTTATTCCATTTATTAGGAAAATATTCTAGGGTATTTGGGAATAAATGAGGATATAGTCGCTCATCTCAATATCCTACACTTTTCCACTTTTTTCACGCGTATCAATGTGTTTGACTGGATCTTGTCCTTGGAGAAATTTTGGTATTTGTACTTGTGTTGCGCCCTTGTTTCCTTTAAATTTTTCAATGAAATTTGTTAAAGAGGTTTTCCAGGTCTGAAGTTGATATTGGTGTGTATCCAACCATCTTGATTCTTGGATTGTGAAAGTTTCGACTAGAATTTGTAGTCACCTTATTCACTGATGTTTTTAGATACTTCCTCTATATGTACAACTGGTGATTCTCGTTCTTTATATCGCAACGAGGGAATATTCGTCAACTCTTTTTTCGTTGGAATAATCGTCGGGTACTCTCTTATTTTTTTCTCGAATATTGTAGGGATGATAGATATGGTAAAACATTTTTGTAATATTTTCTGGGTATAACTTTAACTAATAAACATTCTTGTGCTTGTGCTTTGTAATTTTCCATTTTCTAATCATATAGTTCAAAAATAGAATGATAGGCAACTAACATGGGTCGTCCTAGGTAGAGTTCTCCATAATTGTTGGGTTCGAAGGTATCTTCACTATTCTGGACTATTTTATATAGTCATTGAATGTCATCATTGGTATCATCTGGTTTGACCCAAGGTTTCCCTTGATATGGATTTCTTTCCTTCTCCTTTTAGTTTGATTCTTTCTTTTTCTAGGGAGATGGATGCTTTCATTTTTCGTCCCCATAATCGATCGACCAATGCAGGGAATGATTTAGATCCTCCTTGGGGGTCAATAATTTCAAAGTTGATAATTGTATTGATTCCCATGGTTGAGGTTTTAACATTTTTCCACTCTCTAATAGGTTCAATTAATCCCTGATCTGCTAACTTGTGGTAAAATCATGATTTAGATAGTCGGGGTCGACCAATTTTTTCCTACGTCAATCTTGTCATTATATTGGCTTGTGAACAAAAATCGAGGATGACATGTTTGATACAAAATCCTCATTGACAAGAGAGTCAATATTAGTTTTATCTCTTTGGTTCAGTATTCATAAATTTTTAGCAGGTCTATTGCTTTCATGGTTATTTATGATAGATTGCATTGAGTCGATTAACCTTGCAATAACTTCTTCTTTAGTTAATAAGTGAAGTACCTCATTAAGCATTTTATTTCTAATTTCTTCATTAACTTATTTAGATGTAAGTTGTGTGAAAATTTATGATGTATCATTAAATATTTCCCTCTCCTTCCATTTGTTAGGATAATATTCTTTCTTTCTTTGTATTTTTTCAATCTGATCATTATCTCCTCCAATTTTGTGCCTTGTCTAGTAATAATTTGCATATTTTTAGTAATGGCTACATCATTTTTGGGAACACATGAAAAGACATTAAAATTTCTTATTTTATTAAGTGCATCAAGAATTATGGGGTGTTCTACTATACTATGTTCCCTAATGGCACATTTTGTACAAAATTTTAAGTATGTTCCCCAACGCCACATTTTGTACAAAATATTGAGTCTTTTATGTCTTAACATGGACAGTCATGGATTAGATGGTCCTCACTGTAACATGCAAAGCATCATGATTTACTATTTCTAAGAGGTCAATAGCCTTGGTTGTTATTTCTTCCTCGATTGTTGTATCCAACCCGTCGGTTGTTTTTTTTCTTTCGTCGATCACTATTTCGATCGTATCGACCTTTTTGTTTGATTGTTTGCATATAATATACCGTGTGGTAACCAGCTCTAGTCTTTATATTCTTGATGCATTCTAATATGGAGTGTTGTGTTATTCAACAATTCCACACCACTTTGGATTGATAGTGTTGGCATTGTACATACAATTTGTAGTCGAGTGAGTTTCAAATCTCTTGCATATATCACAAAAGTAAGTCGTTTTCATCTTCTGAAATTTATATGGATTTATTTCTTGGGGGAATATATGCAGAGTCTCTTCAATTTGGTGTAATTCTCACTGGTATATAATGCTGTCATATCTCCTTCTTTCATCATACGAGCACTTGTCTTTGGAATTTCCCTTTGTTGAGCATGTATAGCACCATAAATTATTGTGTCACATTGTTATATGTTGTAACGATCTTTGTATATTTTCTAATTTTTCTTATAGTTGACGGTTGATTGAATTGATCATATAGTCTTTGTTTGATTCGACCCATAATGCTTTCTTCAAGACACCTTCATATGTTGTATATTCGTGTCTTGATTCTTTGTTGAAGTCCATCAACAAAAAATGTATTACCAATGCAGAATCTAATTTAGAATGCATCTGGCTTAGGATGTGTTTAAATATTCTAACATTCTCTGATAGATTCTCCTATTATTTTTTTTTATTTCTTTATCTTGTGTCCCGCCATGTGTTTGGTATCATCAATCTTGAAGAATTCTAGAAAATTTTCTTTTTTCTTTTCCTTTAATTTAGGGCCTTATTCCAGAAATTTCATGTGCCATGTTAGTGCTCTATTGCGAAGTCTTTCTACAAACTAGTTAATTTGTTTTTTTCATCATCAATTAGGTTAGCTTGCCATAAGTCTTCACAAATACACCAATGTTTCTTAGGAGCACCATCCCCATAAAAAAATGGGTATTAACAGGAATTCGATAAGACACCGTGTTATAGACTTTTTTTACTTACCACAGAAAGTGGACTAAAAGACACACTTACTATTTGACGACTACTACTGAATTCTTGCAACTTCGACTCATACCATGACGTACAAACCTCTTCTAGAGACTCTTCATCGCTAAGCCGACTTTTCGACGGTTTGGGAGGCTCGATTAATAATGTTGCTAGAAGGGGGTACCTCCAAATGTTTTGAATAAAATAAGTTAAATGAGTGTCTTCAAATTTTGGAGTGAAAGTAACCTAATTACCTCGCTCTAGGAATTTGATCATCAATCGATTGGTAATTTGTCCACTCTGGTTTAGTCGGATCCATATGCTGGAGTCACCTGGCATTATTTCCATTTCACGCTTGACTATTTTTCTAATGGTCAGACAAGTTTTCATTATTATAGCACTTCATTGACAAGGGTCAAATCTTCTTGGATTGTAATACACATGTTTTGTGGGGCCAGGACCATCATGTGCAACTGTTCTTCAAGTGTCGGCACCACACTTTCTTTCTCAACTGGTTGATTTTTCCTTGATGTAGGTAATACTTTTGGTTGCTCAACCATCTCACATGTTTTCCATAAACTTATTTTTACATGCAAGGGATTGACAGTCTCCCTTAGCTGCTCATGGAATTTGCACATTTTTTCTCTTTCTATCTTTTGTATATCTGATTTTTGCTTATGACTGACTGGATATTTTCTTCGTTTGAGTGGACTTGACTTTTACAATGCTTCATTCTTTTTCTTCCATCGGCTAGAATTTATAGTTCTTTATTCAAAACATATGGTTGATGACCCCCCCCATTTCTGACCGGCTCTTACTTCTTGACGGAAGTGGGTCCAACAATGACCATTATTTACTTAAAAAGTATTCCCACTATTGTTCGTTGACGAATCACTCCCAGTTTTTTTGCTATTGCTTCCAATTTATTGAAGAAAGTGTGTGCAATGGTGGTCATGGATTGACTATATGACCAACTCCATTCTCTATCAAGAATTTATATAACAATTGTGGTATAGTGCATAGGAATCCTTTATGAAGGTCGGTATAAAACTTGTTCTCAACTTCTTCAAGAGATGATATTTCTTCTATAACTTGTTCTTCACAAAAATTCATTGCAGACTTTCTCAACCCACTCATACAAATTTGTTCTTCCTCAATTACAGAGCTTATGCATCAATGGTCTTTCATTATTTTTGTCCAACTTGGGCATGAACAGTGTCCAAGAACTTCTTTATTTCACAGGGAACAAATTCAGAAAAATTTTCATGTGCTTCGGTGAAGAATTTATCCCTTGCTTGTGCAATTGTCAATTTATTGTGCCTTTCATAGTTATGAATGTAATTCACTACTTTCTTATTCCACCACTATCAAATTTCTCTATCGGTAATTATCTAATCGTGATCATCACATCATTTTTATTATATAATATTGGGAACATAACCAATGTTGTAGTCTACCGGTTCGTGAGGTTACCAACAATGCATAATTATAACATAAGAGAAATCACATCATCACCGTACACATAATAAACAAGAGTAAATGGGAGAACAACATCTCAAATTTATATTATAAATGCAAGAACAATATACACAAGAACAATGTCTGTGTCAAAGTCATCTATGGTTTTGTCTCACCAGCCTATTTATACTTGTTACATACAGTTAATTAGTTACATCTGATGATTCAGTTGACCAATCGATTGGCTGATCCAACTTAACCATATTCGGGTGAAGGATCTAGTCGTCCAGTCAACTAGGCTCCTCCAACAATCCCCCTCTCAATATAAATAAGAATCAACAATTGGTATTAGAGCATGTGTATTCAGTAACAATTTAACCACTAGGAGATATATCTTTTCACAGATATGGATAGACATAAAGTTCTTTCCACCAACAAAGCACTAAGATTTGATGGGTCAAAATACACGTTCTGAAAGATAAGGATGAAAGTGTATCTACAATCTCTTCGAGTGTATGTTTGGCAGTCAATAGAGAGTGGTTATCGAGTTCTAAAAACCACACCAATGGATGTAGATCACAGAATATTGTATGAAAACAATGCAAGGGCCAGGAATGCGATATTATGTGGCCTAGTAGATTATGATTTTACAAAGGTGACGTAGGTACATTAGACAAAGACATGTGGGATAAACTCAAGAATATCTATGAATGTGATGATAAAGTCAACAAGGAAAAATTACAAACCTTTTTAGGGCAGTTTGAATCCATGAAGATGAAAGGATTAGAAGAAAACATAGTATCATACCTTCTTTGAATAAATGAAATTTTCAACTCCATTAGAAGAATATGAGTGAAGATTGCTGAAGAATATATTGTACAAAAAATATTGAGAACCTTGATGTCTAGATTTGACTCCAAAGTATCAATATTAGAAGACAGAGCTAATCTGAACAAGTTAACAAAGGATGAATTGAACTGGATTCTTACAACATATCAGATGAGGATTGAATAAGATAATCTTCCTAGGAAAGAAGAAACATTCAAAGCTACCAAGAATATTAAATGCAGTGAATATGAACACAACAATAATTCTTCTGATGGATCAAATGAAGAAGAAGTCAACTTAGTGAAAAAATTAAAAAGGGGATATGGAAAATACAAAGGATTGTTTCCTTTCCAATGTTTTGCGTGTGGTGGAGTAGGTCATTTTTCCTCAAAATGTCCTTACAAAGAACCGAAGACAATGAAAATGAATATGATATTGATTATACAGAAGAAAGGATGACACATCAAAAGGAAAGATTTGAAAACAAGAGGAAATTCCCTAAATAGAGGAAAATCCTATACTCTAAGGAACACTGCAAGTCATCATAGGAAGAGAGAAGTGATGATAATTCAAGGGGAGTTATCTTCATGGATTTTGTAGAGGATGAAAATACAACATAAAAATATATCTGCTATTCCTTCAAGAAAGAATCATCTCAAAAAGGACAATCAGAAACATTGAGTAAGTCTTTTTGCAATGGGATCTATACCTCACCTTTGAAATCTATTACAAGAAGTGATTTAGGTAGGATTAATAATAGTGAAGAAGAAACTACAGAAGTTGACCTAGAAGTTGAATTTATTAGTGCTTTGGAAGAGCTAAATAAGTCAAGAAAGAAGAGAGATGATCAAAAGGAACAACTATCAAATACTAAAGAACAAATCAAGGAAGAAAAGGCTCTTTAAGAAACATTATTAAAACAGATGAATAAGAAGGAAGAGAATATTAAGAAACAATTGAACTATGCACACAATTAAGTAACATGACTAGATGAAAATAACTCTATGATGGAAGAAATATTAGAAGAAACAAAAAGGAAGAATGAGATGCTAACAAGAAGACTTGCTCAAAAGGATATGGATATTTCTTACCTAAGGATTGAAGTGGTTGAAATGAGTAGTAAAAATCAGTTTGTGCGAAACCAAAGATAGTACAGGGATAACAAACAAGTTTGTGCAAATCCAAAAGAAGACAATATTTATCTTGAAGCAGAAATCAAGAACAAGTTCAATAATAACACATCAATCTTAAACAAGATATTAAACAACCAAAGATCACCATCAGACAAGGAAGGGATTGGATATGATTAGAAAAATGAAAAAATATGTGACAATGAATGTATATCAGATGTAAAACAAATGAATTTTGAAGAGAAATTCCATTACAGGCATAATAGCCCTCTCAATAATTACAACTTTCCCTGCTATACAAGTAAAAGGAGAGTCAATGCATTGAGGGGTTTTAGGTGTATTACTTTTGGAAACATTTCAAAATATTGTCATACAATGAGGTGCTATGTGCATGATGGATTTGGACACAAGGCTCAACATTGTGGAGGAACCGTAAATCATCAAGATATAAATACTTTATAGAACATCAAAAACAACCTATGGAGTGAAAAGGAAAGCAGTTAGGCACAATTTTTAAAAAGTATGTGTGCACATGAAAAGGTGGGTAAATAAAGTTCCTCAAGCATGTACAATCGAAGGAAATGACCCAAGTACATATCAAGCAACAAGTGATTGCTTCACATCTTGATAATCACTAAAAGGTTAAGTAAGATCCTTGAATTCAACACATTATTCAGAATTCAAGGAAAGTATTAGAAAGCATAAATGCTAGTTCATATATTATCACACAAAGAATATATTAATTTAAGATGTGACTTCTAGAGGAAGGAAAACTCATTTTCAATCAACAAAACATTGCACAGATAACCATTTATTCAAAAGATAACATTCAATTGCATACTTAGTCACATACATGCACGCAAATAACATTCTTACATAACCAAAGTTTGTATTACATTCAAAGGTTTCCATGTCGAGATAAAGAAAAATGACATGATATCTCTGTGAAACAAATCAGATTCAAAGCATTAAGAGAAAGCATGATAAGAAACAACAATGACCAACGTACGTTACAATGATGGGACCTGTTGTTAGGATAATATTCTTTCTTTCTTTGTATTTTTTCAATCTGATCATTATCTCCTCCAATTTTTTTCCTTGTCTAGTAATAATTTGCATATTTTTAGTAATGGCTACATCATTTTTGGGAACACATGAAAAGACATTAAAATTTCTTATTTTATTAAGTGCATCAAGCATTATGGGGTGTTCTACTATAATATGTTCCCCAATGACACATTTTGTACAAAATTTTAAGTATGTTCCCCAACGCCACATTTTGTACAAAATATTGAATCTATTATGTCTTAACATGGACAGACATGGATTAGATGGTCCTCACTGTAACTTACAAAGCATCGTGATTTACTATTTCTAAGAGGTCAATAGCCTCGGTTGTTATTTCTTCCTCGATTGTTGTATCCAACCCGTCGGTTGTTTTTTTTCTTTCGTCGATCACTATTTCAATCGTATCGACCTTTTTGTTTGACTATTTGCATATAATATATCGTGTGGTAACCAGCTCTAGTCTTTATATTCTTGATGCATTCTAATATGGAGTGTTGTGTTATTCAACAATTCCACACCACTTTGGATTGATAGTGTTGGCATTGTACATACAATTTGTAGTCGAGTGAGTTTCAAATCTCTTGCATATATCACAAAAGTAAGTCATTTTCATCTTCTGAAATTTATATGGATTTATTTCTTGGGGGAATATATGGAGAGTCTCTTCAATTTGGTGTAATTCTCACTGGTATATAATGCTGTCATATCTCCTTCTTTCATCATACGAGCACTTGTCTTTGGAATTTCCATTTGCTGAGCATGTATAGCACCATAAATCATTGTGTCACATTGTTATATGTTGTAACAATCTTTGTATATTTTTGACTTTTTCTTATAGTCGATGGTCGACTGAACTGATCATATAGTCTGTGTTTGATTCAACCCATAATGCTTTCTTCAAGACACCTTCATATGTTGTATATTCGTGTCTTGATTCTTTGTTGAAGTCCATCAACAAAAAATGTATTACCAATGCAGAATCTAATTTAGAATGCATCTGGCTTAGGATGTGTTTAAATATTCTAACATTCTCTGACATATTTTCCTATTATTTGTTTTATTTCTTTATCTTGTGTCCCTTCATGTGTTTGGTATCATCAATCTTGAAGAATTCTAGAAAATTTTCTTTTTTCTGTTCCTTTAATTTAGGTCCTTATTCCAGAAATTTCATGTACCATGTTAGTGCTCTATTGCGAAATATTTCTACAAACTGATTAATTTGTTTTTTTTCATCATCAATTAGGTTAGCTTGCCATAATTCTTCACAAATACACCAATGTTTCTTAGGAGCACCATCCCCATAAAAAAAATGGGTATTAACAGGAATTCGATAAGACACCATGTTATAGACTTTTTTCACTTACCACAGAAAGTGGACTAAAAGACACACTTACTATTTGACGACTACTACTGAATTCTTGCAACTTCGACTCATACCATGATGTACAAACCTCTTCTAGAGACTCTTCATTGCTAAGCCGACTTTTCGACGGTTTGGGAGGCTTGATCAATAATGTTGCTAGAACGGGGGTACCTCCAAATGTTCTGAATAAAATAAGTTAAATGAGTGTCCTTCAAATTTTGGAGTGAAAGTAACCTAATTACCTCGCTCTAGGAATTTGATCATCAATCGATTGGTAATTTGTCCACTCTGGTTTAGTCAGATCCATATGCTGGAGTCACCTGGCATTAGTCCCATTTCATGCTTGACTATTTTTCTAATGGTTAGACAAGTTGTCGTTATTATGGCACTTCATTGACAAGGGTCAAACCTTCTTGGATTGTAATACACAGGTTCTGTGGGCCCAGGACCATCATGTGCGACCATTCTTCGAGTGTCGGCACCACACTTTCTTTCTCAACTGGTTGATTTTTCCTTGATGTAGGTAAGACTTTTGGTTGCTCAACCATCTCACAGTAGATGGTTGAGAATCTACTGTGAGATGGGTATTAAGTGCATCAAGTGAGATGGGTATTAAGTGCATCAAGCAACCAAATGTCTTAATTACTGCAAAGAGAATAACATAAGAATCTCTGTCAAAATTCCTGCTCGGCTATGGAATTTTATTAATATTTTGATCTCTGTTACAATATTGATTTCTCTCACAGGTTCCAATCCTTGTTACATCGCAAAATGTTGCTTAAATACAAAAACATGCTCCATGAGCTGATAACTACCTCTATACTAAAAAAAAGCAAAATAACTTATTTATTATTACATCTGTCACTTTTCTCCCTAAGTAACTTAACTGCTCAGGAATAAATTACAAAATTTAACTAAACTAATCTTCAACGGTATTCGAAATTTCTTCACCGGTGCTACTTGTACTTGGTCTTTCCAAATTTATCAACTGTCTTCCACTGATCGACAGTTGGCAGTTCCAAGCTGGCCATTTCTTTAGCAAGTACCCTCAATTCCACATGGTCCACATAGGAAATCGCTGGAAGCTGAGTACAAGTAGATCTAAAAGTATTAATTATTTCAAAATCCACAGAGAACTTTTCAACTATTGTTTTTCCAGATAGATATTGTTGCATGTCCTCAAAATTCTTGTGATCCAACCTGCACTTGCCTAATTGAGCATGATATTCCACCTTAGATAGAAGTTTACCATTTTCTTCCCAGAAAGAAGGTAACCCCAATTTAAAAACAGGTGTAAATAACCCAATGAACATCTTAACCTGATGCTGCATACTATCTATTTATCTTGCACAGTGTACAAATGCTGATTCTTTTCAACTACTTTTCTTTCCCAAGTAATTATTGGAATTATGTCTTTGATTTCCATTGTTTTCAAGTAATCTTCTGAAACACCATTTACGAAACTAACTATACTGTTTGTTTTATCTATAGGATTCTTATTTAAAGTCTCCTTCACTGGTGTAAAACTTTGTCTAGCAGCTGGGTATTAAGTGCACACTTATTCTTCTATTATTCTCTTTGCAGTAATTAAGACTTTTGGTTGCTTGGTTGCTCAACCATCTCACAGTAGATGGTTGATTTTCAATATTTGTCTTGGTGGAATACAACCTAGACACCTTCAAAGTAGCCTTCAACAAATCAATGTAGATGACTTCTCTAGTTTTTTTACGTAAGTGAATCATGTTTGGGACATGAATGTTTTATAAATTCATCCTCATCCATGCCACCCTGTTCTTAGAAGCACTGGTAATTTTAAGGTATTTTGAGAATGATCCTTAACAGTGACTAAAAAGACATCTTTGCTTGATATTTTCCTTACATTAGCACACAACTTTAGAGATTCATCCAAGGATGTATCTTTGTTATCTCTGTACTTGTCAAATAATTCAGCCCTAGTCTTAAATTTATCGGTAGACCCTTTATGAGTCTCGAAAAAATAATACTTCTTTACTTCAAATGATGGACCCTTTACTTTCATATGTTTCTTCTTTCCCTCCGTCTTTGTCACTTATACCAGCTCTCCTTCAACTTCAATCTTCTACCTCTTTGATGTTTCTGAACTATCTTCCTGTTCTGTTTCCATTACATCTAAAAATGTTCTTTTATTAGTCATTTCTAAATCACTGGAAATAGGGGTAATCACCTCAGCTGTTGGGAGTATATCCAATGGATATTGTTGTGTGACACTGATATCTTGTACTTGTGATGTAGAATATTGTTGCATGTCATCTTAATTATGCATTGGTGAAGGATAATCTAGCCACTTTTCCTTTATTAATTCTATCACAACAATCTTGAGACAAAGCACAAACTTACAAGAGATCTAAGACAAATTAGACATGAAATGACATAATGGTACTGCAATAGGAGGTTGCAGCTCTGTATAATCAATAATGGAATGAAAATCAATAATACAATGTCATGCAAAAATGCATGAATGGCAAGACAATTCAAATTAGCAAGAGGTCATTCGAATTGCATGGATGGGTGTAGATTAATTGATTGTAGCCACACCGAACACACTTAGTTAACCACTAATCTAGCCATGATTGACTCTAACTAAGTCCTAATTGAATCAGAGTGCAATAGATGATCGAGTCTAACTAAATGTAACACAAGTACATGTCACTAAATGGAAATCAGTAGGTGGTAGCGCATCATTAACTCCAGATAGCTTCGATGAAGTGAACTGTACTAATACTGGTCATTAGAAGTTGTTGGAGGTGCATTAACTCACTCCAGTTCACCCAAATCATCCCAAAATAGACAATGACATGAGGGAGGTGCCTTTACAACTTAACTTAACTAATTGTTAGGTGAAACAACAATCAGTTAGCTATTTGGTGCACTTATGACACTCAGATCACCCCAGAATTGCTCCCTGATTTAAGGAGGAAGCCTAGTTAGCCTCCCTGATTGAAGGAGGGCATGAGTGTGCTCATGATGTTGTCATGGTAACCTTGAATTGAGATCGAGTCAAAGGTGGTTAGGTCTAGCACATGGTTTGGGCACATGGTTTGTTGTAGCCCATGGTATTGTCCCATGGTATTGCATGTGTTAACCTTGACTCGGGATTGAGTCAAACGTGGTTAGGTCTAGCACATGGTTTGTTGTAGCCCATGGTATTGTCCCATGGTATTGCATGTGATTAAGCCTTTATAAGGCTTCAGGAGGCTCCATTGTAAATAGGCCTGGAGGTGAGCGGTGACTAGCTCGCTTGGCCCGGATGGCCGGTTTTGGCCATGTAATGAAGATCTTCATTGGTGTTGGTTTTCCCCGCATGGGGTTTCCAGGGTATATCTTGTGTCTATGTTAAATTGCTCATGTCTATTTTATTTTTTGGCTCATTATTATATTGTATTGCTCGTTATAATCCTAACAACTGGTATCAAAGCCATGGTTTGTCTTGGTTATGCTCGTTGGTGTTTCTATGTTGAATCAAATTGTGGGGTGCATGATCGGTGGTACCCGACACCCTAGCAGTAATTTTTGGTCCATGTAAAACTTAGCCGTAGGCAAGTTTGGATTTCTCTGGATGCTAAAAGCACAAGGTATCCCTCTTATGCACAAATAAGGGATCTTGCATCAAGTGTGGAATGAACCACTAGGTAGGTACGAGGGTGGCAGGTGTACTCGCAGCCTAGCTTGATGTGGATAGGAGAGGTTGAGTCTTCGATTGCGGGAGAAATGTGAGATGGTTTAATGTCGGTTTTGGGACCAAGATTGATGAGCCATGTATGTGAAGAGAATTCCTAGAGAACTGGCGGTTACAGCGGCCAATGACCCATGTAATCCGGTAGATGGATTTTTCTTTATATGGACATCAATGATAGAGTTTGGATATAGGTACAAAGGGAGCATGGCAAAAGATGAGCAAGGAAGCGAGCATGGAAAGCGAGAGGATGAAGCAACGGATGGTGATGGTGTAGTCACCATGAAGGCACATGAAAAAAAAAATGTAATGGAGCAGTTTGCATGTAAATGGGCATATGGCTGTAAGACCTGGTAAGGCATGCATACCCCTGGTAACTCACTGGTAAAGTCGGGAGATAGACCTAGGTGATAGGGGGTTGTATGTAAGATTCCTCGGTAAATACTTGAGGGGAGTTGGTGATTACTCCAAATCAAGTTTAAAGGGGGGATTGTTAGGGTTAACCTTAACTTGAGATTGAGTCAAAGATGGTTAGGTTTAGCACATGGTTTGGGCACATGGTTTGTTGTATCCCATGGTATTGCATGTGTTAACCTTGACTTGGGATTGAGTCAAAGGTGGTTAGGTCTAGCACATGGTTTGGGCACATGGTTTTTTGTAGCCCATGGTATTGTCCCATGGTATTGCATGTGATTAAGCCTTTATAAGGATTGAGGAGGCTCCATTGTAAATAGGCCTGGAGGTGAGCGGTGACTAGCTCGCTTGGCCTGGATGGCCGGTTTTGGCCATGTAATGAAGATCTTCATTGGTGCTGGTTTTCCCCGCATGGGGTTTCCAGGGTATATCTTGTGTCTATGTTAATGTTGATCATGTCTATTTTATTTTTTGGCTCATTATTATATTGTATTGCTCGTTATAATCCTAACAACGGATGCAGATTCTCCACTCAAGGAAACTGCTTCCAGATCTGAAGCAGGTAAGTTTGGAATTTTGTGAGAACCGTGTTTATGGAAAACATAAGAGAGTTAGATTTCTTATGGTTGGGAAACAAAAGAAGAGTGAAAAGTTAGAGCTTGTCCATACAGATGTATGGGGACCAGCTCAGGTACAATCTCTTGGTGGTTCTCGTTATTATGTTACTTTTATTGATGATGCAACTAGAAAAACTTGGGTTTATTGCATTAGACAAAAATCTGATGTGTTTGATACTTTTAAGAAGTGGAAAGCTTTGGCTGAGAATGAGACGAAATGTCTCAGATCTAATAATGGAGGCGAGTACTGCAGCAAGGAGTTTGATAGTTATTGTTCACACAATGGGATTCGCAGAGAGAAGACAGTCCCTGGAACACCCCAAGAAAATGGCGTGTCAGAAAGGATGAACAGAATGATCATGGAGCATGCA
>LPNX010508798.1:459874-591621 GCA_001517045.1 Pseudotsuga menziesii
AAATCAAGAGCAGCAGCAGGTACCTGAAACTCCTGCAACTGTAAGAAGGTCTACCAGGTTAAGTAGACCCCCTGAACAATTCTCTCCTTCACTGTATTATTTATTGATGACTGATTCTGGTGAGCCAGAATGTTTTGAAGAAGCAATGCAGGTAGAAACTAGAAAGAAGTGGGAGAAAGGCATGGATGAGGAGATGGACTCATTGGTAAGAAACCAGACTTGGGATCTGGTTAAGTTGTCTACAGGAAAAAGGGTATTGCAGAATAAATGGGTTTACAGGTTGAAGGAAGAAGATGGAGGAAAGAAGCGGTACAAGGCTAGACTTGTTGTAAAGGGGTTTGCACAAAAGAAAGGTATAGACTTTGATGAAATATTTTCTCTTGTTGTTAAAATGACTTCAATTAGAACTATTTTAAGTCTAGTGGCGGTAGAAGATTTGCATCTTGAACAATTAGATGTAAAAATAGCCTTTCTCCATGGGGATTTGGAGGAAGAGATTTATATGCAGCAGCCACAAGGGTATGAGGTTAAAGGGAAGGAGAATTTGGTTTGCAGGTTGAAGAAGAGCTTGTATGGCCTGAAGCAAGCTCCAAGGCAGTGGTATTTAAAATTTGATAAGTTTATGACATAAAAAGGTTATGATAGATGTCATTCTGACCACTGTGTTTATTTCAAGAGGCTAGATAACGGAAGATATATTATCTTGTTATTGCATGTGGATGACATGCTTGTTGCAGGGTCTAACATGCAGGATATAAATGTGCTCAAAAGAAAACTAGCTAAATCATTTGTGATGAAGGATTTGGGTGCTGCAAAGCAAATCCTTGGTATGAGAATAACAAGAGACAGGAAAAATCACAAATTGACATTGTCTCAAGGTGAGTACATAGAAAAGGTGTTGCAGAGGTTTAGAATGCAGAATGCAAAACCAGTCAGCACACCGTTGGCAAGCCATTTCAAACTAAGCAAGCATATGTGTCCAAAGACACAGGAAGAGATAGATTACATGTCCAAGATTCCCTATTCATCAGCAGTTGGGAGCTTGATGTATGCCATGGTGTGCACAAGACCAGATATTGCACACGCAGTGGGAGTTGTGAGTAGGTATATGAATAATCCAGGTAAAGAGCATTGGAAAGCAGTACAGTGGATTCTCAGGTATTTGAGAGGTACCACTTCTCATGCATTATGTTTTGGAGGTTCAGACACTGTTCTACAGGGATATGTTGATGCAGATATGGTTGGTGATAAAGACAGCAGGAGGAGCACCACAGGGTATATTGTGGATATTGTTAGGGTTAACCTTGACTAGAGATCGAGTCAAAGGTGGTTAGGTATAGCACATGGTTTGGGCACATGTTTTGTTGTAGCCCATGGTATTGTCCCATGGTATTGCATGTGTTAACCTTGACTCGGGATTGAGTCAAAGGTGGTTAGGTCTAGCACATGGTTTGGGCACATGGTTTGTTGTAGCCCATGGTATTGTCCCATGGTATTGCATGTGATTAAGCCTTTATAAGGCTTGAGGAGGCTCCATTGTAAACAAGGTCTAGATGTGAGCGGTGGCTAGCTCACTTGGCCCGGATGGCCGTTTTTGGCCATGTAATGAAGATCTTCATTGGTGTTGGTTTTCCCTGCATGGGGTTTCTAGGGTATATCTTGTGTCTATGTTAATGTTGCTCATGTATATTTTATTTTTTGGCTCATTATTATATTGTATTGCTCGTTATAATCCTAACAGTGTTAATGATGATTCCAATTGAGTCAATAAACTTAGGATAGTGGGTAATTAAGCCAAAATTGACCAAATAAAGTGTGTAAGTTGGATAATGACTCCAACATCCTTCTCAGCTAATCCCTCAATTTTTTTGTGTTCAAAAGGCTTGTTCTTGTTTACCTGTTTCCTTATTGAGATGATATGATGGGGATTATAATTTATTGCAGTGTCTGTTTGAAATCCCATCTCTTTAAGAAATCTTACTATCACATGCAAACTTTCTCTTAATGATGAAAGGTATAATCACCCAAGGGAATTTAATGTGTGACCCTTGGATGGACAAACTGATAAACCCAACTATGAATGCTGGCTTGGCTATGTAGCCTGTGAAACCTAGTAGTAAGAGAACTTGGCTATGTAGCCTGTGAAACCCATATGTTGGCTTGACTGTGTGCAGTATGAGAAACCCAACTGTTTCCTGGCCTGGTTGTGTAGCCTGTGAAACCCAGCAGTGTTTTGGTTTGTTTTCCTACATCCTAAGAAACCCAATTGTGTATTATCTTGGATGGACAGTCTGAGAAACCCAACTGCAAGTTGGCTTGACTGTGTTGATGTGTTCTGACTATGTGTGAGTCTGTTGTTCCCTAGTTCCTTGTGGAAATCATGCTCAACTCGGGGGTGGAAGTGGTGTTGAGAGATTAATGAACACACTGGCCTATGGTTGGGTGGAACATTGCACCGACATAGATAGTTGCGGGAAAAATTCATCTTCAAATATAAGTATTCTTTGTTATTCTTGTTTATGCTATGTATTTGCTTATGAATGAATTGAATATGATGAATGCTTGCTCATGATTTTCAGTAGATTTCACTGTTGATTAAATGTTTATGCATTTGCATCTATATGTTCCTTGTATGTTCAATGCATTTTACTCATGATCATGGAGGCTAAAGGCCTGGTTGTAGAAGTTAGAATGCATCTGACTTCAGTGTTTCTGCACCCCAGAATCTACCTATAGAAGGCAAAAGGAGAGAGGCAGAAGAGAAAAGATCAAAGCAGAATGTTGGGTTTTCCAATTTCCAGGATCCGCCCGTGGAAGGGTGGAAGGTGGAAGATAGGACAAAGGCAAGGCAGAATGTGTGTTTTTCGCACCCAAGATCCGCCTGCAAAAGGCAGGAGGCGCAAAATGAGAAAAAGGTTAAGGTAAAAATTTAGTTTTATGTTTCCTAGGTTCCACACTAGGGGGCAGAAAGGCAGAATGCGGAAGGTGGAAACGTGGATAAAGGATTCTATCATTTGTTAGCTTTCTGATTCCCGAGTTTCGCATTGGAGGGAAAAAAGATAAAATGCAAAAGGCAGAAACGGGGATAAAGGATTCCATCATTTGTTATCTTTCCTATTCTTGAGTTCCGCGCTGGAGGGCAGAAAGGCAAAATGTAGAAGGAAGAGACATGGATAAAGGTTTCCATCAAAAGTTATGTTTCCGATTTCTGAGTTTCGAAGGCGGAAGTGGCCAGACGCTTCCGTCAAAAGTTATGTTTCTGATTCTCGAGCTCCGAAGGCAGAAGGGACAGGTTCAATGCGGAAATGACCCTTCCAGTTACATAGTGGATCTGTTAAGGGTGGAACGACTGTTACGATGATTTCTAATCCTGAAGATGGAAATTAAAGGATGCTACAAGACCCATGACTGTGTTAAAGAGATAATAAAGGAAACTTTTAAACTATTTTGCATATGAGTCAGGTGTATAGGCACCGGGTTCATGGATGTTGTGGTATATCACAATAGCATCAGAGCGTCGGGTACATTACATTGTGGTATATCAGAGCAATTGAGGTGGCGTTCCTCCTCCAAGGTGGGAGGGGATGTTACATTGTGGTATCAAAGCGTTGGGGATGTTACATTTAGGATATAGATTTTCTTTTCATTTATATATTTTACTTAGATATGAATGGGTCCATGGTTTATGGAGCATGTTTGGGAGTAAAGTTTTGTCTGTAGAATATTTTAATCCTTTTGAAAAAAAACACACAAATTGGTCATTTTTACTTTAAAAGTTCACATATTTTTTACATAAATGTAATTAAATTGATAAAATTTATCAAATTTACAAGCTCTAATTGATAGATCAAAGTTGGTCTCGGTGGATGTTCTTCTTCTTCTTCTTCTTCTTCTTCTTTTTCATCATCATCATTATATGTTTATTGAATGTTTGCCTATATATATGTATGATTTTTTCACACTAAAATAGTAGCCTAAAATACTATAGGTAGATATAATATTTAAATCCTTAGAACATTCTCTTCCTTTCTTTCATATTTAAAAGTCTACATAGATCAAATAATATGTACAGATGGACCCTAGTTTTAAAACAATTCCATTTTCTCCTTCAAATTCTTCAACTATATATGCTTTTGAGTTATGGGTTTACTAAGACATAAGATAACATTTCCAAACCCTAATGGAATGGATGTCAAAGTATGTAGAAGATCAAACCATGAGTTAAGAAATATTAAATTGGATATTTCACAGTAATGGTGCGAGTAGTTATACTAGTAGTTGATTGTTTGTATTATGAGTTTTCATTATCTACATATCTTATATATGGATTTATAAATAATATCATTTTCATTAATATTATTAGAAGTAAATAAGATAATATCTTTATTTTAGGATGTTTGATACAAAAAAATTAGGAAATAAAAATTTCCAACTCAAATCTTACTCTAAAATTAACCACCCCCACACACACATATATAAAGATTCATTAATTTCTACACTTAAAATAAATATGAATCTTTAATTACTTTTTTTTTAATTTCGTAAACTTTATTCATTCTTCAATATTTCTTATTTAATCTTTCTTCACTCAACCATCAAGTTTATAATGTGAATCGACTCCAATTATTTCGATATATATTTAAAACACTAAGTTTAGATTATAATTGGGTTTTACATATAATTATAACCCAACTTTCCCAAGAAAACTATTGTAACAATTCCATATGGACAATGCATATAATATATAGGTTTTGCATAGAGTTTATAATTTTCTTTGTAGTTTTCAAATTGTTTATAAATAATGTTTGAGATAGTAGATACTAATAAAATGTGATGGATATAATTTATTAATATCTTAATTATATTTGTTAAAATACTTTTAATAACCTAATTTATTAAGATAATTAAATTTAGAAATTTAGAAATTATTCACCTAATCTAATTTCTTTTTCTTATAGTAATCCTTTGTCAAATTATGATTTTGAAATGAATTAGCAATGCATTTTTGAAAGTTTCACATAATTGAAATGTGTCATAATAATAACTATGTTGTCTTCAATAAACCAATGGAGAATCTTTGGTAAATATTATTTATTTATCAATTTATTATTGTCTTAATTATCTTTCATATAATATAATTTATCAAAATAATAAAATGTCAAAATTAGAAATTCATCACCAAATCTGATTCTCCTCATAGTAATCCTTTGTCCACTTGTGATTTTTGAATTGAATTAGCAATGCGTTTGAAAGTTTCCCTCATCCCAATCCAAATGTGTTGCAATAGTAGAATATGTTGCCCTAAATGGACCATGAATTGAATCAGCAATACGTTTTTTAAAGTTTCCCATAATCCAAACGTGTCGCAATAGTAGGCTTGTTGCCGTAGATGGACCATCGATGGTCCTATAGACGGACTTTAGCTAGAGACACCACCATCACCATCAAAGTAGTGTGGGGGTAAATTGAATCATGCGTTTAGGAGGAGGACTTTTCCTTCGATAGCTTCACTTAGAATGTAGCAGAAGAGCTTTTCACAAGTCAAGTTCACGAGGAGGCCTTTCGTAACAAAGGATGAATTGAACTGGATTCTTACAACATATCAGATGAGGATTGAATAAGAGAATCTTCCTAGGAAAGAAGAAACATTCAAAGCTACCAAGAATATTAAATGCAGCGAGCATGAACACAACAATAATTCTTCTTATGGGTCAAATGAAGAAGAAGTCAACTTAGTGAAAAAAAAAGGGGATATGGAAAATACAAAGGAATGTTGCCTTTCCAATGTTTTGCGTGTGGTGGAGTAGGTAAATTTTCCTCAAAATTTCCTTACAAAGAAGTTGAAGACAATGAAAATGAATATGATATTGATTATAGAGAAGAAAGGATGACACATCAAAAGGAAAGATTTGAAAACAAGATGAAATTCCCTAAATAGAGGAAAATCCTATACTCTAAGGAAGACTGCAAGTCATCATAGGAAGAGAGAAGTGATGATAATTCAAGGGGAGTTATCTTCATGGATTTTGTAGAGGATGAAAATAAAACATAAAAGTATATGTGTTATTCCTTCAAGAAAGAATCATCTCAAAAAGGACAATCAGAAACATTGAGTAAGTCTTTTTGCAATGGGATCTATACCTCACCTTTGAAATCTGTTACAAGAAGTGATTTAGGTAGGATTAATAATAGTGAAGAAGAAAATACAGAAGTTGACCTAGAAGTTGAACTTATTAGTGCTTTGGAAGAGCTAAACAAGTTAAGAAAGAAGAGAGATAATCAGAAGGAACAACTGTCAAATACTAAAGAACAACTCAAGGAAGAAAAGGCTCTTTAAGAAACATTATTAAAAGAGATGAATAAGAAGGAAGAGAATATTAAGAAACAATTGAGCTATGCACACCATTAAGTAACATGACTAGATGAAAATAACTCTATGATGGAAGAAATATTAGAATAAACAAAAAGGAAGAATGAGATGCTAACCAGAAGACTTACTCAAAAGGATATGGATATTTCTTACCTAAGGATTGAAGTGGTTGAAATGAGCAGTAAAAATCAGTTTGTGCGAAACCAAAGATAGTACAGGGATAACAAACAAGTTTGTGCAAATCCAAAAGAAGACAATATTTATCTTGAAGCAGAAATCAAGAACACGTTCAATAATAACACATCAATCTTAAACAAGATATTAAACAACCAAAGATCACCATCAGAGAAGGAAGGGATTGGATATGATTAGAAAAATGAAAAATATGTGACAATGAATGTATATCAGATGTAAAACAAATGAATGTTGAAGAGAAATTCCATTATAGGCATAATAGCCCTCTCAATAATTACAACTTTCCCTGCTATACAAGTAAAAGGAGAGTCAATGCATTGAGGGGTTTTAGGTGTATTACTTTTGGAAACATTGCAAAATATTGTCATACAATGAGGTGCTATGTGCATGATGGATTTGGACACAAGGCTCAATATTTTGGAAGAACTGTAAATCATCAAGATATAAATACTTTATAGAACATCAAAAACAACCTATGGAGTGAATAGGAAAGCAGTTAGGCACAATTTAAAAAAAGTATGTGCACACATGAAAAGGTGGGTAAAGAAAGTTCCTCAAGCATGTACAATCAAAAGAAATGACCCAAGTACATATCAAGCAACAAGTGATTGCTTCACATCTTGCTAATCACTAAAAGGTTAAGTAAGATCCTTGAATTCAACACATTATTCAGAATTCAAGGAAAGTATTAGAAAGTATAAATGATAGTTCATATATTATCACACAAAGAATATATTAATTTAAGATATGACTTCCAAAGGAAGGAAAACTCATGTTCAATCAACAAAACATTGCACAGATAACCATTTATTCAGAAGATAACATTCAATTGCATACTTAGTCACATACATGCACGCAAATACAACATTCTTACATAACCGAGGTTTGTATTACATTCAAAGGTTTCCATGTCGAGATGAAGAAAAATTACATAATATCTCTGTGAAACAAATCAAATTCAAAGCATTAAGAGAAATCTTGCTAAGAAACAACGACCAACGTACATTACAATGATGGGACCTGTTGTTATCACTCAAAATTTACCCTCGATTGTGAAAGGATAATCTCAAGGTAACCACAAAACCAATCTTTAGGAAGAAAGATGACTTCTTTCTTTCCATAGAGGGATATCTCAATAGTTTAACTCACAGGCCAAAAATATTTGCAAAAGAAATGAATTTTAATAATGTATGTGGCTAAAACATGTGTTGATTAGGCATGGAGTCATAATGATAACAAACTTTAACAGTGCAATTGCAAAGGAATTTAACAGAGGCGGGGTAGGTACTTCTTCACAATAAAAAAGATGATTGTATGGTGATAAAGAAGAATTTAGAAACAATCCATTAGTATGGGCATCTCTTTAGAAGAACAAATTTGTGAATACTTTAAAGAAATGGAATAGATCATATGAGTACAAATTCCAACCCACTATAAACTCATTCAAGTAATAAACATATAACAAAATGAAAAATTAACAGGACACACATGCACATATAAGAAAGGGAAAATACATACTACAAAGAGAATAACACAAGAATCTCTGTCAAAATTCTTGCTTGGCTATGGAATTTTATTAATATTTTGATCTATGTTACAATATTGATTTCTCTCACGGGTTCCAATCCTTGTTACATCGCAAAATGTTGCTTAAATACAAAAACATGCTCCATGAGCTGATAACTAACTCTATACTAAAAAAAGGCAAAATAATTGATTTATTATTATATCTGTCACTTTGCTCCCTAACTAACTTAACTGCTCAGGAATAAATTACAAAATTTAACTAAACTAATCTTCAACGGTATTCAAAATTTCTTCACTGGTGCAACTTGTACTTAGTCTTTCCAAATTTCTCAACTGTCTTCCATTGATCGACAGTTGGCAGTTCCAAGCTGGCCATTTCTTTAGCAAGTATCCTCAATTCCACATGGTCCACATAGGAAATCACTGGAAGCTGAGTACAAGTAGATCTAAAAGTATTAATTATTTCAAAATCCACAGAGAACTTTTCAACTATTGTTTTTCCAGATAGATATCGTTGCATGTCCTCAAACTTCTTGTGATCCAACCTGCACTTGACTAATTGAGCATGATATTCCACCTTAGATAGAAGTTTACCATTGTCTTCCCAGAAAGAAGGTAACCCCAATTTAAACAAAGGTGTAAATAACCCAATGAACATCTTAACCTGATGCTGCATACTGTCTATTTTATCTTGCACAGTCACTCCAAATGCTGATTATTTTCAACTACTTTTCTTTCCCAAGTAATTATTGGAATTATGTCTTTGATTTCCATTGTTTTCAAGTAATCTTCTAAAACACCATTTAGGAAATTGACTATATTGTTTGATTTATCTATAGGATTCTTATTTAAATTCTCCTTCACTGGTGTAAAACTTTGTCTAGCAGCCTGTATGACAATTTCCTTATCCAGGATGTATTTTAAATAAGGTATAAGCTTCCCAACTTCTATTATAATCATATCCCAAATGATATGTTTTGCTCCTTGTACTAGCAATTATCCAGTGAATTGCTTCATCAATTTGTCATTTTTATCTAGGAGGTCTTTACACTTATTTTCCATGGATTTCCCTTCCTCTTCCTTTTTTAAAGCTGCGTTCTCCAGGATTTTGTTTTATTTCTTGAGACCAATAATTTCTAAATCTCTTAAACTCACCTAGGACATGGCTTGTACAATTGATCTTCATTTGTCTATGCAACTGATGAAATTTTCAATACCACGTGCTCCTTCTTCCTTTCGTCTATTTCGTTTTCCAAAGAACCCTATTTATGTTTAAGAACCTTTTCATTCACTATCAAAAAAAATTTCTCTTTTTCCCACTCCTTTTTCTCCTCAACAAATTTCAAAAGCTTAGCTTTACAATCATTTAACTCATTATTCAATCTCTCCTTTTCTTTCTCTAGCTCAGTTAGCTTTGAAGCCTGAATAAGATGTGTAGCAGATAGTTTTAGCTTTTTCTTCAACAATTGGATTGTACTTTCTTTTTTCTAAAAGTAACTTCTGAGTAGATTCTCCCTTATTTGTTTCACTATGAGCAGTCAACAAATCTCCCCGGATCTTCTTGATTTGTTGTTGGTGTGCTTTATTCTCCACCATTTCCTGTCTTAATTGATTTTCAATATTTGTCTTGGTGGATTACAACCTAGACACCTTCAAAGTAGCCTTTAGCAAATCAATGTAGATGACTTATCTATTTTGTTTACGTAAGTGAATCATGTTTGGGACATGAATGTTTTCTAAATTCATCCTCATCCATGCCACCCCGTTCTTAGAAGCCACTGGTAATTTTAAGGTATTTTGAGAATGATCCTTAATAGTGACTAAAGAGACATATTTGCTTGAAATTTTCCTTACAATAGCACACAACTTTAGAGATTCATCCAAGGATGTATCTCTGTTATCTCTGTACTTGTCAAATAATTCAGCCCTAGTCTTAAATTTATCAGTAGACCCTTTATGAGTCTCAGAAAAATCATACTTCTTTACTTCAAATGATGGACCCTTTACTTTCATATGTTTCTTCTTTCCCTCCATCTTTGTCACTTATACCAGCTCTCCTTCAAATTCAATCTTCTACCTCTTTGATGTTTCTGAACTATCTTCCTGTTCTGTTTCCACTGCATCCAAAAATGTTCTTTTATTAGTCATTTCTAAATCACTGGAAATAGGGGTAATCACCTCAACTGTTGGGAGTATAGCCAATGGATCTTGTTGTGTGACACTAATATCTTGTACTGGTGATGTAGAATATTGTTGCATGTCATCTTAATTCTGCATTGGTGAAGGATAATCTAACCACTTTTCCTTTATTAATTTTGTCACAACAATCTTGAGACAAAGCACAAACTTACAAGAGATTCAAGACAAATTAGACATGAAATGACATAATGGTACTGCAATAGGAGGTTGCAGCTCTGTATCATCAATAATGGAATGAAAATCAATAATACAATGTCATGCAGAAATGCATGAATGGTAAGACAATTCGAATTAGAAAGAGGTCATTCGAATTACATGGATGGGTGTAGCTTAACTGATTGTAGCGACACTGAACACACTTAGTTAACCACTAATCTAGCCATGATTGACTCTAACTGAGTCCTAACTGAATCATAGTGCAATAGATGACCAAGTCTAACTGAATGTAACTCAAGTACATGTCACTACATGGAAATTAGTAGGTGGTAGTGCATCATTAACTCCAAACAGCTCTGATGAAGTGAATTGCACTGATACTAGTCATTAGAAGTTGTTGGAGGTGCATTAACTCAATCCAGTTCACCCAAATCAGCCCAAACTAGACAATGACATGAGGGAGGTGCCTTTACAACTCAACTTAACTAATTGTTAGGTGAAACAACAATCAGTTAGCTATTTGGTGCACTTATGACACTCAAATCACCCCAAAATTGCTCCCTGATTGAAGGAGGAAGCCTAGTTAGCCTTCCTGATTAAAGGAGAAGGCTTAGTTGGCCTCCCTGATTGAAGGAGGGCATGAGTGTGCTCATGATGTTGTCATGGTGTGTTGATGATGATTCCAATTGAGTCAATAAACTTAGGATAGTGGGCAATTAAGCCAAAATTGACCAAATAAAGTGTGTAAGTTGGATAATGACTCCAACATCCTTCTCAGCTAATCCCTCAATTTATTTGTGTTCAAAAGGCTTGTTGTTGTTTACCTGTTTCCTTATTGAGATGATATGATGGGGATTATAATTTATTGCAGTGCCTGTTTGAAATCCCATCTCTTTAAGAAATTTTTCTATCACATGCAACCTTTCTCTTAATGATGAAAGGTCTAATCACCCAAGGGAATTTAATGTGTAAACCCTTGAATGGATAACCTAATAAACCCAACTATGAATTCTGGCTTGGATGTGTAGCCTGTGAAACCCAATAGTAAGATGGCTTGGCTATCTAGCCTGTGAAACCCATATGTTGGCTTGGATGGTCCTTAATGTGAATGTTGTCTTGACTGTGTGCAGTATGAGAAACCTAACTGTTTCTTGGCCTAGTTGTGTAGCCTGTGAAACCCATCAATGTTTTGGTTTGTTTTCCTGCATCTTGAGAAACCCAATTGTGTGTTGGCTTGGATGGACAGTCTGAGAAACCCAACTGCAAGTTGGCTTGACTGTGTTGATGTGTTCTAACTATGTGTGAGTCTATTGTTCCCTAGTTCCTTATGGAATTCATGCCCAAATCGGGGGTGGAAGTGGTGTTGAGAGATTAATGAACACACTGGGCTATGGTTGGGTGGAACGTTGCAGTGACATAGATAGTTGCAGGACAAATTCGTCTTCAAAGATAAGTATTCTCTGTTATTCTTGTTTATGATATGTATTTGCTTATGAATGAATTGAATATGATGAATGCTTGCTCATGATTTTTAGTAGATTTCATTGTTGATTAAATGTTCCTGCATTTGCATCTATATGTTCCTTGTATGTTCAATGCATTTTACTCATGATCATGGAGGCTAAAGGCCTGGTTGCAGAAGTCAGAATGCATCTGACTTGAGTGTTTCTGCACCCCGGAATCTGCCTACAGAAGGAAAAAGGAGAGAGGCGAAAGAGAAAAGATCAAAGCAGAATGTTGGGTTTTCCAATTTCCAGGATTCGCTCGTGGAAGGGTGGAAGGTGGAAGATAGGACAAAGGCAAGGCAGAAAAAGGTTAAGGTAAAAAGTTGGTTTTCTGTTTCCCAGGTTCCACACTAGAGGGCGGAAAGGCAGAATGCGGAAGGTGGAAACGTGGATAAAGGATTCTGTCATTTGTTAGCTTTCTGATTCCTGAATTTTGCATTGGAGGGCGAAAAGGTAAAATGCAGAAGGTGAAAACAAGGATAAAGGATTTCGTCATTTGTTATCTTTCCTATTCTCGAGTTCTGCACTGGAGGGCAGAAAGGCGAAATGCAGAAGGAAGAGACATGGATAAAGGTTTGCATCAAAAGTTATGTTTCTGATTTCTGAGTTCCAAAGGCGGAAGGTGGAAGTGGCCGGACGCTTCTGTCAAAAGTTATGTTTCTGATTCCCGAGCTTTGAAGGCGGAAGGGACAGGTTCAGTGCGGAAATGACCCTTCCAGTTAGATAGTGGAACTGTCAAGGGCGGAACAACTGTTACGGTGATTTCTAATCCTGGAGATGGAAGTTAAAGGATACTACAAGACCCATGACTATGTTAAAGAGATAATAAAGGAAAGTTTTAAATTATTTTGCATATGAGTCAAGTGTATGGGCACCAGGTTCATGGACATCGTGGTATATCACAACAGTATCAGAGCATCGGGTACATTACATTGTGGTATATTAGAGCAATTGAGGTGGCGTTTCTCCTCCAAGGCGGGAGGGGATGTTACACTGTGGTTTCAGAGCATTGGGGATGTTACATTTAGGATATAGATTTTCTTTTCATTTATATATTTTACTTAGATATGAATGGGTCCATGGTTTATGTAGCATGTTTGGGGGTAAATTTTTGTTCGTCGAATATTTTAACCCTTTTGAAAAAAAACACATAAATTGGTCATTTTTACTTTAAAATTTCACATATTTTTTACATAAATGTAATTAAATTGATAAAATTTATCAAATTTACAAAATCTAATTGATAGATCAAAGTTGGTCTCAGTGGATGTTCTTCATCATCATCATCATCATCATCATCATCATCATATGTTTATTGAATGTTTGCCTATATATATGTATGATTTTTTCACACTAAAATAGTAGCCTAAAATACTATAGGTAGATATAATATTTAAATCCTTAAAACATTCTCTTCCTTTCTTTCATATTTAAAAGTCTACATGGATCAAATAATATGTAGAGATGGACCCTAGTTTTAAAACAATTCCATTTTTTCCTTCAATTTCTTTAACTATATATGCTTTTGAGTTATGGGTTTACTAAGACATAAGATAACATTTCCAAAACCTAATGGAATGGATGTCAAAGTATGTAGAAGATCAAACCATGAGTTAAGAAATATTAAATTGCATGTTTCACAGTAATGGTGCGAGTAGTTATACTAGTAGTTGATTGTTTGTATTATGAGTTTTCGTTATCTACATATCTTATATATGGATTTATAAATTATTTTATTTTCATTAATATTAGTAGAAGTAAATAAGATAATATCTTTATTCTAGGATGTCTGATACAAAAACAAATTAGGAAATAAAAATTTCCAACTCAAATCTTACTCTAAAATTAACCACCCCCCACACACACATATAAAGATTCATTAATTTCTACACTTAAAATAAATATGAATCTTTAATTACTTTTTTTTATAATTTCGTAAACTTTGATTCATTCTTCAATATTTCTTATTTAATCTTTCTTCACTCAACCATCAAGTTTATAATGTGAATCAACTTCAACTATTTCGATATATATTTAAAACGGTAAGTTTAGATTATAATTGGTTTTTACATATAATTATAACCCAACTTTCCCAAAAAAACTATTGTAACAATTCCATATGGACAATGCATATAATATATTGGTTTTGCATAGAGTTTATAATTTTCTTTGTAGTTTTCAAATTGTTTATAAATAATGTTTGAGATAGTAGACACTAATAAAATGTGATGGATATAATTTATTAATATCTTAATTATATTTATTAAAATACTTTTAATAACCTAATTTATTAAGATAATTAAATTTAAAATTTAGAAATTAATCATCTAATCTAATTTCTTCCTCTTATAGTAATCCTTTGTCAAATTATGATTTTGAAATGAACTAGCAATGCATTTTTGAAAGTTTCACATAATTGAAATGTGTCATAATACTAACTATGTTGTCTTCAATGAACCAATAAAGAATCTTTGGTAAATATTATCAATTTATTATTGTCTTAATTATCTTTTGATATAATACTTTTACCATAATTTATCAAAATGATAAAAATTAGAAATTCATCACCAAATCTGATTCTCCTCATAGTAATCCTTTGTCCACTTGTGATTTTGAATTGAATTAGCGATGCGTTTGAAAGTTTCCCTCATCCCAATCCAAATGGGTTGCAATAGTTGAATATGTTGGCCTAAATGGACCATTAATTGAATTAGCAATGCGTTTTTTACGTTTTTAAAGTTTCCCATAATCCAAATGTGTCGCAATAGTAGGCTTGTTGCCGTAGATGGACCATCGATGGTCCTATAGACGGACTTTAGCTAGAGACACCACCATCACCATGAAAGTAGCGTGGGGGTAAATTGAATCATGCGTTTGGGAGGAGGACCTTTCCTTCGATAGCTTCACTTAAGAATGTAGCAGAAGAGCTTTTCACAAGTCAAGTTCACGAGGAGGCCTTTCGTAATTTCCAAATTGGAAAAGTAGCGGCGGAGGAGCTTTCACAACTCAATTTGTCTTGTGTATCTTGAACCTGTCAAAGTAGAAAATAAAACAATTTGGGCTTCCTCCCAATCAAGGTCACTTTTCACGTAAAATGGCTGAAAAGAGGACGATGGCTCAGTGTACGGTTTATGTCAGATTTCCAATCTTGAACTTCACGAAATATTAATATTTTGGAAAATTTTATCCTACTCGGAGGACCATACCAGGAATTCAATTGGTAACATGTTTGAAAATTCAACACATTTCAATTCAAGAATCAAAGTGAGATAGAGGATTTTCTTAAATGTGATATTTTTCTGTTTAAAATAAAGAAGTGAGACGGTGGTAGCGCTTTCAATCGTTTAATTTATGAATCCTTCAAATAAAGGTTATCGTTGAAGGTCACCGCTCGCCGAAAAGTTGTGGAGGACTAGAGAGGATGATACCGTAGAATCCAATTGCTATCATATTGGAAAAGCGACGCATTTCAATTCTAAACCCACGCCTTGCCTTATTAGACCGTCGACTTTGAATCATAATAATGTCAAACCATTACTCATCTACACAAATTATGAAATTATGAAATGGGCCTTGCCCGTCACATCTACTCTCCATGGTATTTTTAACGTTGTACTGTTTGGATCACTTTTTTTATAAATATAAGACAACTCATTTTTGCAATTAAAATTTGAAATTGAAAAATAAAAGATTAAAATTTCACTAAATAACTTTTTTCTCTATAACCTTGGTTTGTATTTAAAATTTTCATACACAAATATAATGTTTTAACCTTCTATATATATAATTTATAATGGCTCAACAAGAGCATACATGTCACTTATAAGAATTGAACTTGGGTGGGGAGGATAAGATTCATTCCTCCCAACCACCCACGATACATATGATTATTTGTATTAAAAATATGAATATCAATTAATTAAATGCATCCAGTATATCAAAGAGTACAACTCCAATGTCAATAATAAGGTTATTTTCTAGTTTGTTATAAGTTATAAACTATATGGTTATTCTTCACTCAAATTTGGTTAGATGGAAAACCCAATGGTCCTCTATACTAAAATGCATTTTTCGTGTGTGTTTTTATGTTATTCTCATTTATATTGTAATGCATTACTTCTTTATGTAAGATTTTGAACTTTCCATAACAAGTTTTGATGGATCTCACGTATCTCCATGTTTAAAAAACTGGCACATGAACCACAACTTCAACACATTTGATCCACGATAGACGTTAACCATCATCATTGGAATATATATAATTTATCATATTTTTGGTATTTCTAGGATGTAAAAAGCTAGAGTTATTGGCTTGTAGGGCCCATTTTGTGGGTAGGTCATATTTTGGTGATTCAGGGTTCAAAATATCCATGAGCCTATATGAGACCTTAAATGACCATTTTTCGGGTCAAAGGTTTGCAAGTTAATCTCTCGGCCTCTTGATGATGTCCTACACATCGAAAGGTTTCCAATGGTGTAAAAACCACCCCAATACGGTTTTGAATGCAGAAAATATGTCTCCCACAGGTTTACCTATATTGTTGACCACCATAGTATCGAGTCGGCGTCACCCTAACTTCCCTTGCACACAAATGTGCCCACAATAAAATATTCAAAGCTATGTAATGCCACAATGCCAACAAAAAGAAAAAACAAAGTTACAATAAATAAAAGTATGATGAATAAAAGTATGTCCACAATAACACCCTACCACCTGATCGACATATAGAGAAAAACACATGAACATAAAAAACAAAACTAGACAAAAGAGTTGTCCAAACTCTTCAACATAAAAACAAAAACTCATGATTTAACCCTCCCTACCATGAAATTAATACCTTACATCGTAATAAATGCTCAAACTATAAACAAGAAACAAAACAAAAAAACTTCCATATTAAATCCACTTACCACCAAGTTAATGTCACAAACCTAGTCAATCCACTTACTGCCAAGTTAATGCCACAAACCTAGTCAATGCATTGAATATGAATAAAAAGCCATTTCTCCCCTCCCCTCACATAGCTACAAGCCATCCCCACAAAGCAACAAAACGTGAGGCCTACAACATCCTCTTACCGACCAATCACAATGAAGAAAGAAATCAAATACCAACAAAATAACCAAAAGACAAATATTTTGTAATAGTTTCCGTAAAAAACGCTCTAACCTACAATAACAATAACTTCTATTCCCATTTGTTTTATAAGAAATAATATTAATTACCATTTGTTTTATAAGAAATAATATTATGTTAATAAAACTTCTGAAAGTCCCATAGTTGGGACCATCATTTGGAGATAGCTTAGCTAAAAAAAACCTAGAGAACGGTCAACCACATGAATTCCTATGGCCGATCTACGTGCCAACGAAGGATTAATATACCGATCAACAAGAATTAAGATTAAGATTATGGGGAATAGACTTCCAAGCTTCGTTGATTGTCCATAATCTTAATGGAATCTGATTTGATAGCGAAAGATCCTTTGAGACACTTCGGTTTGTGTGAATTATATATGATATCCAATTTACACTTTGTATATTTTCTAATAAAGGAATAGTATATTTTCTAATACGGCAGATAGCCAAAGTGGCCACAGTGACGCCTGCTATGATATGTTAAAAGTTGTTATGTTGTATAATTGATATCTCTATTTAAATTGATAACTCTGTTTTCTTTAGGGTTGATTCAATGATGAGTTTATTAAAACATTTACTTAGTTTGAACAATTGTCTGTAATCTAGGGTTTTCCTAGGACTATTCTCATTTTAGGGTTTACTGTTTAACATAGTTCTTGATTCAATGATGAGTTTATTAAAACGATTACTTAGTTTGAACAACTGCTTATAGTTTAGGGTTTTCCCATTACTATTCTCAATTCTCGGGTTTATTGTTTAATAGTTATAAAGAGAAATATATATAAAAAATGAAAAGGGTTTGCTTTATATTCGTTCTATTTGATTTGTTGAATGCTCTTTTTTCATACTTTGTTAAGCTACATTCAAAGGAAATGCATACATATGCATGAAAGAATCATAATAACAATAATATAAACCATTTAACGTTATTTCATTTCTACAGTTTGTCACTGCATAATATGCTAATATAGAAATATTGCACATGGTAATTACAATAATAAAGAACTTAGTTTTCACGAAACATATCTGCATAATCCGAAAATTGAAGTGTTAACAGCTATACACCACCCAGCCACAGGAATTTCGAAGCATTACAGCTTGTACTGTTCCACCCCTTGCCCATACTCTTAGGTTTAAACTTTTGTTTCCTGCAGCTTCAAGTTGCCACCGGTAACTAGAGAGAGTTGTTTACTCTAAAACCTAGCATTCTCTTATGCTCACTGACGGTTCTATTACAGAGCCTAACATTTCAGAGATGTTCTCTGGCAACTCTGTGCTATCTCATGGATACATTAAATAGATCCTTCACCCTTTTGATCTCTGGCAACTCTCCTTTTTCTATTTCTTTTTTTCTCTCAGCATCCCTATCATATGCCCTCTTCTCTTTGCTTAGGACTTTTATAACAAATAACTAACTCTCCTTTGTAATGGCCACTTGTCGTTGTAAAGAATGTTGAGGATTTGGTAACTGTTTTAAACCCAAGTTTCTCTCAATTAACTATATAGCTATTAAAACTCTCAATTTCAGAATAATATTTATATAAAAATTAACTCACGTGTTCCATTATACGTAAATAAAAATAAAACAACAAAATGTAACGAGGGGTATTACACACCCTAATAAGTAAATATTAAACAACAATATTATCAATTATTGGCTAAGAAAATGCAACCCTCGAGTGTCTAAGCCATCAAAATAATCCAGGGATCATACCTGACATTGGCCACACCTACCCTTAAAATGGATGGATTTTTTGGTGTCTCCTACCAACTAAGTCACCCCTAAAGGTATTGAACTTGAGTCGCCTTGCAAATGAAACTCACACCTTAACTCATTGAGCTAGCAGGATTTGACTTTTAAAATGGTAGGAGGACATGGGGGTGGGCATTGGTCCACTTATGTGTCCACGGGCCACAATATTATTTAATGCAATCTCTCTGGGTGGAACCACACGTTTGACCACTACCTTAGGGTGCCCCCATGACGCCAAGTACGACCCTCGTTAGAATTGAACCTCACCCACTAATAAAAAAAACTCCTTACCAATAGATCCAACCCCTTTGGACAACGCTATTATCATTTCAATTTCAATAATAATTTTATTTATATTTTATAAATAAACTATTAATGTAATAATAAATTTATTATTTTAAAAATTATGTAAGTTATAATATTTTACTAATAATTATTATTAATAATTAAAAAATATTTATAATTTTATTTTTTATTTTTCTTTAAATAATTTATTGTTTCTAATAACATGTTATAGATATATAAAGTTAAATCATTATATTAATCTATTCAAGTTAAATTGATTTAGAATATATTGATTTATAATACACAAATAGTTATAATTTTAATATCATATTTTATTTTTACTTTTCTTTAAATAAATAGTTTCTTATTTCATAAAAGTTAAATCATTATATCAATCTATTCAAGTTAAATCATTATATTTTGCTTAGAATCTTCATAGCATTCATTTTATAAAGCTTTAATTCTATTTTTTTTTCAATGAATTTAGATAAAAATCACTATGTAATTAGTGTATAAAGTCATTTAATTCACATGATATTAAGAATTTGTTTTTTTATAATCAGAAAATGATGCCTTGAATTAAGATGATGTTATGAATGTAGGTTTTTTTGTTTTGTTTGGATAATAACATGATAGTTTGTTTTGGGGGGTAATCGCTTGATATTGGATAATATAGGTGTTCACATTAATGCCCCCAAAAATCAAGGCATTGGTGTTAAAACTTGAGCTTGTTAAGGCTTATGATTCGGTATTGTAGGATTTTTTTTATATTTGTAATTTTTCAAATTGGCATAAGCTTGGATGCAACAAATTGTATTATGGGGAGTGTTATCTTTGTAAATTTTGTAGTTTTGGTGAATGTTGCTTCAACAAAGTTTTTTCAAAGTTCTAGAGGTCTCAAACAAGGGTGTCTTTGTTGCATATTTTTTCTTATTAATTGTTGAAGGTTTCAGCAGATTTATTGAGAAATAAAAGAGGGAAAGAAGACTAGAAGGAATTCAAATATCCATTATATTAAAATTACACATCTAATATTTGTAGTTGATGTGCTCCTATTTTGCAGTGGCTCTTTAGGTGAATGACAAGTATATAAGGAAATTATGGATAGCTCTTGTGATGCTACATACATGGAAACTGATGAAACAAAATCTTGTGTTCTTGATAATGGAATTGAAGAATAAGTCAAATATGAAATTTGCTAAAGCAAAATCTTGTGTTCTTGATAATGGAATTGAAGAATAAGTCAAATATGAAATTTGCTACTTATTTCCATATCAGACAACTTCTTTGGGTTCATGAATGAAATATATGGGTTATTATTTGAAGCCTAATAACTACTTGGTTGAGGATTGGTTATGGATACTAAAGAGAGTGGAAAAACAAACAAGGAACTGGTGTTATAAATGGCTTACTTTGGGTGGTAGATATATTCCAGTCAAGGCAATTCTTGAGAATATTTTGGTTTACTTAGTTATCATTGGCCAAGATCCCAAAATCTATTATGGAATAAGATTACGGAAAGAGTTTTCAACTTTCTTTAGATTGGTAATAAACAAAAAGAAAGAATACATTGAATAAATTGGAAGAGGCTATCCAAACCAAAGAAACCTGGTGGCCGGGATATTAAAAATATCTTCTACTTTGGCCAAGCACTAGATGCAAAAAGCCTTTGGACGAGCCTAATCTTGGTGGGTTTGTGGAGTATGGTTATTAAAGATAATATTTGAAGAAAAGGCCGGTTATGGACTAGATCAGATTGAACAATAAGAGTACAAAAGGGGCTTCATATTCTTGGAACTATATGCTTAATTCTTACCATATAATATGGGGCTGGTTGGCCTAGAAAATAGGGAATGGAAACTATATTAGAGTGGGGGAAGATCTAGTCAATGGCGTTCTTGTATCTTACAAACTATCTTCACGTCTTGTTCATTAATTTTGATACAAAGGTATTTAGTTCATAGTACAAGTGGGAGTAATGGAAGCTGGTAGTGGGGGTTGGTAGAGATGGAAATGAGCAAATGCGTTGGGACTACAGAAGGATTTGGAAGAAGAATGGAACAATTACATCTTTGGACTTCATTGAGGTGGTATTCAGTTACTAGAACAAGAGTATTTTATTGCATGGTCATGGAATATGAAGAATGGTGAGCCTAAATGCTCAACTTCCTTATGAATCAATTTTATATTCTTCGTTATAAATTGAGCATAATTGGTGGTATAACTCACTCTAGAAATGTCATGTTCCACTAAAAATCAAACTATTTTGTTGGTTAACATCAAAGAATAAGATACTAACATGGGATAATTTACTAAAGAGGGGGGTCAAGGTCAGAATTACGTTTGTGTTCTGAGTAATAGAGAAGCAAAGAGTGTTGATCATTTGTTGATTCATTGTCAATTTACATAGCAAATATGGTAGGAAATAAAGAAAGAATTAAAGATAATGCCAAGCTAGTCTTTTTTAAAATCACATTTTCAAACTGGATAATAGGGGCAAATGTTTGGAAAGATCTTTCTTGTTTCATTTGTTGGGAAATGTGGAAGCATAGAATGGTATGATCTTTGAGGACATTTAGAAGAATGCTAGGAGAGTTTGTATTAATGGTGTTGGAGCTTATGGGGATTTTTTTGATGGTGCTTAGTAGGAAAATGGCACAAAATGTGGAGTGGGTGCCTATCTAAAATTGAACAACTCTCATATTTTTAAGCTCAAAATGACTTGTGGCAGGGGTATCCGATACTCTTGGTGAATCACTTGCTTTGTGGATCCTTTTATTCTTTGCTCAAGGTAAGAATTTGTTTCATTTGTAGGTTGCTTGTGATTCCAAGGTCATTATAAATTGGGTTGTCCAAGAATGTCAACTTTAGATGAATTCTCTTGATGGTTGGAAGGAAATAATTAGAAGTCTCCACTCATATTTTGTGGGTATTAATTTTCAACAAGTTTATATAGAGAATTCAAAGGGTAAGAAGATTTTCTTTCAAAGCAAGCATTGGTTTTGATTGAAGGTTCAATGCAATTTGAAGAGTTGGGTGCATCAACTTTGCTATTGGAAGGATCCATTCCTAAATTTTAAAATGTGATGAAATCTGTTATATTTAGTGTTGTTCATAGACATGATCTCTTTTGTTTTTTTCTCTCGGATGACTATAAAAATCATTATTCCTAGTGTCTATCAATGAAGGGTTTAGAAAAGTGGTTTTGTTTTCAATGAAGGGTTTATAAAAGTGGTTTTGTTTTTAAAATGTATGTGTGAAATATTTTGTTATACTTTTATTTAAATATAATATTTTTTCTAATGTTAAAAAAAGTTAAATAATTATATAAATAAAATCTTGTATTTCATTATATATACAATGAAATAAAAAAATAAATATTTAAAAAATATAATAAATATAAGTTTACCATTTTAAATATAAAAACAATGTTATAATTTGATTATTTAATTTTATCTTATATTTAATATTTTAAATATAAAAACAATGTTATAATTTGATAAATATTTAAAAATATAATTAATTTAAGTTTAATATTTTAAATATAAAAATAATGTTATAATTTGATTATTTAATTTTATCTTTATAAATAATATAATTTTTAGTTGAATATTGTTAGAATTTCAATTGGTTTAACTTTATTCACTGTTTTCAATATTATATTAAAAAAGTTAAAATAAATAATATTAATTATAAAAAATATTTATATTTATATTAATTTAATCTTAATATTTAATTTTTTTTTTATAATTCTAATTAAAAAATGTGATAATATGAACTTATTATATGTCTTAATATATGTAACATATAAAAGTATAATCATTTATTTGCTATAAGAATTAATCATTATTAATATTACAAAATGAATTTGTATTGTTTTAAATCGACTTAAAAACTTTTACATTATGCTATTTATCTAAAAAAAATTATATAAATATATTTTACAATAAATTTTGGAAATATTTTATATTTATATATCTACTATAAATTAAATATTTTCAAATGATAATATCATTTTCTTTTTTACTTTACTTACTTTTTTTATTATCAAAAAAAGACAACCTTATATATTATAAAGCCCAATCAAAAGAGCAGCAAATTACATTATCCAAAGAGACTTTAAAACAAGTATAATGCCTCAACACCCAAAATTATTGTTGACATAATCCAGTAATATCAAAACTTAACACAATAGAATAGTCAACCCTCCCAAATAAGGAACTAAGGGTCACAAGTATAACCAAACCTATAACATGTGAATGCAAAAATCACCAAAATATTTGTCATCACCAACAGCTACAAGGTAGCTCTTATACAGAAAAAACAAGCAGTAATATAACGTCCAAGTTCAAAATGAGAAAAACCCTAGCCAAAGCATCAAAAAACAAAATATTAAAAGCAGCTTAGAGATCCCTCCACAATTGAGTCGTCCATAGTATTTTCCTTCCACAAAATCCTTTCCGGCTCGTGTGATAATGCCATCTTATATTAGATGTGGTGACATATCAGAATCCAAGAGAAGCCTAACTTTGCCAAGCCAATGAGACAGAACTAAAGATGAAGGTTATTCTTTTGCATAGCCCAATCCATAATAGCCTTCTAATCATCTAGGATTTGCGGTAAAACAATGACATGGGATTTTGCAAAAGTTCAGCTCGGGTATTTGAACCCTTACCGACAAACATCCTTAAACTGTAAGAATGATTACCTTCCAATTGAATGACCATACCCGCACCACACTTCCCCTTCTGTTCAACACCATTGAAATATCCAACAATCTCAGCCAGAGGCCAGGATCAAAACCGAAACCAAGACAATCCAAGGTTTTTGAAACAGCACTGCCATAATCCAATGGCGACCCGCGAAACAAGTGACCATTCCTCAAGCCCCAGTAATGCCACATACATAACAAAGCACATTCCAGCCGAATTTTATTATGGTTCTCAACACTCGAAAGGAAACCAAAAAAGTCATCATCATCCCACAGCCAAAAGTCCTGAAAGTGTTCACAAAGGCACGACCAAAGATAGCAAAAAACAGGACACCAGAAGAAGAGATGTGCCGAGGTCAAAGCAGCAACGACTAGGGCCCTGGTAACCTCTCCTCAGAAGACAGTCCCATGTCAGTATTTTATTATGTAAAGTAAGCTAGATGAAACATTTAATTTTCCTCGCCACCTTCTTCTTCAACAGTAATGAGTGCTACCATTGTGGTTGATAAGGTAAATGATATTTTAATAATGAGACATACGCCAAACAAGCAGTAACAGTACCATTGTGCGTGTTGCCACCAAACCAAGATGTCAGGTTCAGAGCATATAGTAATACCAACTTCCCTCAAAGAATCTAAGAAACTCTCCCATTCCACTGCAACCGACCCCGTTATAAGCAGGGAGTGAGCAGACTTCCAACCCGAGAAAAGAAAACCACTAAACACCGCAGCTTGGTTGAGAACATTGATATTTAAAGACTCTGGACAAGTAAGAAGGTTTCCCGACAGCAAATGATAATCAATTCCCTGAATGCGATCACATCCAATACTGATATTCCCTCTACCTACCTTCCAACACACCTCGCGAACAATACAAGGCACAGCAGTGCATAAGCGAGACCAAATAACGGAGGAGTTCCTAGGAAAAGTAAATTATCCAATTGACTGCTATGCGGCATGTAAAAGTGGTTAAAAACAAATTTGTTATTACTTTTTATTTTCTTGGGATATAAATACTAAAAACTTTGATATTCATTTTATTAATACATTTAATATTTCTAAACAGTCATATTATTTTTTTACTCTTAGTTATAGTTTTAATTAATTTTAAGAAACTTTTTTAACGGGAACAACTTTGTTCACATACATATATATTCTGAACTACTATATAAATTTTGCTTAGTTTTTGAGGGTTTTGATACCAAACAATATTTTACAAGCTATATAATATTTAATGTGGCCGCTGTGGGCCATTCAATTTCAACGACCATTCAATCCAATAACTGACACTGATTCGACAGCAGCAATATATTTTTCGCCGATTTTGATTTGCAAACTACCATTGGCTTGAGAAAGCGATTTCCCATCCACTTTCCCATTTTGAAGACACAAAATTCCCACGTGTTCACCTCACATTGTCCATTTAAGCCAAGTCAACAATGCCTCGAAGCCGTCCTTGTCTTTGCTCCATGGTCCGCCATTTGTCTTTAAGCCACCCTTATCTTTACTATCTCATCGGTATTTTTTTCCACTGGCGTGTTTTTCATAAAGTAAACAGAGCAGAGTCTTTCTTTTCCATTAAAGTAAGCAGAGATTGATTTGAGTTACAGTAGAATGGGCGCTTCCAACGTCCGTAATTGCACAATGAATTATATCATTCAATTCAGTGCCGCGACATGGAAATTATCTCTCTCCCTGATGCTCTTACTACTACCGTTAGCATTATCTCACTTGGATAATCCTACTGATATTCTGTCAAGAAGTTGCAGTCCCAGTTCTATAAAAAATGGAAGTGCTTGGCAAGGGAACCTGAAGGGGGTACTGAGTTCATTGGTTGAGAACGTGAACAAGACGGGTTACAATATTTCATGGCATGGACAGAATGGATATGAGGTATACGGTCTTGCTCAGTGCAGGGGAGACCTCAATGCCTCTGCTTGTCAGCTATGCGTTTCAAGCGCTACACAAAATATAGCTCAAAATTGTAGCGATTCCAGTTCCTCAAGCATTCATCTCAGTGGATGCTTTTTGAGATACGACACTCACAAATTTTATTCACAAATAGATGTATGGGATGCATCGTCTGTTTCTAGGTGCGATGACACTAAACTAATAAACGGCAGTACAGATGAAAATGCAAGGGGTGTGGATGCGCAGATTGACAGTCTGTTGATCAGGGTTGTGGAGAACGCTCTGTCGAGTAACGTGGGTTACAGTACATTAAGTGAAGAGGGGTTCTATACCATGGCTCAATGTTGGAGAGACCTTACTATGGATCAGTGCAAACAGTGCCTCAACAGTCTCTACAAGAATTTGAGCCTTTGTCCAGCAGGCACTAGCGAAGGAGAGGCCTTGAATGACAACTGTGTAATTCGCTATGACAAGGACAAGTTTTACGGGGATGGTGTACCTTTGCTCTTACCGGCATCAAGGGCAACGGATGAAGGTAATATTGTCATACATATTCATATTTAGATTACTGGGAAATCTATAAAAAAAAAGCATTTGTTGGTAATTCAGTTCAACACTTGCTTTTTGAAATGATGGAAATCGACAATTCGTCGCGATTTGATTCAGTTTAGTACTCATGCCAGTTTCACAAATATTTGCTTACCTATTATTGGGAAATCTAAAAAAAACATTTGTTGGTTCAGTTTGGTACTCATTTTTAAGCCATAGAAATTGATAACTCGTCTGATTTGATTCAGTTCAGTACTCAGTATTCATTTTTATTGCCATGGAAATCGATAATCGGAATTTGATTTAGTTCAGTTCAGTACTCATTCCGATTGATATTTGATGCAGGAAAAGGTCGCCCAAAAATGCTGGGGTTGAGCATTGGTGGTGCGGTTTTGGTGGTAATGTTGGTCGCCATCGTTGTAATTTGGAAAAGAAAATTCTGCTTTTCGAAACAGCGTCCGGGTGAGTTCCCTTTTTTAATCTCCTCTTTAAAGAAAAGCAAAATTATTTAGTTTGATGTAGGTAAATTAATGCTAGGTATGGCGCAGTTTCATATTCAACGGTTACAATGTTTGTTATGGTTTTATTAATTAGCTTGCAGTAAGTTGAATATTAATTGCTTTTCTTTGTCTATTTTTAAAAAGAGTTTTTATTTTTATAATCTTATTTTCTATAAATAGTTTAGAAAATATTTTAATTTTTCTAATTTTAATTTTATTTTAAGAAAAATTCTTTTTAAGATATTATAAATTTATTACAGACTAAACATGGATTTTGAAAATAAAAATAGAAAATATTAAATAAAAATAAACATTTTGGAAAATGGTTATAAAATGAATATAAATATCTAAATCATTTGATTTTTACCTACAGAATTTTTTATTTGCTTTTGTTCACTTCTAAGACCATTAAGTCTTTCTAATCCTTGTCCAACGATTCTTATTATCATCCATTCTTCATTTATATATTTAGATTGAGATCACAGTAATATTTAATAATTTGATATTTATATAAGTATAAATATAAAATATTTAAGTAATTACAATTTTGTATGTCCATGATATATATATGAGTTTTATTGCTTTATACAATTTAAAAAGATTTTTTTTTTTTTAGTTTTTTAAGGATTTATAAATTCTGTTTTTTTTTTTTTCTATTTTTTTTATTTCAATGTATCTCATCAATTTATTTAAGTTTAATTATGCTAATTACATTACATTTTTTTGATGGTCAAAGGGAGTAGTTCCCTTTCATTGTCTAAATTTTCTAAATCATTTCTCCTCTCCACCTCATCAAAGGGTCAAATAGGTGAAGAAACTAGTAGTGGAAGGGGTAAATAGGTGAAGTAACTAGTAGTGGAGGGGTTGACCCCTTAGTCATGCAAGTATTCACATCAACAATGTAGAGTTAGAGGGCTTAGCATACTTCCTTAGTGTCATCCACTAGGGATTTGTCATTAAGTCCTTAATACCATCTAGGTTGTTATTTTTTCATTTTTTTATTGTGAGAAACTAACTTGGAACTGAATTAAAGAATAAAAAGAACAAAGGCTAAATTGTTGACTTTGTTCTCTCTCTCTTCTTGTGTTGAAGTATGGTGGCAATGCCTTCAATTGTTTGGATGGGTTGAAATCTGACACAATTTGAATAGGTATTAAGTTCAATTCTTCAAAGGTATTATTTCTTAAGTATCCAATGCAACAAGAGATCCCAACCATTCAGAGTGTAAGCATCTAGGACCTAGTTTATTTAGGATAGGAGTATGATGTGATCATCATGTATACCCCAACATTTTGCATGATTCCACCACGAGGGAGAAACTATATGGAACATGGAGGATGGAGTGCTCACACCTCCATGTTTATGCACTCCGCATGATCTCCATTTTGCAAGATTAGCAAGAAAACAAAAAGGGAAGAGAAGGAAAAAACATCGAGGAAAAAGGCATGATAGATAAGCCTATTAGGAGAATACAACCAATCCCCTATTCCACATTGACTCCATGCTAAAAATGGCATTGAGAAGCATGTGTAACTATCAACTAGAAGGAATTCACCAAAAAATGAAGAGGAGTTTAAAACTACCTAGAAAATATCATAATGAATTGGAAAATAACTAAACCACATGTAACTAAATTTTAAATGGATAAAGCATATCAAGAAAAAATTGAGACATCAATTCAGTTCCTTCAAATGATTACAAGTAATCCAAGAGTAGGGAAGCACATTTATAAAATCATAAGGGAAGTTCAATTTCTAAAAAAATTAATAGTCAAAATAGAGTGTACTAAGAGAGATTCAAGGATGGAATATATGAGAATTCAAATATTACCTGAAATATTTTGCAATTTAAGTGCTTACTTTCTAGAAGTAAGAAGAAAAGTTATTTTCATCCTTGAACTTATTGTAGATCAATATCATATTTGAGTTTTATTTCTTATGATGGTTTCTCGGGTTACAAATACTATGTGTATTATGTAGAAATTTAGGTATGTGATCAAGATTTCTTTAATTATTTGCTTTCATTGAGTGTAGAGCATTAAAAAGACAAACACACATAGTAAGAATCCATAGTTAGTTAAAGGGGAAATTCTAACTTTCCCACTAGAAAACAAGTTAGTTTAATATCAAAGAACTTTGTTTTAATTCCTACTACAAAATTCCATGGTGAAGACCAAACTTGGATATTCTCTGAGTAGAGAGCCATTATTACTAGGATTGATACATAATAGAGCTACATGAACTAGGAAATGAAAATGGAATTATAGGGGTGAATAGATTCATGCAACCAAAAGGAGGAAAGAGAGAGTTGAGTCACAACTTGGTTTTAGGTAAAAATCAAGAAAACCTAGGGTGAGAAGAGTGATAGATGAAATAACAGATGAAATTCACTAGATTAATTAGGGTTCAGAGTTGATTATGTTAATCCATGACTATATATTAATTAGGGTATTTTGATTATATCTCAACAACAATAAAGTAATATCAACATAATCATAAGGGAATTAAATATTGTAGGCTTCTTCCACCTTCATTCTTGTAATGAGGTGATTAACCTAACCGTTGAAGATGAAATCAAAGAGAAAAATAAAAAAATCATGTGTAGATGAACATTTTATAGGGGTTAAATATTATTTCCATGAAGGTGAGAATTGTGGTAATCATTTAAGAGAGCGTTCCACCTCCTTAACAATCTTGGACTTGCTACTCAATCTCATTGTAAAATAGACTTGTAAAATATATCCATTATAATGCAATATATAACACTATATTTACCATACAAACTAATGTAACAATTTTAAGTATTGGATAGTGACTTAAGGTGCCTTCAAATGGGTTGGCATATCCCTTTCCCTAACTGTGATAGAGCATCCCTTGAGGCGGAGTTTAATTTTCTAAGGTATGAAAGGAAAAATCCTATGAACAAGCCCTAGGATGAAGAGACAACGTTCGAGTTCAGAACCAAACTAACAACAGGAGATCCCTATTGAGGTGTTGGATAATACATGCAACAAATAAACATTAAGTAGCATGGGAGAAGACTTAGGAAGCTATATCAAGAACTGACACCAATTCAATTTTGTACTTGCAATAGAGAGTTTCAAAGATAGAATATTAGAAAAGATCAAGAGAGAGAGAGAGAGAGAGAGAGAGAGAGAGAGAGAAAGAGAGAGATTACAAAGAGGTTTGAAGCAATATAAATAGGAAAGGGAATGACATGAAGTCACTGATGAATGTTCAACTAATTGTTAGAGAGAATTCCATGTACTAAACCACACAATTGATCACATACCACGAATGTATAAGGTCATACCATGAGAAATTCCCTAAATACATGCTCTTTATTCTAAGTGTTGTGATACTTCCAATTATGTTCTAATTCACTTAGTTCCTTGAAATAAATTTGGGCGAACAAGGACCAGTAACAAATCATCCCATATAACTATGAACTTAATCAAGGGTTCACACCCCAAATTAGACCCATAAAATAAGGAGATACACAAAATGATTTCTCTAAAGGGTCAATATGAACCAAACCAACATCTAAATGCCAAAGTGGGAGAGGAAAAAGTGATAAGGGACCCTACCTAATCAATAGACATCACTAAAAGGATACTCTTATATGCTAAGATGAGGACGACATAATTTAAAGTGATCTAGCACATAAGGAAATTACATAAGTAATAATATCATCATTGGATATGTCACATACAACAATCCCACAAAAGAAAGTCATGATCATATACTATAGGTGCATAATATGAAAACTAAACTGAGAAGTTCGTACACTACTTATGTCCATCCTTGCACAAATTCATATCCATAATATTGAATTATGGTGAGATAAAAAGGGAACAAAGAAACAAGGGAATACAAGACAAAGATAAAAGAACTCGCTAACAATAGGAAATAAATGATACATGGGAGGATCCTACTAGTGTTCATAGTACAAGTTAATTATTATGACTGTGAAGGGGCCATTATAGACTGATCAATTCACCAACCTAGCATGTGCATGTGATCCCATTCCTTCAGATTTGGTTTAAGAGAGAAAATCTAAAACACGTGTATGTAGGAAGTTTTATGATGTCAAGCATATGTAAAAAAGGGAAAAAATAGATCAAGAAGAAATGAAACACGTGATACGAAAATAATCATGGGAGGGGATACAAATAGGACAAACTACTATGAAATCAAAGTGCCATCTAAAATACCAAATTAGAGGGTATGTAAATATAAGTAACATGTAAGGGAAATACTAGTTAGAATATGAAACAAAATGTTATGAGTAATCCTAATTACTATAGAAGTAAGATAGAAACTGCACTATGAAATTCTAATTATTATGGAAGAAACACAATATTTATAGGATGAAGGAAATTTCATAAAGGAAACATGAGAGTGAGACTAATAGAAAAATACATGTACTTATATAATCGTGGTAACTATTGATAGAAGCTATCCAAGGCATAAGAGGTGTAAAAATGGTGACATTAGTGCTCGATAAATCTATGTTCCTTCAATGGAAAGGATAAAAAATTTCCCCAAATAGGGAAGGGATGGTGACAACGAGTCCTAGGGGAGGTGTTAACACCTTATTTTTTCACACATGTGACATTTTGACGATTATGGAAGAGAAACATAATCGACATACAACATGCAACTCACTGGGATTCTTCATCAACTAAATCAACATATGAAATAAAGAAATGAATGATTGAATCATAATTCATACCAACCATATGGGTTTGTCAATAAAAAATGGTGCAAGTGTGGGTTTGTCAAAGACAACCGACACAAAATTGTATAGAAAAATCCTTCAAAGCCTGTGTGGTTGTACCAACATATAGACCATTAACTTGCGTGGCCCATTCAAAGCTTTGCAACCACATTTTGGCTCCAAGTATTTTGAATTGGCCTCCTTCGCAAGCTTGGGAATTCAATAACCCCATACTTGTATCTTGAAGTCACTTCAAGGAAATGAGAATTCGCATGAATACCTAGTTGTTTATTGACATTCATTTTCCTATAAAACGAAGCCATGATCATACATTTCATAAGAATTAATCAAGAGAAAAGTCATTCTAAAAGAATTGTATTGAGAGAATCATCTTTAAACCTCATTCTTATCACCATTGGCATTCTAATGTCACTTAACTTCTTCCTAAAGAAGCAATTCTTTTCCTTCATCATCCTAAGTTAGTTAACAAGAATCTTAGAGAGATAAAAAAGGGATTCGTGTCTACCATTTTCAAGCAAAATTCTCCTGGGTGATACCATTTTATTCAATCTTTTCCATTGGACATACAAATTTGGTTGAAGCTCATATCTTTGTTGTGTTTTTGTCTTGTTTATGCAAGTTTTATCTTCCAAGTAATCATTATATGTATTGTTATTCCTTTTATAGCTTTGACATTCTTTATTGGACTTACTAACCATCAACTCACACTATTTCCTTGCCTACTGCCTATAAGGGAAGGAAGGATTTCCCACACTTTGGCCATTTTTCCCACAATAGTATTGGTGACTCCACTTTGTGTTTTTTTTAATAATTTTTTTTACATATTTAGGTTGTTATTTTGTTTATTAAATTATTTGGGGCTCTTGTAGGATATTTACCTTAATTATTTTATCCTTGAGCATTGAATTTTGTAGGTTGAAATACAAGTTTTCTCATTTTCTCATCCACACAGATCTCGTCATATAGTCCAAATTGTTGTTCAAATTTCTTAAGAATTAAAATCAACCATCAATTCCTTTTTACTTACTTAGGGATTTAAATTCACTTATTTTAAATAAGGGGAAAATTTATCTTTTGCAACTTTCATTTTTTTCTAGGAATTGAGCTTAGGAGGTCACCAACAATGTCCTAGATTATAGTAGAGTAGATTACCACAATTATTTCAAGTTATAATAAATATTAGTCTAGGAACATGAGTTAGCTTGGAATAGTTTATACTCTAAGCTATTATCATATTTCTTTCGTGTTTAAAACAATTTAGATCAAATTGACTATTCACACAAATAAGGGACCTAAAAAATATTGCAATCCTAGTATTATGTTTGCCTTGTTCCCATAGAGTAATCTTGGATAGTAAAAAAGGGCCACAAAAGAGAAATACCTCCCTTTTCACTTTCCTTGTGTTTAGTTTCCTTTTGCAAAACAATTGTACACTTTATAAAGAAACCATTTAAGAAGGTGTAACTAAACCACACATGTTAGTATCTCCTTACTTCATTTTTTCATAAATTTATTTGCAAACTATTCTTTAATTCAATCATTATAATCAATCACACGTGTGTTTGTTCACTTCAATCAGACACCAAGGGACCTAAAGGCTCTTCTCCTTGAAGTATTATCTTCATCTTCCACCCATAAAGAAATATTGATGAATAAAAAACAACGAGAGGTTTGAAATACCTTCCTTATCACACCTTAATCAAATATTACCCTTTGAAATGAACTCAATTCTTGAACTAATCTAAATTCCTCTACCAAGAGGTCAAAAAAATTTATATTTTAATTTATGATTGTTGGGACAGGAATCCAAAGGATGCCATCAATATTTTTCATATGAAAAAATACGGGTTGTTGACCTTTAGGTAACTTTTAAAATCCTATTATAAGTAAGTGTTATCAAAATTGAATAAAAAAGCGTTGTTCTCAAGGACAATAAAGTTGAGGTCACATTGAGCCTCCCATCTCTTTATGGAGGTGACACTTGTCCATTTGAGGTCGAACCTCTTATCCACACTTGAGGTGGGTATCTTAGTAGCTAAGAGATATGATTTTCACCAAGTGGCATTTGTGGGATGCATTTGCGCAATGAGAGTGGATTTTTTTTCCTATTTGAAATGTTTCCAATCCTTCTGGATCATAGCTCCAACACCCATCATTATAACCAATTCATTCACACCTTCACTATCCAGATTCAATGGGTTCATTAGCATCCGACAAGAAAGACATTGGAAGGTTTAGTGACTAATTTTGAGAGGAAGATCGACAAGTCAAGATAGGATTTCATTATTGTTTCTCTAAATTACAAAGAAACCTATCCAATCAACAAACATACACGCTAAAAGTGCATATTTATGCTCATTCAACAAACATTATTGCACCTTTTTTTACATCGGTTATATGTGACTATCATATTGTTGCATTTGCTACTTTTTAGTTAGTTCCCCATTTTTCACATTCTTCCATCACATATAGCACAATAGTAGATATACAACCTTCCTAGATTCTTTGAGGCTTCAAATCCTCCCTCTCATTAGAGGGGGAATTCCTACTACACCTCCCCCTCACCTTCTATGAGGAAGGCCATCAATTAAGGTTCACACATGTGAAACAAGGATTAGATATGATGTGCATTCACATGCCTTTCTCAAAACCCCACCTCAAGTACTCATCCCCAATCCTTCCACATTAAGAGAAGGAAGTCCCCTAATACACATGATGGCAGGGACATCAAACACATTTTATATTTATGGCTAGTTTAAATATCCCTATTGTATATAAAATTATTAATGAACCTATCTAGAATGACTTAGTATGGCCTCAATTGTTAGTTAAGTTACCCTCAAAATTCCAAATTTTGAAGGATAACAAGGGGACGAGCCAACAAACCATTCTATGTCATTTCACCTCTGAATCTTATCCAATAAAATAGTCAAAGACACCATCCATATTATACCCTTTCAAAGAACCCTAATAAGTACAACAACTAAATTTTATGTCAACTTACCAATAAGTGCACATACCACCTTTGGGTCCATTTCCATTGTGCTCTTAACATACTTTTGGCTTCTTGTTCACCACGACCTTGACTTGGGGATTCTTTTGGAGTTTTGATAGAACACATCTACACATATCATTGGCCACATTCATGGATGGTTACAGTGGCACACATTTTGTAATAAGAAAAATCAAACCCAAATTTTTATTGGATTGGTTCCTTAAGTCCCTCTTACCCATGATCACCAAAGACACCATGAAAACCATGCCATAGATTGAATATGATGCCATCCTCAAAGCCCAACATTTTGATCTAATTTATTCCCAATCAGTGTATCTATATTACCTAGGAAATAATTCCACCCCCCTCCAACAAGTTGTGTTACAAGACCCCTTTTCCAACCAAGACATTGTTTCTCAGCAAGACACTCAGACATAAGAAAACCCTTATTCCACAAGAGAAGGTTCCTATCAAAACATATACATGAATGTTGTAGATATTCATATACAAAACTATAATTAAGCCTATGCAATTCCCGAAAACCTTCCCAACAATGATAGGATGTGCCAACTTCCATAGTGGTTCTTTGCAAATTCCACATCCTAGTAATGGGGCCTATCCACATAACACCAAAAACAACTCTTATATGTATCACTCACAATACCTGCATGAAATAAGAACATAATTATATCATAGTGGATGATCCGGTCCAATATCCCATTGTTATGTCCACAATAGAGGTCATCCAGTCTCGTCCTTCTCAAAAGAAGGCTCTACTAACAACATTAGGCACTATTGATCCCTTCGATTTTCTTATGAATTTTGACCTTGATATTGGTAAAACCTAAATGCCATCATCAATCACCTTCTAGATACCCATCACCATAAAACAATTACCATGTATTTATGCATTATTAATAAAGGTGCATCCATTTGCATCATGGCTACAAATGTTTGGAAGAGACTATAATCCCTAGATCTCATCCCATATTTTATCCCTTCTAATCCTATGATGGTTTCCCTTTACAACCACAAGGTCTCTATCAAAATTTTCCTATTGAACTAGGGGGTAAGCTAATCCTAATTGATGTTGAAGGTATTGATGCAAAATTAGACTACAATATCCTCGTGGGATGTAGTTACAGGTATGTGATGAAGGTAGTAGCATCTTCAGTCTTATAGGTCATAATGCTCCCCCATATTGGGAAAATAGTCACCCTAGACCAACTTACCTACTATTAAAAATTCCCCTTGACAAAATGATACCATATTTTTTCTACCATTGGAACTAGATAACCCCCATATCTCAATGAGATAGGACTAGGATTCTACAAATAATTGTCTTTGTTGACGACATATGTTGTATCTGCCACAATCATACCATAAGTTATGGACTTCCTTATGCATACCATTTTATCCTCTTCAGATGAACCACCATTGTTTGTTTCCACTTCCACATCTTCTCCAACTATAATAGGTAGCAGAGAAGGGAGCACCACCTTACCCCACCTCTCCCCATTGTAGTACACACCATTGCAAATAGGACCATCCCCCCTCCGCCATCATTGGAACCAATGTTCTAAGTACCATTCTTTTTCTCTCCCCTAGGTATACAAGGGATCATAGTCATATCCACCCTCACTTTGTTGGGTCATACCCCCTCACAATCCTTGTTTTGTATTCAAAATCTCCATCTCTAGAGATGATTCCCAAACGATACATGCATGTAAATTTTATTCCAGACACTCTAGTCATTTTCTCACCATACGATATCCCATGGAATATAGTACCAACCATGACACAACCAATGTTCCCCACCAAATTATTTATTAGTAGCATCAAGCATCAAATGAGAGAAGTGTCAAAACCATAAGACCACTTGGATGAGTTACCCTACCATGTTCCTTGTGCAACACATCAAACCACCCTACCAATCTATAACCGACATTACCATAGATTAGAAACTTGTTATCTACACCTACTCACATATCCTCAAACACACTAGTAGTGGACCTTATATCTACTCCAAAAGTAGACCCTATAAAAATTAATAGCAAATTACTACACACAATTCATCAATGCACTATCTTCTCTTAGTTTGGTCACTACACACATCACTCTCTTGATATCCCTAGATTCTAAACTATTCTCTCTATTATTAATCACTCTAAGAGAATTCTCAATCAACATTTTTCCATTAGCTTTATATCAACAATAGAGTAGGTTTCACCTCCCCAATGATTTTTAGTTTGTCCCCATAACACTCATAAGTTCTCCCCCATCATGGACCTAAGCTAGAAACTTAGAACTATTTGGTGTCTGGCACACCCATTAGTAACTGACTAGCCCGCCCTACCCTATAGGAAATGTGTATTATTAACACATTACTCATTCTGATGTCCCATCTTACATGAAGAGTGAGCACTATTCCTTGAGAAATTAATCCAACCACATCGCATATCCCCTCCTCTTGCAATCCCATAGGTCTTTCCATAGGAAGAGATATTGCATCTATCACAAGATATGGATGGACATGGGATATTTTTTACATTTCATCATGTAGTGGTTATGAAGCTAATGACCAATTATCATCATCAACATGAGGTATCACTAGTACATTTCCAGTAAAGACCCTAATATCAACCCATTCGCCTCATCATCCGTCATTAGACATGATCATGAACCTGTGAGCTTGCTCAATATGGTTGACATGGAACATTTGAAACAAGTTAGTGACTAAACAAATCACATTCCAAACCTCATAATGTCTAGACCCATAGTTCCAAATTACTTCCTCACTCATTTATTTCACTTCTACAAATACATCTTGGAATCTATGATTGCTCGTAACATATCATGGGATGCTATGCATCATTGTTCTTACTTTGTTCCCATGACACATCCATAACAAATATGGTTGATCAATAATCCATTGAAACCAAGGATTTTATCCCTATTGATCACATTGATTTGTTAAAAAATCTTATTCATTCCCTGATGCTTTCAAACAAGGAAACATGGCCAACATATAACTAACCATTAAGGTCGACACTTCAATAACTCTTAGCGTTATAGAAAAAATAGCACTTGGTGCCTCTTGTTCTGAAGAAGAGGTTAGTTCTTACAAAGCACTATTCCAAGATTTTAAGTATATTTTTTCCTAGTCATATGTATATATGATAAGGATCGATCTGACCATTGTGTAGCATCATATCAACACATGTTCTAATGCTCTGCTAGTACAACAAAAAAATACTAGTCCATCCCTCCAAAGCTCATTTTATGAAAGTGGAAATCAAGAAATTACATCAAGTAGGATTAGTTGACCCTATTCCTTACACCTTATGGGTCTCAAACCTAGTCCTTGTTAAAAACAAATAGGGCACAATTCATGTATGTATAGAGTTTAGATACCTGAATAATCCATGTCCCAACGACAACTTCCCAAGGCATTTCTGTGACCAAGTAGTCAATTATTGTGCCAGACATGAATTCCTATCATTCATGGATGGATTTTTTAGATACAATCAAATACAGATCCACTAGTGGGATCAATATAAAGCAAGCTTAGTAGAAGAAAGCTATCCTACCTCGATGACTTGACAACCAAATACAAGAAACATGTTAACCACTTGAATAATCTTCGTATCATTTTATTATGATGTTGTAAATTGAACATACATTTGAACCCCCTCAAATGAATTTTTTACATCACAATGGGATGATTTCTTGGGATCATTTTGTCTCAACAAGACAATTGATCCTTTGAAATTTCAAGCTATACTTGAACTACCCCCACCAAAGACTTGATGTCAGCTACAACTCTTCCAAGGGAAATCCAACTTCATCATTTTATCCTTGATTATGCCACATAAGTCCATGGATTTTAATGTCTCCTTAGAAAGGAAATTCCTTTATAATGGGGTCACTAAGAAAAACAGTCCTTCGAGTTGTTAAAGAAAGAACTTGCCTCTTCTCCTTTGGCATCCTCACCAAAATTTGATCAATATTTTATTATGTACATTTCGACATCCCCTTGTTTAGTTGTTGTTAGGAAAACAAGATCGCAGAAAAATAACATAAAATAAGATGCAGAAATAAAGCACATAAACACAATAAAACATAGACACAAATATAACATGGTTCGCCCAAGATGGGATACGTCCACACAAAAATTTCCAGCCCTTTTTATTAAACCGTCCAACAAAATGAAGGGATATAACCTGCAACACATCTATTGCAAATTCATCTTCGATCTCTCTCATAGTATCGTGTTTCACAATATAATACACAACTGTAATATGATTCCTTATTAAAAGAGGGATTCTTTCTAGGGATAAAATCCCTGACATAATTTCTATCGTAATATACGAGAGCTAATGAATGGCTCAGATTGACTACAAAATTACAACATTTTACAAGACAATTTTGATCACATTTCAATGGCTACAAAACAAACAAAAAAACATGGCCCAATTTTTTTTCATGGGGGCTCCCTCCATCGAATCCCTGTGAACCCTTCAGCCAGGGGCCTCCACGAGGTCCTTGGACCCCTTATGTTCACCATCCAAGAGTTCAAACATTACCAAAATAATAATAAGGCTCCACACCCAACAATTTCCAACATCCTAATTCAATAAATTGGTAACCATGAGGAACATCTAATTTCTTACATCAATAAAATATTGTCAGGACCACCAACTAATTATATTCATGATGATAAATTGTCCATGGATGCCATCCTCTTAGTGTAAAATCTGTGTCATTACATATTGCTTCAAAATACAACCACCATCACAAACTCCAACCGGATGCAGTACATAATAAGCTGATGACTCATCAATGGTAACTTTACTTGTTGGGTTGTTATCCTCAAAGAATTTTACCAAGAGTTTGTGATGCCAAAAATTAATTGCTTTTCTTTGATGGAGTTTATAATTGATCTCCCATATGTCACAGTAGGACCCCTGATAAATGATCAATTTCCTGATGTACATTTATTTGTAATTTCCACTAAATAACCCTAGTATAGAGACATCCTCATATATCTCCACATGTAGAAGTTCTCTTCACACCTATAATGGGATGAATATCATTGTATTCGTCATCAATACCATCACTAGCTTTTCATTGGCTATGTTCTTTATCGAAGAGGATTTGACACCATCCTACATCGATGATCACCCCATGAGGAAGCCAAGCATGTCCTTAATGATTTCCATGGTGGCGCACACAATGGGATCTTGTCTAAATTGGCCACCACCCAAAGGTCCTCTATGGATTCTACTTTTTCCAACACTCTTCAAAGAACTCAAATATTTTCTTGCAATATCAGAGCTCTTCTAGCTCCTTTGCACCCCATAATCATGGTTGACCCCTTCTCAAAATGGGAAATTTATTTGATGGAATCTTGGGATACCTTCACCAATGGCCACACGTACATCATTGTTTCCATTTATTAATTCATCAAGTGGGTTGAGGTAATGCCACTTTCAATAACTTGAGTGCCACTATTCCTTGATTCTTTTTTAATCACCCCATCACATGATTTGGTATTCCTAAACAGTTGGTCTCTAAGAATGGAAGTCATTTCTAGAATGAGATATTCTAGGATCTATATTTCTTGATAGGTTATACCCATGACTTTTTTAAACCCCATTCTATCCACAAACAAATGGCAAAGTCGAAGTAGTTATTAAATTCCTCAAGACCATGCTTCAAAGGACAATTAACAAGAGTAAGACCAACTAGAATCACATCCTTTTCTCTACACACTGGGGGTGTAAACAATTAGAGAAAAATTCCAAATTATTCACTCACTTTCACTTCATTTACATAATATAAGTATTTGTATCCATAGGGTGCAATATTACCACCCTTCAAACTGCTCTTGAACTACTCCTTGATACCATCATGCTTGAGAAATGTCTGTTCAATTTGGAACACCTCAATGATAAGTGTCACATCTCATTAGAAAAAAATGATCCTATGAAAGCATGATATGAATCTCATTTTGATAATCAAGTATTATCTCACATTTTTAGTGAAGGTGATCTTTCCTTGTATTTGATGAAAAAAAGGACATAAAATTAGGACCAGGTAAGTTCACCTATCTTTGGAAAGGAACCTACATCATCAAATGATGCTTTCCCAAGGGTATGCATGTGCTATGAATCCTAGAAATAGGTATTCTTCTCATCCCATTCAATAGGTTGTAATTGAATAAATTCTATTCCTAACTTGTACCATAATATTTCAACAAACATTGTAGATACACTATAATTTTTGTTGTCTTTAGTTTTTTTATTTTTATTTTTTCCAGACTAATTGTTTCTCAAAAACTAGTTTTTCCTTTGCATATGAATTTTGAATATGGATTGTTATGTTGACTTCATTGATGGAGCAAGTCATTGGTCAAAGGATCATGTGTTTGCCACTTGGTCCATTTACACCCCGATGCATACTATTTCCCACAGTGGTGGCTCTTGCTTATTGAAATATTGTAACTTCGAAGAATATTCTATATGTATCTTTTGTGGTCCCCGATGGTCCGATCGGGAGAACCACTTGTATTACTTTATACCCCAATGATTCTAATCAGAAGAACTAATAAGAGTCATGAGGAAGTCCCATCAAATTGTAAGGTGGTTCATTAGCACCCTAGTTGTGGTTACTCAAGCCTACATGACTGAATTTATTATTAAGTGAACGGATGAATATAATTAGAGGTGTGGCGCTCCTCATTTGGAACACAACACTCACTTGTGTAGCGCATTAGTGAAGGAGAGAGAAGTAGTTGGAGAAGGAGGAGGATCAGTCTTTGATATGTATTTTGGTTTTACCTTTTATCTTTTGGGGCATGTATATTGATGAAGCTTTTGCTGGGTTTTTCCCTTTAGGGGTTTCCTAGGATAAATCTATGTTGTTCTTGTGATACTGTTTCTTTCAGTGACCTTGTTCATATGCTTTTGTTATGAAATTGAAATGAAATACTGATGATCTAGCTTAGCATATGGAATTTTAACATAGTATCAGAGCTAGTATGAATAGGAAAACCTTCACAAGGAGAAATAGCCCTCTCTCTCTCCCCGGAAGAAATTAGGGTTTCAGGAAAATTTTTGAGTTTTAGAAAACTGCTTACATAGAAAGTTGCGCCCTCCCAGAGCACATCTTTTGAGCCTGGAATCGAGGTTTTTGGGTGTGTGAGTCTCCAGGAAAGTCAAACCCTAGTTTGATAGCTGCACCAGAAAACTGCTGAACCAGAAAACAGCTGGAAGCTGCAGAAGCTGAATCTTGCAAGTCTGATTTGGAAGGTGAAGATTTGAGATCTCCAGAAACCAAGCACACCAGTCAACTCACCTCAGTCAAGCACATCTCCTGGTAAGTTCAGTTTCTCATTTCGTAGAATTTAAAATTTTTGTGATTTTCTGACAAGATGGCCCCAAGCACTAAGCTTGAGGACAAGCTAGAAGGCATAGAGAATTTCTAAGCATGGAAATATAGGATTGGTCTCATTCTCCAAGAGAATGATCTTGATAAGTATGTCAAAGAAGAAGTTTCAGAACGTGAAGAAGCTGAAGCTAAGGAGAAGCACAAGAAGGATATGATTAGGGCACAAAGGATTAGTGCTGACTCTATCAAGGATCACTTCATCCCTCAAGTGTCAGCCAAGAAGACTCCAAAAGAAATGTATGATGCGCTATCCAGAATGTATGAGGGAAGAAACATTAACAGAAAGATGAATCTAAGAGCTCAACTGAAGAGCACCAAGATGAGTCATGGAGAATCCATCCAAGACTACTTCACAAGGGTTTCTCAGATCAAAGAACAACTAGAAGCTATTGGAGACTAACTTGATGAAGATGAGATAGTTATGACTGCTCTCAATGGTCTCACTAAACCATGGGAATCATTCATTCAAATGATGTGTGCCAGGAAGGAAAGCATGAAGTTTGATGTGGTATGGGAAGACTGCATTCAAGAGGAGACTAGAGTGGAAAATAGAGAAGCCTTACTAAAAGAGGATGATCAAGATCTAGCCACTCATACCAAGAAAAGAAGAAGGAATCAACCCATCTTCAAGAAGGGAAACCACAAGGAGCATCAACCTCCCAGAAGATTCCAAAGATCAAGAGAAAGTCTATCAAATAAGGACTACTCTGGTTTTCAATGTTTCCATTGTGACAAGATAGGACACATTGCCAAAAATTGTCCTATGAAGAAGCAAGAATATAAGAAGAGGATAAACAACAACAAAAGACACCATGCTCATCTAGCTGAAGATGAGGACGAAGAAGAAGAAGATGAAGGACCTCCAAGAAAGCAAGCAAGAGAAGAAGATGCAGAAGAGTATGTACTATTCTCTGCTCTCTCTGGGTCTGTAACACCTGGAGAAGACACTTGGCTTATGGATAGTGGTGCTTCAAAGCACATGACAGGACAAAAGAAAACTTTGTCCAAACTTGAAGAAAAGAGCTCTCCTCAGAAAGTATCCCTAGGAGATGACTATCAATATCCGATCAAAGGAGTTGGTGAAGCAAGCTACAAAATTGATTCAGGTAATCCCCTAAAAATGAAAGATGTATTATATGTACCTGGCCTAAAGAAGAATTTACTTTCTATCTCAGTTTTAGATAAGAAAGGATTCAGAGTTTCTTTCATAGATGGTCAAGTACTCATGTGGTCCAAAGGAAATAATATTGAAGATGTAGTCATCATTGGTGAAGAAGAAGGAGGCTTGTATAAACTTAAGGGGCACTCATAAACAACCTTTGTTCATGAGTCCACTGACCCTAGTGAACTATGGCATAGAAGGCTTGCCCACATCAATTACAAAGCTTTACCCCATGTGAACAAAGTAGTGACGAGATTACCAGACATGAAAATCAAGCATGAAGGAATTTGCAAAGGATGTGCGAAGGGAATGAACATCAAGAATCCATTTCCGAAGAGCAAAACAAAAACTAAAGGTACGTTGGAATTAATTCATTCAGATGTATGTGGTCCAATTTCTTCTAGATCCTTAAGTGGCTTTGAATATTACATCACGTTTATTGATGACTATTCAAGAAAGACTTGGATATACTTCTTGAAAGCATAGAGTGAAGTAAGTTGGAAAATGCAAGGAGTTCAGAGCCTTGGTAGAGAATCTTTTGGACAAGGAAATAAAGACACTTCGATAAGACAATGGCGGAGAATATACCTCAAAAGAGTTTGAAGATTTTTGCAAATATGCTGGAATCAAGAGGGAACTAACTACTCCCTACAATCCTCAACAAAATGGGGTTGCAGAAAGAAAGAATAGAGCCATCATGGAGGCAGTGAAGACAATGATATATGATCAAGATCTTCCAATGCATCTATGGGCAGAAGCAGCAAGAACTGTTGTGTATGTACAGAATAGAATATCTCACAGTGCTCTTGGATTCAAGAATCCAAAAGAGATGTTCACAGGAAAGAAGCATGAGGTAAGTCACCTCAAAATATTTGGTTGTCCAGTATATATTCATATACCAAAAGAGAAAAGAACCAAGTTAGACCCTTCCGGAAAGAAGGGGATATTTGTTGGATATTGTGAAGTATCCAAAACATTCAGAATTTACATTCCAAGATTCCATCACATGGAAATCAGTCGAGATGTGACATTCGATGAAGAGGCAGCCCTCAAGAGATCTAGGAAGTGACAACATGAAGAAGTGTATGAAGAAGAGACACCTCCCAGAAATGAAGAAACTACATGTCTCCCTGAAGATGAAGCTCCTGAAGAACATGACATGGCAGAACCACAAGAACCTTCTATGATGGAGATATCAAGAAAGAGAAAGCTTGCTTGGACAAGAGAAATTATGCAAGAGGTAGACAGATATGGAACTCCTGAAGGCTCCACAAGGGAAAGAAAGAAACCTAAGACTTTTTCCAACTATGTAGCCTTGATGTGTGATCTTGTAGTTCAAGAACCTACAAACTATGAAGAAGCGATACAGAAGAAAGAATGGGTAGAAGCAATTACTGAAGAATACCAGTCAATAATGAAGAATGATGTATGGGATATAGTTCCCAAATGAGAAGGAAATAGTGTAGTATCCTCCAAATGGATCTACAAGATAAAACATGCAGCTGACGAAAGTATCGAGAAGTATAAAGCAAGATTTGTAGCCAGAGGTTTCTCTCAGAAAGAAGGATTTGATTATGAAGAATTTTTGCACCTGTAGCATGGTATACTTCAATTAGAGATATCATGGAACTCACATCCATGATGAAGTGGGACTTACACCAGATGGATGTGAAGACAGCCTTCCTGAATGGTGTGATTGAAGAAGAAGTATACATAGAGAAGCCACAAGGATTTGAAGTTGAAGACAGACAAACTCATGTATGCAAGTTGAAGAAGGCCTTGTATGGCTTGAAGAAGGCTCCTCGAGCTTGGTATGGAAGGATAGAGAGTTTCCTGATAAGCATGGGATTTACCAAGAGTAAAGCTGATCCTAACCTTTACCTCAAGGTTGTAGAATATGAACCTGTAATACTACTGCTATATGTGGATGACTTATTCTTGACAGGGAATGAGAAACAGATTATGGAAAGCAAGAAGAAACTCGCAAAAGAATTTGAGATGGAAAACCTTGGGTTAATGCATTATTTCCTAGGTCTGGAAGCATGGCAAAGTTCAGAAGGAATCTTTCTCAACCAAGGAAAGTATGCAGTAGAGATATTGAAAAGATTCAATATGTTGGAATGAAAAGCCATGGCCACACCCATGGATTCCAACCTGAAGTTGTTAGTTGATGACTCATCAGAGTTAGTAGATGTGACTCAATACAGACAGATCATTGGGTCATTAATGTACTTAACAAACACCAGACCTGACATTTGTTTTGTTGTGAACACTCTGAGTCAATATCTAGTTCAACCTAGATGGGTTCACCTGGTAGCTGCAAAACATGTGATGAGATATTTGAAAGGGACTATAGACTTTGGTCTATACTATGATGGTATCCATGAGTACAGATTATATGGTTATACAGATGTAGATTGGGCTGGAAGTATCCCAGACAGGAAAAGCACATCAGGTGGATGTTATAGTCTGGGATCTGCTATGATTTCATGGTTTAGGAGGAAACAGTCCAGTGTTGCTCTTAGCACAGCCGAAGTAGAATATATAGCAGCTTGCTCTGCTAGTTGTGAAGCCATATGGCTTCGAAAGATAATGTCAGGGTTATTCAACCTAGAGTTGGATACTACCATGATTCTATGTGATAACCAAAGCTGTATAAAGATGATAGAGAACCCAGTGTTCCACGATAGATCAAAGCACATAGAAATCTAATACTTTTACATTCGATATATGATGCAGAAGGGAGCCATAAAGCTCCAGTACGTGAGTACTGATGAACAAGTTGCTGATATATTGATGAAGCCTTTGTCTCGGGTAAAGTTCGAATAGTTTGTGACAAGCTTGGTGTTGTTCAAAAAGACCTTCCTTGAAAGGGGGAGCAGTGATGTTGTAGTGGGATTGTATCATCCCTGGGAACTTTCCCTTAAGTGATCCGGTGACCTTGGTCCTTGAGAATGAAGAGGGATTGTATCATCCCAGGACATCTATCCATAATGGATCCGGTGACCTCGATCCTCGAGAATGAAGAGGGATTGCATCATCCTTGAACGTCTGTTCAAAATGTATCCGGAGGCTTCGGTCCCCGTGAATGTGGTGGGATTGCATCTTCCTTGAAATTTTGTTCAAAATGTATCTGGAGGCTTCGGTCCCCGTGAATGTGGTGGGATTGCAGCATCCTTGAACTTCTGTTCAAAATGTATCTGGAGGCTTCGGTCCCCGTGAATGTGGTGGGATTGCATCATCCTTGAAGTTCTATTCAAAATGTATCCAGAGGCTTCGGTCCCTGTGAATATGATGGGATTGCATCATCCTTGAACTTCTGTTCAAAATGTATTCGAAGGCTTCAGTCCCCGTGAATGTGGTGGGATTGCATCATCCTTGAAATTCTGTTCAAAATGTATCTAGAGACTTCGGTCCCCATGAATGTGGTAGGATTACATCATCCTTGGACCTAGTCCTAAAGTGATAGGGACTGATGATCCCATAATCAATCTGGTGACTTCGGTTGTCAAGAATGTGGTAGGATTGCATCATCCTTGGACCTAGTCCTAAAGTGATAGGGACTGATTATCCCATAATCAATCCGATGACTTCGGTTGTCGAGAACGTGATAGGATTGTATCATCCCTGGACTTAGGTCCAAAAGTGATCTGAAGACTTTCGTCTTTGTGTTGTGGATTGCAGGTTGTTGTTGATGATGATGTACTGATCGAAAGATCAGAGTGTGATGATGATGACTTACTAATAAAAATATCAGAGTATGATGATGATGATGTTGCTGATCGAAAGGTCAAAGTGCTGAAGATGTTGTTGCTGATCGAAAGGTCAAAGTGTTGAAGATGTTACTGATCGAAAGGTCAAAGTGCTGAAGATGTTGTTGCTGATCGAAAGGTCAAAGTGTTGAAGATGTTGTTGTTGATCGAAAGGTCAAAGTGCTGAAGATGTTGTTATTGATCGAAAGATCAAAGTGCTGAAGATGTTGATGCTGATCGAAAGGTCAAAGTGTTGCTGTTGCTGAAGATTGAAGATTGAAGATGAAGACTATATGATGTTGAAAAGATTCCAATGATTTATAGATGTGTTACCCTAATGATGTTGATGATGTCCTCTATCTCTCTCCTAATATTGTTGTTGTTGATGTTGTTATAGAATACCCTTCTCGTTGAGGGGGAGTGTTGAAATATTGTAACTTCGAAGAATATTCTATATGTATCTTTTGTGGTCCCCGATGGTCCTATCGAAAGAACCACTTGTATTACTTTATACGCCGATGCTTCTAATCGAAAGAAATAATAAGATTCATGAGGAAGTCCCCTCAAACTGTAAGGTGGGTCATTAGCACCCCAGTTGTGGTTACGCGAGCCTACATGATTAAATTAGGATTACTCGAGCCTACATGACTGAATTTATTATTAAGTGAACAGATGAATATAAATAGAGGTGTGGTGCTCCTCATTTGGAACACACACACTCACTTGTGTAGCGCATTAGTGAAGGAGAGAGAAGTAGTTGGAGAAGGAGGAGGATCAGTCTTTGATCAGTCTTTTGGTTTTACCTTTTATATTTTGGGGCATCTATATTGAGGAAGCTTTTGCTGGGTTTTTCCCTTTAGGGTTTTCCCAGGATAAATCTGTGTTGTTCTTGTGATACTGTTTCTTTTAGTGATCTTGTTCATATGCTTTTGTTATGAAATTGAAATGAAATATTGATGATCTAGCTTCGCATATGGAATTTTAACATTGCCTTCATCAAGGCACTCAAATCTAAGAAGAATATGATTTTATCATTGGAATATTGGTTGATTCTACTCATTTCCGTGTTTTCTATCTCCACATTCGCTTAAATTCTCAATTCCTTATCACCTAGTTCAACAACATCTTCCACTTTCGTGATCCATGCCTTTTTCGAAAGTACGTACAAGTGCAACATTTTTCTCAACAATTGTAAATCCATACATTCATACATGTCTCTAGAAGGTTGAATGGATTTTTTGACATCACAAATCAATTTTTAGATTGGAATTTATTACATTAATTAGTACATTGTTCATTAAAGGAAATCAACATTTATGTGTTTATCATCATACAAATCACATATCTATGAGCAAAATACATAAAAAACCATCACATACATTTGATTCATAAATATAGAATGTCAAAAATAAGCACACACACACACACACACACACACACACACACACACACACACACACACACATTTTATGTACACCATGTGCCTCAAGGGCCACATAAAAAATATGTGTATGGGGGTCACAACAAAAATCGTCTCCCATAGGAAACAACCAAATATATAGGTCTAAAATAGGGCGCAAGGCCCATATACATCTAATCCTCTCCTTCCCTAGGAGGGGGATGATCCATCAAGGCTATGTGAAACATGGCCTCTATAGGTACCGTCAACCTTGCTACCAGTGGTGGCAGTTGTGCCTGGTTGTTGCACCTATTGTTGTGGGGTTGGTACTACTCCTACTCCTATAGAACCTATTGTTTCTATGGATACTTAGGGAATTATCATATAATGGATATACTTTGCAATTCATTCTCATTGAAAGAGCATACACCACCTAGGGATGGAACCCTCCGCTACACCACCAAGTAGTTCATGGTGAACATCTAGATCACCTAACCACCATTAGTATAAGGTATTATAGTATCCCAAAATACCATGCAATTATCCCTCAAACCTTAAATAGGCACACCAATAGGAAATTTCAAGGAATTTAATTGCTAAAAAAAAAGAATAAGATTGACCCATAGAATAATTGATCATGCATCTTTGTACAACACATGGTCAGTTGAGTGCACATGTTAATGACCAACATGCACACCCAGAAAAATTCTGACCTATTTAATAGCACCTTCTCCACAAGGAGAAAGTGGCCTATAGAAATTCGGTGGCTTGCAATTGGCTCTAGTATATGAACTACAATGGTCTCCACTTCATTCATAGATAGATTCATGGTATGCAAGACAAGTATACCTCCATCCTTCTTCACATTTGTGGTTCCTCCCATAGTAATGGGAAACAACTAATCCAGTGTCTGCTTCCCACTCAATGATGGATGGGTATCTTCTCAAATTCCTTGAATCCATACACCATATAGTAAATATATGTTAAAATGGTTGGTAGTGATTCTATCTCCATCCACTACAAAACAAACCAACCAAGGGCTCCACAAACCTATTAGATCCTATAGGATATGATCAGTGGACATAATTAGGAGACAATATTTTAAGAATCCCTACCTTTTGTAAGCATTGCCAAACTTGAGGCTATTGAGTCACACCATTTGGGAAGGCATGTAAATGGTGCTCACACCACTCAATAGTCATATTGTAGTAGGTCCTGCAAAACCAACGAAGAAAAAATATGAGTTAGTATTCAAAAAACAATTCCTCGACAAAAAAACAACAACAATAATTTGTGTGACTTTTGTTGAGAAATCCATGTGGTCACACAATATGTAAGATGTGGAACACATGAACCATAACCAAGTGCGAGTTACTCTATCACACCACACTACTATGCGACTATTCTCATGAACATATGAATCAATAAATAACACAATGAGCCACACTTGCTTACCATGTAGATTTAGCACGTCCCAATGAGTAGACACATTTATTCCGCACATGGGATATACAATGAGTAGATGCATGATTGCCAAACTATTAACATATACAATTTCATGGTTTTTTTTCATAGAGACATAGTTCCATGTCTCATGTTGCATAATTGCTTCAAAACTCACATGACCACACAAAAAACCCTTGTGGGATTCCATATGGCCACTTAGTGTCCCGAAATGAAAAACCAAATGGAAAATAATTACAAGAAGGTGATGGTCGCATACTTGGAGCTTGCAAATCATAAAACCACTATTCTAATAGTTTAGAATAAGCAAATGAGGGTGGAAACACAACTTGAATGGTTAAAATGATTTTAGAAATATGGTCCCTATTACAATATATATATCCATTTTCCCCAAACTTCAAATAGCTCATTCATCCATAACTTCGATGAATGAGATATCAACACCATCATAATGGAGATCAAATCCTCTTAATCATGGTACCATTTGTTTAATTTCCCATAGAAACTCACCATGAGCTTATTTTTTGATCATTTTCTGAGGTATAGCTATCCATTTTTTTTCATTTGCACCATTGAATAATTTTTCAAGTATATTGGTATATGATAGTATTTGTTTCATTTGTGTAGAATTTTGGTCATACTACTTCAGGTATCCACTTCTTGTGTCACTTCCACCTTACTAGGAATATCTCTGAACCTTGCATATAGGCACCATATCACCTTTTATATACATTGCAGATATGCAGTTATTATTCTAATATCCGTAAGTTTCTCAAAATCCCAAGAGTTTGCATCACCCATGACTTTATACGATTCCTTTATTAGTTCATAGCAGTCTACCATCATGGATGTGCACACAATTACAACCCCTTATAGCAAGTCCCCATGCCACTTTTCCTTAATACAAATAAATAGTTTCAACGTCTCAGTAAGGCAGGCACATTCCCCCCATCGATGCATTTTACTAACCACCCTTATGTATTCCCTAGAATATCAGGGTTATGATTCACAAATGATAACTCATCACCACCATAATCAATATACCTTTTTTTCCCATCTCCATATCATCAACCATTGAGAAGACTCACCATGGGGCCCCTTTGACTTGACAGAGAAATACTTTTAATGTCTCACTAAGGGAGGGACATGCTCCCCTAGCCCCTTGATGCATTTTACTAACCACCCTCATGTATTCCATGGCATATCATGGTTATGATTCACAAATGATCCCTCATCACCACCATGATCAATAAAACTTTTTTTTCATATCCATATCATCAACCCTTGAGAAGAATCGCCATGGGGCCCTACCCATTGATTATAATACCGTTAATGCTTAATCATTTTTGCAGTAATGCTCTGCATAATATCAACTCACTTAGAAACCATCTTCTCATTAGTAACGTTTTCCATAATTATTTTTTGAATTTTTAAAAAGAGGTTCCCCAACACACTCAAAATGTAGGAACATTTTCAGTTATCATTAGCTATTCTTTGAGAAGAAACATCCTTGGTTTTTCTTGATCAATGTAATCACCTTATACCAATCATTTCCTACCTACAAACATCTGCACTATTATCACTAACACCCTATTACACAATCCATTTCACTCATCCTAGTTTGACATTATCATTTCATCCAATTTATAGTATATTTAGTTCACTATCCCTTTATGACCTTGAATCACCTTGCACCACTAGTTGAAGATCATTGTCAAGAAAAAATTACCCATTCATACTCTAATCAAGGGAATTCATGAGAATCATTCTTACCAACATGTATCATCTTGATTATGTTGTCATCGCCTCACCTTCAATATGTTCTTAAGAATCATTTCAAGATCCAAATGTCATCATATTCCTTCGCTCTCATTGATGCCAACAACACCTATTCTGAGGGTTATAGTAGTAGTAATTGTATCTTGGTTACCCCTCCATGAAATAAGGTCAATTTCATATTGAGAAAAAATAGTAATTATTCCTACTTTCCTCAATAAATCTCCCCGATGCTTTACATAAACTATGTTCTTTCATCAAGCTGATTTGTACGCTCCAATGGTTTTAATGTTCCCAACTATGAATGAATATTTTCAAATATGATACTATGCATTTACCAACCAACCTCTTCATCATTTTTTAGGTACCCAAATCTAGTGGGTTGTTCAAGATCATTATAATTTTTCCCTCCCTTCATGTTTTTAAATTTTCATATGCTTAACTAAGACATCAGTATATCATTTCATTTTTCATAATAAAAGCATATAAAACAGGATCACTGAAAGAAACAGTATCACAAGAACAACACAGATTTATCCTGGGAAAACCCTAAAGGGAAAAACCCAGCAAAAGCTTCCTCAATATAGATGCCCCCAAAAGGGAAAAAGGTAAAACCAACAAGGAGATCAAAAACCTGATTCTCCTCCTTCTCTAGCAACTCCTCTCCTCCACAAGTGCACTATTCCAAGTGTGTGTGTGTGTCTCAAGTGAGGAGCACTACACCTCTATTTATATTCATCCATTCACTTAAAGTTTACTCAATTAACATGTCGGCTTAAGTTAACTCATGTAGGTTCGAGTTACACATGTAGGCTCAAGTAACCACACTGGGGTGCTGATGACCCACCTTTACAATTTGAGGGGACTACCTCATGACTCTTATTAGTTCTTCTGATTAGGAGCATCGGGGTACAATGAAATACAAATGGTTCTCCCGGTTGGACCATCGGGGACCACAAAAGATACATAAAGAATATTCTTCGAAGTTACAATATTTCAACACTCCCCCTTAACGAGTAGGGTATTCTACATCAACAACAACAAGAGCAGAGATGGGGGACATCATCAACATCAGTAGGGTAACACATCTATAAATCATTGGAAGCTTTTCAACATCATGTAGTCTTCATCTTCAATCTTCAATCTTCATCATCAACAACATCTTCAGTCTTTGATCAACAACATCTTCAGCATTTTGATCTTTCAATTAGCAACGACATCTTCAGCACTTGGATCTTTCGATCAGCAACATCTTTAGCACTTTGACTATCCGATCAGCAACAACATCTTCAGCATTTCGATCAGCAACATCTTCAACACTTTGATTTTTTTTTCTTTCGATCACCAACAACATCTTCAGCATTTTGTCCTTTTGATCAACAACATCTTCAGCATTTTGACTTTTCGATCAACAACAACATCTTCAGCACCTTGACCTTTCGATCAGCAGCAACATCTTCAGTACTTTGACCTCTCGATTAGTAGCAACATCATCATCATCATATTCTAATCTGTCGATCATAATCATCATCACATTTTGATCTTTCAATCAGAAACATCATCATCATACTCTGATCTTTCGATCAGAAACATCATCAACATAGAAACATCATCATCATACTCTGATCTTTCGATCAGAAACATCATCAACATACTCTGATCTTTCAATCAGAAACATCATCATCATACTCTGATCTTTTGATTAGAAACATCATCATCATACTCTGATCTTTCGATCAGAAACATCATAATCATAGTGCGTCATCATCATACTCTGATCTTTTAGATTAGTACGTCATCATCATCATACTCTGATCTTTCGATCAGAAACATCATAATCATAGTGCGTCATCATCATACTCTGATCTTTTAGATTAGTACGTCATCATCATCATACTCTGATCTTTCGATCAGTATGTCATCATCATCATACTCTGATCTTTCGATCAGTAGGACATCATCATCATACTCTGATATTTCGATCAGTACGGCATCATCATCATCAGCAACAACCTGCAATCCACAACTCAAAGACAAAAAGTATTTGGATCACTTTTGGACTTAAAGTCCAGGGATGATACAATCCCACCACATTCTCGACAACCGAAGTTATCGGATTGATTACGGGAGAATCAGTTTCTATCACTTTAGGACTAAGTCCAAGGACGATGCAATCCTACCACATTCTCAACGACCGAAGTCACCAGATACAATTACGGGATAATCACTCCCTATCACTTTAGGACTTGAGTCCAAGGATGATGCAATCCTACCACATTCTCGATGACCGAAGTCACCGGATACAATTACAGGATAATCACTCCCTATCACTTTAGGACTTGAGTCCAAGGATGATGCAATCCTACCACATTCTCGACGACTGAAGTCACCGGATACAATTACGGGATAATCACTCCCTATCACTTTAGGACTTGAGTCCAAGGATGATGCAATCCTACCACATTCTCGATGACCAAAGTCACCGGATACAATTATGGGATAATCACTCCCTATCACTTTAGGACTATGTCCAAGGATGATGCAATCCTACCACATTCTCGAGGACCGAAGCCACCGGATCTATTATGGACATATGTCCCAGGATGATACAATCCCTCTTCATTCTCGAAGACCGAGGTCTCAGATCACTTTAGGGAAGGTTCCCAAGGATGATACAATCCCATCACGTTCTTGATGACCGAGGTCATCGGATCTATTATGGACAGATGTCCCGGGATGATACAATCCCTCTTCATTCTCGAGGACCGAGGTCTCTAGATCACTTTAGGGCAAATGCCCAGGGATGATACAATCCCACTGCAACATCACTACTCCCCCTTTCGAGGAAGGCCTGTCCGAACAACACCAAGCTTGTCTCGAAAGTGTTCGAACTCTACTTGAGGCAGAGGCTTCGTCGGTACATCATCATCCAAACCATCATCATCTACATCTTCAATATCTGAATACTGATCTATCACCATCTGTATCTCTAGTATGTGAATACTAAAAGCATCATCATCTATATCTTCAATATGGGAATACTGAAACATCATCATCTCTATATTTAGTATAGAAATACTAAATCACCATCATCTGCATCTACAGTATCATTATCTTCATCTTATCTTGTATGTAGAAATACCGGATTTCTACATGTTATGTGGAACACAAGGTTCTTTGTCATCACAACAGTGGTTATCACATAGAATCATTGTTGTGTCCATCTTCAGGTCAAAGAGACCTGATATCGGCTTCTGAAGCCATATGGCTTCATAACATAGTAGAGCAATCTGCTATGTATTCTGCTTCAACCGTGCTAAGAGAAACACCGGACTGTTTCCTGCTAAACCATGAACTCATAGCAGACCTCAAAGCATATACCTGATTTGATTTTCCTATCTGAGATACTTCCAGCCCAAACTGCATCTGTGTAGCCATACAATCTATACTCATGGCTACCATCATAGTATAGACCAAAGTCTATAGTCTCTTTCAGATATGTTTTGCAGCTACTAGGTGAACCCGTCTTGGTTGAACAAGATATTGACTTAAGGTGTTCACAGCAAAACAAATGTCTAGTCTGGTATTTGTTAAGTACATCAATGACCCAATCATCTGTCTGTAGTGAGTCACATCCACTAACTCTAATGAGTCATCAGCTAACAACTTCAGGTTGGAGTACATGGGTGTGGCCATGGCTTTGAATTTGAGTCTCTTCAATATCTCTACCACATACTTTCCCTGGTTGATAAATATTCCTTCTGAACTTTGCCATACTTCTAGACCTAGGAAATAATGCATTAACCCAAGGTCTTTCATATCAAATTCTTCTGCTAGTTTCTTCTTACTTTCCATGATCTATTTCTCATTCCCTTTCAAGAATAAGTCATCCACATATAGTAATAGAATGACAAGTACATCTTCTACAACCTTGTAGGAAAGGTTAGGATCATGTTTACTCTTGGCAAAGCCCATGCTCATCAGGAAACTATCTATTCTTCCATACCAAGCTCTGGGAGCTTGCTTCAGGCCATAGAGGGCCTTCTTCAACTTGCATACTTGATTCCTTCTGTATTCAGCTTCAAATCCTCGTGAATATTCGATGTAAAACTCTTCCTCAATCATACCATTAAGGAAGGCTTGTCTTTATTTCATCATGGAAGAAACTACCATGATAGTTTTGAGGGAAATGTACCTTGCTTCCAGAAGTAAGTGTCTCTTCATAATTAATTCCCTCTTTCTGATAGAAACCTCTAGCCACAACTCTTACCTTAATTCTATCAGTAACATATCTTATCTTGCAAATCCATTTGGAAGATACCACATTCTTGCTTTCTGGTTTGAGTACTATATCCCAAACATCATTCTAGTATCACAACATCTTCTATGAGTTTGTCTTCTCAGGTCATCAACATATCCTAGTCTTTTGCATTCAACCTTGAAGGTTGGAACCTACTTTACTCTTGGTAAAGTATCGATCCATCACAAAGCTATCCATCATGTCATACCATGTCGAACTCAGATATAATTTTCTATAGTCACTCCCCCTGAAGTGGAGTATCATCTTCCCTCTTCATTCTGTACAGGTGGTTCTATGCTTGACATATACTGGTCAATAGAGTATGTCATGTCATAGTCTATTCTTTATAGGGAGAATCACGAACCTTGCTTTGTACACTTGTTCCATCATATCGTATACATCATTCCCCATGATCAACTATTACTCTTTGATCATAGCTTCTTTTATAGCATTATTTTCTTCATCTTGAGTTATCTCTTGTACCCATGGTGGTCTTCATCCTTCAAGGTGGATCTACCATTCTCTGAAGCTCTTTCTTCCATCATGGTGTCTCTGACCCTGGGAGCTTCAGATTCATGTTTATTGGAGTGAATATTGAATTGTCATCACTTGTTCTTCGGAACAAGTCTCATTCTTTTTTTCTTGTAGGAGGTTGTTTGTGACCTTTCCTACAATTCAAATGTACCAGTTTCATGGTTAGAGATATTTCATAAAACATATGTATAACGACAAATTCTTATGCATCATGCAACTATTTAGTTAATACAACATTCATCCATATCTCACATAAAATTTCTAGATGTCTTCCATCTCTACCATGACATTATTGAGATTGTGCACTAATCCAATATGTCAGCGAAGAGGTTTGATAAGTAGCAATGGAGAGTTATATAGCACCATGAGCTACTTACCCATCATATGCATATTAGTAGTATACAGTCATCAATGCAAACAATCTATCATGCATAACACATCACTGAATATAATCAAATGTATAACAAAACAATATCATGAAATTACAATTGAATAATTATCTTTATTTGTTTCATGGGTATATTCCTTCTTGAGTCTTCAACTTTATCGTCTTCTTCATTCATGATAGCATCATTTCTTATCCAAATGCTGAGGTGGATAAGAAGTTATTCAAGAGTTGAGATCTTCATATTCCTCATTGATTGAGGGATCTTCTTTGGAAGATGAGAGCTTGATCTTCAGAGACGAGATTCTTCTTCTTCCCAAAGTCTGCTGAAAGTAATCAATTCCTTCTGGAACACATTCCTTGAATGAATGAATTCCATGATCCTGGGAGGCCATTCAAGGTGGCCATCACCACTTCTGCATTCTTCACTTCTTCTTTAGCTGGTTTCTTAAGGTCATATTTCGATCTATGTTCTTCCCTTCAAATAGCTTGGTCAAGGAATCAAACCTCATCGATGTATCTAGGGAATACACTTGTAGAACAAGTTGATTCGAGACTGAATCATCAATAATCTTCTGGGCTTTGACCAAGTTCTTCTTGTGAAAGGCTTCTAGCCTCATCTCCCTCTGAAAATGGAACCTCTATGCTCATGTAGGTGTCCAATCCATTTTCTTCAAAGAGATCATATACTTCTAGCCTTGGAAGTTGTCAACTTCACCAAGCTTATCATCAAGCTGATGTGATAGATCACTTTGAAATGAGAACCTCAAATGAACATAGCAAAGGATTAGATCTTACCGATTTGAGGTGTCCATCCTGGTTCTGGAGTTGGCTGATCTAGGGTTTGTCACAGAAACCCTAATTTTAAAACTTGGAATATTTTAGATCTGATTGGATAGACAGATAGATCTCTTCAAATGGAGCTGTCCAATGTACTCCATTTCTGAAAACAGTGGAGGGAAGCTCCCGGAACAGGAAGCCCTAATTTTCCAATTTCTTCTACAGAAATGCCTGTTACTGTTTCTATGATATCTTCGAAATTTATGCTCCTCTATGTCTGAAATTTTGTACTGAGGTAACCTCACATGTCCCTGATCCACCACCATAGTTTTCATCAGAATTGGTTTCACCATTTGGGATTTATGATCCTTTTCCCAAGGTGACCTGTTACAGGACTGCTCATAACAGTGAAGTTGTACGGAATGCCACGTGTCACTGGTTCATCTTCTGAGTCTGATATTCGGACCACCGAAATTAGAGTCCGTTCCCTTTCTGGAACATCTTCAGGAATTCCATTTGGACCTCTGTGGCCCAAGATATTTCAATTCTCCCGAGGTGTCTTGTTTAGGGATGAATTCTGGAAGAGGCTGGAACCCTAACTTGGAGAGAACATATCTCTTGGAACACAGTGTTCATTAGGATTTTGTCTTCGGTCCCTACAATTTTCAGCTCCTGATCGTTCGCCAATCTTGGAATATAGCGAATGTTCCAAAATGTAGCAGTTTTAGTATTTAGGGTTTTTCTAGCTCGGGGTCAAACTAGGGTTTGACTTTCCCAGAGATTCACCCAACCAAAAATATTGATCCAGGTCTCTAAACTTTGGTTTTGATGAGGAGAACAATCCTATGTTGGTTTCACTCAAAAATTCCTCTTCTGTAGAAAGCCCTAATTTCCACATCGAAAATTGAAAATGCTCGGAATCGAATTCCGCTTCGACAGAACGATGCACCCTTCAAAGGAGAGTCAACCTAGCCTTCTTTTGCTGATTGATTGTGGAGAGAGAACCAAAAAATAAGAATCCCTAGCTTCTGTAACTTGTGAAAGCTGCCCTCTTCAGGTTAGCTCTGATACCATGTTAAATTTTCATATGCTTAACTAAGACATCAGTATATCATTTCATTTTTCATAATAAAAGCATATAAAATAGGATCACTGAAAGAAACAGTATCACAAGAACAACACAGATTTATCTTGGGAAAACCCTAAAGGGAAAAACCCAGCAAAATCTTCCTCAATATAGATGCCCCAAAAATGGAAAAAGGTAAAACCAATAAGGAGATCAAAAACCTGATTCTCCTCCTTCTCCAGCAACTCCTCTCCTCCACAAGTGCGCTATTCCAAGTGAGTGTGTGTGTCTCAAGTGAGGAGCACTACACCTCTATTTATATTCATCCGTTCACTTAAAGTTTACTCAATTAACATGTCGGCTTAAGTTAACTCATGTAGGCTCGAGTTACACATGTAGGCTCAAGTAACCACACTGGGGTGCTGATGACCCACCTTTACAATTTGAGGGGACTACCTCATGAATCTTATTAGTTCTTCCGATTAGGAGCATCGGGGTACAATGAAATACAAATGGTTCTCCCGGTTGGACCATCGGGGACCACAAAGGATACATAAAGAATATTCTTCGAAGTTACAATATTTCAACACATGTTAGTATGTAGAGACTCCCCAACACATTTTGGAATCATTCACACACCATCAATACACCAAGCACAACTACTTCAGATAGGGACACGGCCACCTTTAGCCATACCTCAATAGTTCAAATATCAAACCCCTTGGTCTCCTCTTATTTTTATTTACTTCAAAAGAATTATCAAAAGCATATGAATTTATGTCTCATTTGGAGAAATCATTTATATATGTCACCTACTAGTTTCACACAGTGTTGGTCATCACCAACACTCCCCCACAAGATACCTTTGACCTACCAACAATTTATTTCTTGCAATCAGTATAATGGGATATCAACATGAGGGAAATAAATGATTATCTATTTAGTATATATAGGTCCCTCTTAATCTAAAATATCTAGGGGGTCTCTGTTATCACCTTAATTTTTTACACATCTGACATTTCAAAGATTATTGTAGAGAAACATCATTGACATACAACATGGAACTCACAATGTTTCTTCATCAACAAAATAAACATATGAAAAAAATTAATGAATGATTGAGTCATACTTCATGCCAACTATAAGGGTTTTTCAAAGGAAAATCGTTCGGAACATAGGTTCATTAAATACAACTTGCATGAAATCGTGCAAAAAATCCCATCAAACCCATGTGGGTGTACAAGCACATATACCATTAAATTTCATTGCATATTCAAATATTTGCAACCACATTTTTGCTCCAAGGAATTTGACTAGATTCCTTCATATGCTTGGACATTCAATATCCACATACTTGTACATTGAAGTCACTTCATGAGAAGGAGCATTCACATGAAGAACTAGTTGTTCGTGCACCTTGATTTGTCCTATAAAAGGAAGGCATGAGCATGCATTTCATAATAAGAAATAAATTGAAATTTTACACTATAAGAATCAACTTGAAATAATAATCTTTCAACTTTATTCTTATCATCATTGGCATTGCAAGCTCATGTAGCTTCTTCTTTAGGAAGATAGTCTTTTCCTTCATCATCCCAAGTTAGTTGGAAAGCAATTTTAGAGAGATTAAAGGATCATTCCAAAGGGAGTCATGTATACCATTTGCAAGAAACATTCTCCATGGTGACACCATTATATTCAATATTTTATATTGGACATAAAAATTTGGTTGAATCTCATCTCTTTGTTGTGTTTATGTTTTATTTAGGCAAGTTTTATCTTCCAAGTAATAATTATATGTGTTTCTATTCCTTTAATAGAATTATTATTGTTTAATGGACTTACTAAACATCAAATCACACTATTTTATTTCCTACAATCTACAAGGGGAGAAAGGATTACCCACACTTGGGCCATTTTCCCCATAAAATGAGGAGAAGAATCAAGAAAAGATGAAAGGAATATTACACAAGAGGTGAGGGGAGACTACACTGAGGATGAAATCATGAAGGAAAGGGAATTGAGATGAAAATCAAACTATTATGTGGCACCAATGAGGCTGTGTTGACACCCAAAAATGTCCTTTCATTGGGTACAATTAGGGTTCTCCCTAGTAGAAAGTCCCAAACATACATTAAAACATTCGAAGTAGGTAAACTATCTATATTTTCAGCCAGATATTGTTCACTGGTTTTGGGGTTTACATATTGAGGCTAGGTCCACCATTTATGTTTTTATTTTAAGCGATGAAATGCAATATGAATTAATCGAAGGTGCAGTCCTAAAACTATACTAACCTATCCTAGATAGGAGCGATATTAAAAGCACAAGTAGTGTAGTGAAATTGATATACACATTCCAAATAGCTAGATGTAATTTAGACATGAATAGCAATAAAATAATGATATATGATCACTAGAACAATCTTAGTATTATTCTTCACCCACAACTTGAAGAAAGCAAAGAAACATAGAAATATATATAAGCAACAAAACTAAGAAAATTGTAGAAATAATCCATAAAAAATATAGAGTAATCTTATTGGATATATGCATGAGACAAATAGTCAAACAGTTCAACAACATTCAATCACATAACATCAATACTCTTATTCAAAACTCCAACCTATTTTCTCCTCCTTTCATTAAACATAAATAGTTCTTACAAAAAATGAGCAGCAAAATCCCCAACCAAAAGTCTCTCTTTCTCCTCCATTAATTTTCTTTATATATTTTACAAAATAACTCCCAAGTGACTCTTTATATTCATCTTGGTTAGTATGACCTTTGAGGTTCTTAGAAATTTGTCACTTTTGAGTTTGTTTTTCTCCTAAAAGAAATAAAAGTAATTTTATATTACATTATTCAAAGCAGATAACTTTTTGACTTCATGAATGAATCCCATATCTCAAAGTCATAATAATAATAATAATCTTTTTTGGTCTAAGGAACCATAATGAAAACTTATATGCCATTGTTTCCTTGTTCAACCTAAGAAATCCCTTAGTAGTGGATAAATTACATACTATCATTAGGTGTAATTTATGTGTGGGAATTCCAACTTTCCTCTCTAAAATATGTGAGATAACCTATGATATTTCTTTGATGATCTAATCCTCATCTTTGTTTAATCTTTGTTAGTTCCTCTATCCTATGATATTTTGGTATGGGCCCCGTTGAAGATTCCTGGAGATGAAAGATGACCTTTCTTAATCACTTTCGCGATCCCTAAATGTACCTTCTCACATTTTCTTAATGAGACACTGATCTCTTTCTATAAGGCTATCAAAATTCTTATAGTTTTCAATAGTTTTATAATCAAGTCATGTTATCTGTAGTGTTATCCTTGGAAAATTAGAGGGGGTTTCAGTTGCTTCTTGCTACCAAGTCACTACACAATTCATATTTTCTTTAATCCTGCCAATGTCATGATCATGCTTTTGGACGCCTTCTATTACATTTTTCAACCTTACTTTGATCATTTTTGTATTTTTTGAAGTTTCTCATTGAATTGTTCTTGGATATAGAAGTATTCTTGTTGCATATAAATGGCACATGCTTGGAAATCTATTAAACTATGCTTTTCTTCTTTAAATAATTATGCTTCTTTTGTTAATATATCCCTCTCACTCCATAAGCTTTACACTTGGTATGTATGTGCTTCTTTCTCAAATTCTAAGTTTTATACCTTGGAAATCAAAGCATCTTTGTCATCTTGGAAATCTTTTGCTAGGGTTTACAAGGTCTCCTTTTCTACTAGCGGTGCATCATATTCATGTTTTAACTCAACTCTTTCCCTCATGGATTCTAAATCCTAATCCTCCAAAGGAATAATCTTGGTTTTGGAATTGCCTAAATTGTTTCTTATCTATTGTATGTTAACTTCATTTTCCATAGTAGTGGTGACATTTAGTGATGGTACTAGTGTAGGGGATTGATCTACATGCTTGATTACCAGAGTCTCGAGAGTTAATTCCATTCCTGGTTGAGCTGGCAATTTTAACTTCTTATGGTTTCTTTGCACAATTTTCCTTTTTTCTCTTTTCGAAAATGAAAGATCTTAATTTGGATATAAAATATTCTATAGAGGGTGCATACAATCCTATACCCAAATCCTTCAATGGGATTTTCCCTCTAGTGAATGGAACAATCTAGCTTTCAGCGAGGATTTCTATATCCATGTCTTGAGTACTATCTTAGGCCTCTTCTTGAAATATTTTCTCCTCTTCAGCTTTTTTCTGAGCTTCTTTCCAGTCTTTTAGTTCTTCTTCATCCATTTTCTTCTGAGCCTCTTCCATTTATCTTTGATACTTAAATTTCCTTTGCAATTCTTCATGACTTTCTTTTTTGTCTTATTCTCCTTTTGTGAGTTTCTTCCTTTTCCTTATTTTCCAATTCTTTATATTTCACTCATTCTTTAGCTTTCCTTTTCTTGTATATTTTCAATTATTTTCTGGGATTTTTCAACTACGTATCTATGAGCCTCCTCCAATCTCGGTTGCATCTCTTCTTGAGATGCTTTAGTTTCTTGCTATCCATTTTGTTCTTTTGATATGGTAGTAGTGTATGTATTTTATCCTTTCCCTTTATTCATTCCCTTGGCCACTTATTCAAGGGTATTTTCCTTCCTATAGACTTATTCCTTGGAAAATAAATCATTAGTATAAGTCCAGGTGAATTTTACTAATGCACAGTGATTTAATGCCTTCTCCTTATTGTTTGTTTTCCTTATCTTTTCTTAAACGAAGTGAAACATGTTTAAATATTTCATCAATTATTTGACTTCTTTTACTTTTGTCATTTTGTAGGCTCCTAAGACTATAGGCAAAGATGGCCACAGATATTTATTATCCTTCTTTAGAGAGGACCTGATTCCATTTACAAATTTTTTCCTCGTTATATCCCTTAAGATCATGTGATATATGACATACTTTGGTAATATCAAAGGAGGTTGTGATCTTCCGTATATGCATAAGCATGTTCCTCCTTCTATTAAAAACCAATCGCCCAACTTTGTAAATTGTTCAATTACTTCATTAGTTGTGAATTTATCTATCTACTTGTATATAAATTTATACAATGGCATGACTAACTCCTCACAAATTTTCTTGTAATAGATGGTGTACTTTTGAACCAATAAAGCATGAAAGTAAACATGCACATCTAGTTCTGCAGGATTCCATTCCCATCCCATGTTGGGTAAATTATCAAGGCATATACTGCTTCTTGCAAGTAAGAGGAAATGTGGAACTTGGACTAATGTTTGGCCAGAACTTCATTTCTAAGCTTGTTGAGAGGATAGAATCCCATTTGAACTTTGCACTGAGAAGGGTGACATGATAAAATAGGGGCATCCACTCGATCATGGAACGAAAGGATTTTGGTTCACCATACAACCAAAACAAAATATTTTTTCTATTTGATAAGGTTTCTTCAACTATTGAGTCTAATAGGCACAATCCTCCATGGAATGAAACTTCTTGATTTATCCCCATGCTTTCCTAAGAAACACTATGTACTCAATTTTGAGTGCTTCAACCCATTCAAGGTCAAACTAATGCTAGGTGCAAGAAACTTGTAGTACTAATGCATGGTGGATAGTTAGAAAGAAGAAATGTCCTCATTGGTAGCATTCTTGATAATTATACTTTTTGCATTAACATAAGGCAATAACGATCTTATTATTTTGGTGCACAAAAACACCTTATACATGGATGCTACCTTGTGCAGGTCCGACCTCTTCATATTATGATATATAGGTAGCTCTTCCTAGATTTATGCATAGAGGTTGTGGTTCTCTTCCATACTTAAGAGATGATGTATCTCTCCACAAAGGTATTTTTAATATACTTTCATGATGCTTTTGGTATCATCGTACTACAAGGTATGACTTGGAGCCCCTTTTTCTTCGACAATCTCGTCTTCAAACGAAACTTCTTAGACATATTTAGTATGAAGCTTGGTTCTCTGATAAGACATAATATTATCCTATGAGACATGAGTTCTAGTATCATGTTCTATAAAAACCAAATTACAACACTTACAGATGAAAACAAAGAAACTCCCAAAGCTCTATTAAAATCCCCAACCATAGCTACTTTGAGTGATAAGCAGTTTAAAAAATGTTTCTTGTCACGAATTCCCATGAGCTATTACAAGTTTGAAAAGAAATAATGGAAATTCAATTTTGACATCATTTTATCTTCTAAGAAATAAACAAATTGATATAGTATTTGAGCTTAGGTTAGGTTTTGAATAACACACTACCCTTTTGATATAAATCCAGGTCATAAATAGGCTATAAGATTTAAAACAATGTTATCTTCAAAGAAACCAAAGACATCCCTATTTTCCCTTGAACATTAACCTTTTGTGTCATATCTCATTCAATTTTAACTTTTTCAATGTTAGTGAACCATCAATGTTGGTGAGAGCATGAGGTTTTAATGTTTTAGTTTCAAAGAAGGGTGAAAATTAAGATCGAGTTGAGTTCTGTACAAAACCCCCTCCCCAATGGTACCTCCTTGATATTACTTGGACCAAACGAAGGAGAAAATGTATTTTCGAAATAGGCCTCTAGGTTTTTTGATGCAGCTAATGTCAATCTATTTTCAAATGGATACACATGAGGTTTAACTTTTCCCTAAAATGACTTCTATGGCCATGTATAACTTTAATAATTTGACCTATAATTGGCCACAAAATTTCCCTTACTTTTATCCTAGTTTCAAGGAGGATAAATGGTGTCATTAAAATGGGATAGTTTAATACCTAATCCCATTAAAATATATTTGATTATAATGGGATTAGAGCATTAAACTATATAACAGTTTAATGCTCTAATCCCATTCTAATCAAATATTTCATTGTGCATACATGCAATTGTTATTTTGTTATAGAATTTTCTTTTCAGAAGTGCTTTTAGGTGGGGGAGATGATTTAGTAAGCCTCTTAAAGGCATGGGATAGTGTACAGAGTCATTTTGATTTTCTATGCACGGTTAGCTCTTAATTTCTTCCCATGGGTTGACACATTGAAGACATCATAGGATAGAGATGCCAATTTAACTATTAAAGTGAATGGATCTCATTAGAGAGTAAATGAGAAACCTTTCCCAAGTCTTATTTCAATCCACAAAATTTCCATCATGATTCAAATGTTATCTTGAAATTCTTGATGCCTTATTTGGTGGTTCAAACACATTTCCACATGCTAGAGGATGGGGTGATATCCTTTCAATGATTGTTCTTGAAATTACATCCATGAAACCTCACACTATTGGGATTGGCATTTATTAAAACAACAAGTGGGTGGTAATAAACTAAAATAAGATAAAAAATTGAAATGAAAGAAAAAAGGAAGTAGGGAAAAACCTTTATTTATGTACTGGGATGGTCTCTACTTCTAATCTAGGTGAAGTATTATTTTAAGGCATGTCCATTTACGGGGAGAGAGTCTATATACCTTTCTATATTTTTCAATTTGTAGGTTACATGGCCAAGCTTCTCAACAATCAAGTAGGGACTAAGCCATAACTATTGAAACTTTGTGTGCTTTCCTTTATCCTCTTGTGGCTTGTCCCACTTCAATACCAAGTACGTGACTTCGAAATACTTATTTATTGCACGGTTCACATCAAAACACCTCTCCACTATTTTTTTATGGATAAAAAAATTCTCCGTATCATCTTCCCTCTCTTCTTCAAGCTTCAATAACATGTTTATTCGATTCTAAGTAATACAGAAATAAGATCTTCTAAAATATTAGGATAGATGAAAGGAAGGACATAAAATTTTAGCAGGAAATATGACTTCTTTTTTCATATATGAGGATAAATGAGGAAAATTATAACGCATTATTTGGGGTAACATGATTATCCCATAGGGAATTTGGGAGAGAATTGTGCCATTTTTTCTTTAGTATCCTAATGGGGATTGTATTATTAGACCCAACTAATCCATTTCCCTATGGATAATAATTGGAAGAATAATGTAGTTTGATTATATTTTCCAAATAAAACTCATTCAATCTCAAAGAATAAAAATATGTTACATTATCAAAAAAAGGGAAATTGGAACCCCAAACATGGTAATGATATTCTCTTCCAGGAATTGGATAACTACTTCTTCATAGACCTGATGTAAAGGTATTGTCATGTTCCATCTTGTAAAATAGTTTGTAGTTATTAATTTGTATCGATGTTTAATGTAAGAGTTGGTATTTATTTCCACCTATGACATCCAACCCCCAATGTTTGAATTTTTCCGTAATAACAACCGTCTATAATGACATAAATGGATCCTTTCCTCTCCCAACACTTTTGTGACAAGTGACATATTTCCTTGCATACACGTGAGAATCCATTAACAAAGTTATCCAATGGTAAATAGCCTTAGGTATCTTGTGTTATGTAGTTTCATCAACATAATGAACTCCAACTAGCCCATCATGTAATTTAGTGAATATTATTTCAACATATTCCTTTTCCAAACATCCTAAAAGAACTCCATCATAGTTCCTATAGAAAATTATATTGTTGATAATATGGTATTGAGTAGATTAGAGCTAGATAACTCTTTGTTGTTTTGCATTCTAATGCTCGAGAGCATACAAATGCTGCAAATATTGTTGTAAATCATGGCACCAAGATTCAATAACAATGCACACATGTTGAGTATCTTGAAGACACATAAATATTTCATTATCTCAACCACGTATTCTTTCATCTGCAGGACCCTCAGTGTAATGTCCCCGGTTTCGACCCCATTTGCATGATGTATATAATGTAATTAATCATGGTGAGGAGCTCAAGGAAAAAGCCCCACCATCGATTTGGCTGTGTATGTTTCGGCAATGAGGATAATTGCTGATGGTATGTTGTGCTATTCGTCACATTTTAATTCGGCATCATGTAAATCCGCACATCAAATAAACTAAAACCACAACCAGCTACAGCAGTGCAACGTTGAATGAAAAGGGCATGATTCCAAAGGATAAGGGGTGGGGGGATGTCAAACCTTGGTTAAGGGGAAAAACCAATGTTTTATTACTTTGTTGTTTCACCACCTTTGTTGTTTGTCACCTTTTGCCTCATCCAACCTTGTCAACCTCTTTAATGCTTCAGCTGGTGGTTGGGGAGTTATGGTTGAGTGGTTGAAGGCATTTATTGCTGGAGAAAACGTGGGTAAAGAGGCAAGCAATTCCTCTATCTTCCCCACGACTCCATTCTACCCATGGTCGGTGGTTTTTTTTTACGCCCTGCTGCTCACCCTCACGCACAGGTTTCTCTCACGCAGAGCTGTGGTCTGCTCTTCCTCACGCAGAGGTAAAGTTTGCTCATTCGCGCGTGCCTAGGTGGTCTGTTCATCCTCCCGATGGCCTGTTGATTCGCGCGCATAGAGGAGGCCGTTTCCCCTCATGCGCAAGCTGAAATCCTCACGCAAAAATCGGGTATGTCTTTCCCGTGCATTTTGCTGTTGGGTGCAAGTTTTTCCTCACGCGCAGACTGTTTGGGTCGTTTTCCCATTTGAAGAGGCGTACTCATTGTTGTTGCTTTGGGGCTGTTGTCTTCCCCACATTTTTTTGTTAGCCGTGGTGTCCAAATTCGTTTTGGGCCACTGTGGAATGCCAATTGTTGGATGTGTTCTCCTCTGTCCATGCTGGGGGGTTTGCTTATCCTTCGTTTGGGACTGTGCATAGTTGCCGTCAATTTTGTTGTGAAATTGGGCTGCTGTGGTTTCCCTGGTTTGGGATGTCATGGTTGAGTTGTTTTGGCCACGTTAGGGCCAAGAACAACTCCGTGTTGTCCGCTGGACTTGAGCTATGCTCATCCACTGTTTGGGGCTGTCCCCTGTTATTTATGCCTTCATCACAGAGCAGCGAATGAAGTTGTTTTGGTTGCCTGAGTGCAATGGTTAGCCTTTGGGCTGTGCTGGCTTGGCTTGTCTGTTGAAAGCCTATGAAACCCAGCTGTGTTGGGTTGCTGTTTGTGCCCCTTGGCTATGTATAAGCCTGCAATTAACCCTTATTCCGGAGGAATCATGCCCAGCTCGGGGGTGGCAGCGTTGCTGAGAGATTGATGAGCAAGCTGGCCTATGGTTGGGTGGAACGTTGCAGCGACGTAGCTGGTTGCGGGTGGATTCTTCATCAAAAGATAAGTTCTGCTGTCTGTTTCATCTCTGCAAATTACATTGATGCCAATGAATAATGATGAACATGTTGAGTGCTGGAAATGTATGTGTGTTGCTTCCGTTGAATTGTTGATTCATTCTGCATCTGTGTATGCTTGTAAATCTTATGTCCAGCATTGATCTCTTTGATTATGTTCATGGGGCCATTTGCCCAGTCTGTATGTTGATGTTTCGTCGCGTCCTCTTCGCTGGTTGAGGGACGGGGACGTGACACTCAGTAAGTAACCTAGATAATCCACATCCCTTAACTATAGTGGAAAGTTTAAATTCTAATTTGTATTCTTGTAGAGTTATGACCCAATTTCCTCTTCGTTCTCTAAGCTATTTCTAGACAAAGAGTGACTTGACTGCTAGATGAGGTACAATAATTTTGATCTTGCTTTTTACTATGTAAGGTCTAAACTATTTTACTTCTTTGAAGATGGCATATGCTTGCTAATTATATCAGGATAATTCAATTCAACACCTTGTAATCCAGTGCTCATGAAAGACACCAGACACTCATCCCCCTACTCTCCTTTTTGGGTGAGCATTGCTACAAGGGAATGCTCACATGAAAAAGTACATATCAAGAAATCCTTTTGAAAATGTGGGTTTCTTAATGATGGGGAAGCAACAATAGATACCTTAATCTTTGTGAATGATTCCTTCTCTTTAGCATTCCACCTAAAATATACATCTTTCTTAATTAGTTTTTACATGCATTTGATTATGTCAACAAAATAAAAAATAAACCTATGAACAAAGTTATTTTTTCCCAAAAAATAATTGCCTAGATTTCCTAGTATTGGGCATGGTTATCTGCATTCGAGGTCCACAAATATGACTTTCTTAGAAATAATGATGTCCTACTAATTTTCCTTCTAAAACATCAAATACATTTTACTTTGGATTTAGAAATATTCCATATTTCATGCATATTAAAAAACATGTTTTAGATTATCGAAATAATCTGATATGGTTTAAAAACAAAATGTGACATCATTGAAGTACACTACGACACTGTGGCCAATCATTTCTCATAATGCAGTGGCCATAACCCATTGAAACATGGATCTGGAATTCACTAGCACAAAATGCATTCTTTGGAAAGAAGAAATGCCCCACTCCCTCCTGAAAGTGGTCTTTAAATGATAATTTTAAACCATTAGTACTTGATTGTAGCTAGAAAATCCGTCTAGTAATGAAAACATCTTAGAAGTAGAAACGAGTTCCAAATTTTGATTTATAGGAGGAACATGATAGTTTTTTTTTGTCTAATTCTCTATTCAAATTCCTGAAATCTACACATAATATTATATCTCCTAATTTTTTTCATGTAGGGACTAGGTTTGCCACCCACACCAAGAATTTCCAACTTTACAAATAATTATGGTGTCTAATATTTTCTTTAATTATTTTTGAATCAAAGGTTCTAGATTTGGGGGAAATTTCTTGAGATTCTGCTGAAATGACTTGATGCCTGGTTTCATAGGAATAATATGTTGAATAATTCAGGTGTCATAAGTCTTGAATTCATCATAGTCTATGTGAATACAACTTTATATTTCTGAAAGAGATGAATGAATTTATGCCTTTCTCCTGGAGTATAGTAGGAACCTAAATTCACATTCTTTGGTTCTTCAAGAGTCCCTAAGTTCAACAATTTACAATGCATGGAAGAGATGGCTGTTTTAAAATTTACTAGTTTTCTAAACCTTTATTCGAAATCAAACATCTAGTCTAGTGTAAGTACTCCTTTGTGCATAAAGTTCCCTTTGAATAAGATACCATCTCCCTTATATTTCTTAATATTAGCTTAATGTTCATCATCATCGATAATAGATACTTTAAATGTAATATCTTCTTTGAGTAAGAAAACAATTTTTTGATCATCATCGAATACCTTCGAACTAGTCATATTGACATTGACAGAAGGTCTAAAAAGAGGTTCAATAGAAAAAGTGTCATTTAAAGTAATTAAGCATGAAACAATGTTAGCTAAAAGGTTAGTTGCAACATTCATAGAGCATGGTATATCATTAATATTAAAGCTTCAAATTTCGAAATTGGATTCCATACCTCTACCTGATATCCTTTCAAATGTGGAGACAAGCAATGTATAGTGTTCCTAATCTGTCTAACAACAATTTCAAAGTAACCAAAAACTTTCAAATTCTTTCCCTTAATATCAATAGATTTTCTGGGGCCTTAGATTAGGTATTCATACTTAGGTTTTTTTATTGGTACATTCAAATTCTAATCTATAGGAAAGGTAATTTTTATGTTATTGGGTATCAACAAGGACACAACTGCCCCCTGCAACTTCCTAGGTTTTAGAGCCATTAAAATATAAATTCCAAAAAATAGAATCTAAGATAATGTTATAATATATGTCAGTAGTTAATTCTATTATGTTACGTTCATTATCATCAATCCCCAAAAATGAAGGAGATCACACTCAATATTAGATTCAGTGCTTACATTTCCATACTGATAACAACTTGGCTCTATTTCCAAAAAAAATTTTCCAAGGACAAATTGTGTAAATTTCATTGGCTCGTTATGTCCTTCCAAATCCATGACAATATTCTTCATGTGAGCCTCCCTATCCACATGGATATGATCTAGTTGATTTTGTAAGGGAGCACAAATGAGACCAATCGGTAGAAAAATATCCTTGAAACTTACCAGACCAAACTCTGTTGAGTAATAAGACTTATGCTTTAGGAATATCCACCACAACAATGTCAATAAATTGACAAACTCTAGAGTTTGATGCTAATCTAATTAATACATTTTTAACTCACTAATTACGTTAAAATAAAATCTATTAAGTTGTATGATATTTGAAGGGAAAGAGGTTGGTTTTTCCATCAATCAATTTACAAACTAAATAAGGCATCCCATTAGAAGAAGCTCGAGAATAGTCTAGACAATTATGCACAATGCAATTATAGATTTCAAACACTAATAAAAAATGGGGTGTCTAGGATTTAGATTTTCCTTCGATTCTTACTTCATTGATCTCTTTGTCCTTTCCAGAATTAGACTCTTTACCCTTTTTACTCTTGGTTGGGGTTAGCTTGTGATTCAATAACCATCCTGAAATCTTCCATTAGTAATTTTTTCTGATGAGGGATATTGCACATTTCAAACAATTAGATATTGGATTTACTTTTCTTAATATTGTTGAATTTTGTGCAAATATGTTGATCTTTGACCTTTAACTCTTCAAGTGCATAAATATTGAATGAATGAACCATTCAATCACATAAAAAATTCAACCATAACACATGACATATGCTAGGGAAAACCCTCAAAAATACGAGGATGAAAAACCCCAACAAATCTTCAAAGTATAATTATGATAGATAAAAGAGAATTTATTTTACAATAACACATTGCATTGGAAACCCAGGTGCAAGATAAGAGAATACTGGGAAATAAAGAAGAGCCATCAACAAGATGAAATTTACAATGTGTACAACACATTAATAACTTGCCTAATCTAGTTCCATGTAAGAAATAGATAGTCATTGCACGGGGAATTATCCTCCCATGTAGACATAGCGAATTTCCTTCTTGGATAATTGTGATGTTCTTTAATTTCTTCAATCTTGCATAACATGATACATATTGCCTTTGTTCTTTGACATTAAATAATGATCTACTAACTTCAGAGTGAACTCACCTCATAACTGGATATAAGATCACTTAGTTAGTATGCTAATTTAAGTGTCATCATGCAATAATTGTAACTCAAATGTCATTACTAAAGTGTCGTCTTTTAACTTGAATGTCGTCTTTTAGTTTAACTAAAGTGGCGTCATGCAAAACGCTTTGGTTGACTAGTTCGTTTTTATTAACACTTTAGTTAACTATTCTTAATTGAAATCATGCTGATTGATTTTACTGAAGTGATCACAATGAGTTTTCCTTTAAATAAATTATGCATACATTGTTACTTTGACCAAATATTTCAATGAGGCATGTGTTTTTACTTTAAATAAGGCATACATTGTTATTTTAGCTGAAAATTTAACTGAATATTTAACAATTCGAGTTCACTTTAGTCAACTAATGTCTTCACATGAGAAATTGAAATTCTCTTTGTTCTCTATACATTTATCTTTATCTTTTATCTTTTACTGCATGGTCAACATGTGTTAACTTTAATTTATCCATCATATCAAATTATACTAAGAAAATTTGTCTAATGTTGTGATCATATTATATTACTATTATACCAAGTTATCATATGCCAAAGTAATTCACTCTAGAGGTGGCCAGTATCTTGAGGATACTTAATAAATTTATACATCTCGAATGACCATGGTTAGTAGTACATCACAAAAAATTAATGCTTCGGCATGCAAAGCATCACCTCTACACCAGAGGTCCACCTCAACAAATGAGGATCCTATTTGACACACAAGTCCTTAGCCTTGTCTAACAATACTTTACAGTATCATCACTTTGACATATCAAATAATTCACATCAACACATGAAGAATAACCTTTTACACTGAAGGCTTAGTCATTCTTGAGTCCAACCCAGGAATTCTACTCCAATTTTCCCGAGTCCTACTCAAGCACCATACCTTAACACAAGATTGGCTTGGAGAATGACTTGTGATGTGATAACTTTATCACTCCCTCCCAACGAGGGAGGAATTATTTTCCACACCAATCTTGTCTCTGAATTACTTATAATTCATCACTGATGGAGGCTTTGTTAACACATTTGTAATCTACTTAACCATAGCGATGTACTAAAGTTTTATTGCACTTCTCTAGGACACGTCTTTGATGAAGTGATACTTCATTTCAATGTGTTTTGAATTATCATTAAACACAGGGTTTTCAAAAAGCTTGATGCAGGTTTGATTGCCACAATGAATGATTGTAAACTCAAGATTTTAACTCAGCAAGTAGTTTCAAGCAACACTACTTCTCGACAAGTAGTACTAGATGAAATCTAATTTTTTTATGTAGTACTAGCTAAAATGCACTTTGCTTATGTAGCACTAGCCGCAATACACTTTTCTTCTATAGTACTAGCTACAATAAACTTTTTCTTCTATAATACTAGCCGAAATACTATCATCCTAAATGGAGTTGGCATAACCAAGTAACTTTACCTCACCATTGGAGGAATATTTGAGTCCATAAGAAATAGTACATCAAAGGTACCTAAGCACATGCTTAATGTCTATGTCTAAGCTCATGCATTATCTGACTCATAACATAACATATAATAGGCCTATTATGTATCAAGTACATTACGAAACCAATGAGTTGTCTATAATTCATAGCATATACCGGATCTTATCAAGAATATTACTCATGTATTTTCTACAAACTAGAAACCATAGGAGTAGCCATGGATTTTCAATCAATCATACCAAACCTTCGCAACACATCAAATATGTGTTTTCTTTGCAAAAAGAAAATATCATCTTTCCTTTTCCAAAATTCAAGAAAGTAGTGAATAAGAATCAAGTCTTCAAACTTATAAGTGAGATCCCTCTTGCACTAAACAATATATTGTTCCTCTCCAGTAAGGAATAAGTCATCAACATATAGAACAAGTTCTTCACAATATCAACCGCTGGTTCTTCACAATATTAAAGTAGAGGTTTGGATAAGCTTCTCTCTTAGAGAAACCTAATATCTGAAGATAGCTATTAATACTCAAATACCAATCCATCGAAGCTTGCTTAATCCCATACAAATATTTATTCAATTTAAAATCATGGGATCTCTTTCCATGAACTACAAACCCCTCCATTTTTCATATGTAAACCTCACTATTAATGAAGTTAGTCTTCAGATCTATCTGGAGAAGCTTTAATCCTATAAAAAATTCGAGTGAGATCATATCTCGAATAGTGGTGTGCCTGAATAAAAGAGTGAATGTATCATCATAGTCTATTCCTTCTTTCTGACAGAAACATTAGGCAATGAATCTAGATTAATACTTTTCAATACTGCCATCAATAATATTCTTGAACTTATAAGAGGAAGCATTCGAATCAAAGAGAGTAGTAGCAATAGGAACTATATGAGAAACTTCTTCTTCATGATCAACTTCATCAGAGACTGTAGAGGCTGAGACATATTGAGAGAGAGAAATCATTGAGGAGCTAGAGGCACTCTCCACATAGCTAGAAGGATCCTCATTGTCCTTTCCCAAAACTCCATCCAATGTTGTCTAGAGATCCTTGGGTAATCAACATAATCAATAAGGTAGTGCATGCATGGAGAGATAGATAGACAAATAGCTCCAATTTCTCTATCACAGTCATTCAACCAGTCACTTGGCTCTTCATAATATTCTTCACCAGCTCCAATAGATATCTCATAGATACCTTGTCTCTTTAGATATGAAATCATCTATAGTTTCCACTCTGAATAGCTTGTGAATGGATAAAGAAGAGGAACTGATACTCTTGAATCCATTCGAAGTTGAACCTGCAAATCTGAAAAAGGAGGATTAATTAATGAACTCTCAAAGATCTGATATCATGTAGAGCTTTGATATCCTTAGCTCTAATAGCATGTAGAACTTGAACTTTGAGAACCTTAGCTCTGATACCATGTAGAAATTCTAAAGCCTTGATGGCATAAGGAATTTCATAAAATGGCTAAGGATCTAGGCACACAATTAACCTCACAGATAATTGTAGAGAATTAGCATAAGGAGAGAAGAAGAAGAATTAATGAACACACATTAATGAATGATCAATAAATGATAATTGATATTATTACATAGGTAATACATCCTTATAAAGGAAAAAGGAGTTGCATGAACTAGACAACTCAAGCTAGCTCATAAAGCAGGCTTACTAATTATTATAAACCCCATAGTTGACTAAAGCACCTCACAAATTAGCAATAGCATGTGTGAGTGATGATGAGTGAAGGAAAGAATTGCTAATCCTAGAATATGGAGAGAAAATAATGGAGGATGGGTTGGCAACAAAAGATACCAGTTTCCTAGTTGACTAGCTTTACCTTATCCATAGAAAACTAGGATAAAGCAGAAAAAGCAGAATAAAGCAGATTCTGTTGTAAAGCGCAGTTACCAATTCTAGATGGCCATAAAGTGGTCAAGATCAAACCAGAATCAGAAATAAATCATTCCTAGGATATAGATGGCAAGTGTTGACTCTAAGGTGCAAGTGGATGCCAACTATCTAAGCTAGTGGGTAGGAAATTAATCAGATAATGATTAATTATTTTATGAGTGGGTTTATTATATTCCAACACAACAAAGGTTCCCTTATTTTCGAATGGATTGATATTTTTCCTCTACTCTTTTGGGATCTGTGATTGGAATGATTCCACATTCAATACTTGTCATTCTTCACTTGTAGGTCATAGCATATAGAATTTTTCTACAAGCCAACTTTAGTTAAGTGATCAACAACCTTGCATAATCCAATCATTTCAATGTAACGACAACTATATCACATAGTTTACGCAAACATTTTAACCAATGTTTCAACACAAACACCATCTGTATCTCATGGAATTTTATTCAACCCCATATGTTACTTATTTAATCATAACATGTACTACATGAGCTTTACTATCCACGAATAAAAGAAAATTTATAACATATTCTCATCATGTTATACTATAACATACTTCCTAGTTCTAGGAATACATACTTGCATATAACTATAATAAAATATATCCAAAAACATTCAAATCTCATTTACAAGAGAAATAAAAATACAAATACTTATATTTTGGTGTTTTGTGTGGGCTCCCTCTTGATCTTTGCTTCCTTGTAGAGATTACTAGAGTCTTTAGGTCTTGATATTCTTTCTTGATGGAAACTCACTTCATATTAATATTCAAAATTTGGTCCCATGCAATAGGTAGAAAATATCCACATGGCTAAAGGAGGCTTGATGTAGAATATAGAGAATCACTGTATGCTCTGTACCTCAAACTCATCAATCATCTCTTCATCCTCGTAATAGAAAGGATTTATTATTTGGCGGAATTAGTATTGATTTGGATTCACCCTTCCTCTTGGACACAGTCATGCCAAAAAATATTGAATTTAGGTTGCACCTCTCGTCCATTCACAACAACCAAGAATGTCTCCCATGAGGATGTGAGACCATCAATAGCGGTTTGAATGAGATCATGTTCATCCACCACCACTCCAATGCTAACAAATTGATCTCTTAACTGAGAGATCTTGTTGAAGTAAAATACCACTATCTCATCTTTATCCATATTTAGGTTTTGTATCTTGTTCTTCAATGTCATATTTTGACTCAGGGCCTTTTTCTCATATAGGTTTGTTAATGTATCAAAATATTAATTTACGGTCTCCAAAGAAGCAATCACATACATCAAGTTGTTCTTCACCAAAGAGTAAATGATCTATTTGGATTTAGCTTGGTTCTTCTTGAATTTGATGCACCACACATTAGATGTAGGATCCTCCACCACAGTGGATACATATCTATCCAAGTCATGTTCCTCTATGATGTTCAGAACCTTGGCCTTCAAAATGTTGAGATTCGAACTGCCCCCAAGTCATCCTTCCATTCATATTGATATCGATGCCATTGTCTTCAAGTATTGTGCTCAACTCCTTATGATCCACATAGGCCAAATTTTGCTTGACAATACTTATCTCCTTCACACCCTGAGCTCTGATACCATGTTTAATTTTGTGCAAAGATTTTGAGATTTGATTTTTAATTCTTTAAGTGTAGAAATACTGGATCAATGAACCATTTAATCACATAAAAAAATCAACCATAACATAGGATGTACCCTAGGGAAAACCATAAAAAATTAGAGGATGAAAAACCATAGAAAATCTTCAGATTATAATTATGATAGATAGTAAAGAATGTATTTTAGAATAGAATATTGCTTTTGGCACCCCAGGTGCAAGATAAGAGAATACTAAGAAATAGAGAAGAGAGATCAACCAAATAAACTTTGCAATGTGTACAACACATCAATAAATTTCCATAACTAGTGCCTCACAAGAAATAGTGAATCAATGTATGGGGAATTAGGCTCCCATGAAAAAATAGTGAATTCCCTTTTTGGAAAATTGCGTTCTGATTTGGTTTCTTTGATCCTACATGACATGATGCACAATGCCTTTCTTCTTTGACATTAAATAATGCTCTACTATCCTCAAAGTGAACTCACCTTATAACTGGATGTAGGTTCACTTAATTAGTATGTTAACTTAAAGTGTCACCATGCAATATTTGTAACTCAAGTTCCATTGCTTAAGTGTCGTCTTTTAGTTTACCTAAAGTGTCGTCATGCAAAACCATCTAGTTAACTAGTTCATTTTGATTAACACTTTAGTTAACTATTCTTAACTGAAATCGCGCTGATTGATTTCAATGAAGTGATTGTTAGGATTATTAATCCTCCCTTGATCAAATTGTCTATTAGATTAATTTATCCTAACTTAGGAGTTTTAATTAATTAATTAATTAAGTCCACTAGTACCATTGGGTCCACATGGCCTAATGGGGCCACATGTACTAGTTACTAGAGTGTGGGGAACACTACTAGAGGCGATCTTCCACTGACTACACTTGCATGCATCATATTAGGAGCCTCCTAGGACAATCCCTACATTTTAGGAGCCACTGGGAGTCTCAACACCAACCTCCTTCAGTCAGTTGGAGTTGGAACTAGTTAATCTTAGTTAATTTCTAGTTACATTCAGATAGATTACAATCAGTTCAGTTAGTGCAAGTTATTCATGGTTGCATGTGTATTAGGAACCTCTTCTCACCTACCACTTCAGTTAGACTGAGTTAAACTATTTATTACTGATTGTGTGAGTTGTTTAGACATCTGGAGTTAACCATTTGGACTCTGATATTAATTGAGACATCTTGATTTAACTAGTAAGTTAGGTACAATCACATCTAGTTGGTAGATTCAAATTCTTTACTAATGGATTCGAATTCTTCCTTATGTAAACTATTGTAACACCAGATTTAATTAATGGAAATGATACTGTAATTACATGAGCTATACTCATCTGTTTCCTATGTGGTTTGATTTGTTAAGTGTGTATCTTCATTCTCCTTTTAATGCAACAATAAATTTTGGACTCATTGCTTGAAGATATAAATGGCACAATAATTTTAACATGGTATTAGAGCCATCTTAAACAGGATTCATGTTTTTCTCTCTCCATTGAACATCAGAAGCAGCTGGGTTTCCACAGAAGTCCCACAAAGAGTGCCTTGCTTCCTCTGAATTTATTGAGAGTGGCGATGTGATCATGATGGACCCTGAAAACATGTTCATGTCAAGAGGGAAGGAATGATTCTAAAATAGTTCAATCTTTTTAGTGTTTTGTAGTGAAAATCTACAGGTTCTACGTAGCTTGCGTGAAATTTTTTGTTTTTCCAGTAGGATAATTATGGATTCTCTACCTTCTACTCCTCGGATCCTAACACCCTTCATCTATATTGATTGGAGGGAAGATATGCAGCTAGACTTGTGCAAGCTTGGCTACTATAGGATAATACTTGGAAGGGAGGCTGATCCCCATCATCCATTTAAGAAGAACAATTTTCTGATCTACTTAGATGAAGCTTTCGGTTATCTATGCACTCATTAATACAGAGATATCCTCTTCCACCTTGAAGGTTTGAGGACACCCAGAGAATCCTGGGAGAATATTGAAGACTGGTTTGGAAAACAAGATGAGCTTTGAGGACCCTTCCTGAAGAATGAGGTCGTAGCCTTACATCCCAACAATTTCGAAACAGTAGAGCAATTATTTACTAAATTCAAGTCTCTTGCACTTCAATGAAGACAGTGTGGAATAGAAATAAAGGATGAGAAAAATGTGGTTTCCATTCTCAACAAACTCATCCTAGATTATTCGGTATTTGTCTCAATCTTGCATTCAAAAATGGATTCCTTTTTGGATTGGAAAATTCCTTCACTTGATTCCTTTTTTGAGTGCTTGATCAAGGATAAATAGAAGTTGATTCAAATGGGAGTCATCAAGACCTACAAAGAACAATCTCTCCTAGTGACATACTCTTGCAAAGAGCAAGCCAAATGGAAATCAAAGAAGAAGGATCCCAAAGCAGATGATTCGAAGCCTAAACAGAATCAACAGACTTCATAAGGATCCTCCGGCTCTAAGAAGAATAAGTTTGAAAAGAATATATGTCCCTCTTGTGCAAAGGGTTTCCATCTTGAATATCGTTGTATGAAGAAGCAGATTGGTCAATTTTCCGCTCTCCTCAAGCATCATAACATTGCTCTCCCACAAGGAGCAAAGAATCCTGATGAAGAACCACAAACAGAAGAAGATGAAAGGTTCCATGCTTTGAAAGCTAGCCTTACTTAGTATACACCATACACAATTGATTTTGGATCATCCAACCACATGGTTTCCTCTAAAGAATCCTTCTCGGTCCTCACATTGTCAAATGGGCCTAATATTCACATGGGAGATGATTCCTAGATTCCAGTAGAAGGAAGGGGCTCATTTAGAGCGAAGCGTGGCGAGTTCAATAATTTCCTGTTGGTTGTGGAGCCTGATCTTCCATATCCAGAGATATTATTCAGTCATGTTTGTAACCCAGGTGTACTATACACTCATTCCCCTATCTTGGGGTTCAGGGCCAACAGTTATGCGGACCCATGGTATTGGGTTAACTGTAGTATTTTCCCATGGTATTTTTCCCCTATAAAATAAAGCATTATAAAACAACTGAGCATGGTATGGTATTGTATTGGAAGAGAGATTGTGAGAGCATGAAGAGGAAGTGCATCGGTTTTGCTGTAGGTTGTATCCCTTCACCTTTATGGACTGTAATAAAAGGACTGGCAATTTGTTTGTGGACATAGCCCATCGTTTGGGTGAACCACGTTATATCTATGTCTCTCTGTAATGTTTTAATGTGTTTTGCATCTTGTTTATTGATTTAACTGTATATATGTTATTGCTTTGTGGTCTTGTTTTCTAACATTTCCTCTATGTGCCCTCCCTTGAAACTAACTTGTTGTTTGTTTATCATATGACTCATACAGGCTCTCCCAAGTGAGTCACATTTGGTTTAGAAATAGTTGAGATTACAGAAAAAGTCACAGGACAAGTTATAGTGAAAGGTATTGCAAATAACTCTACTAAAGCTTCTAAGTTCTCACATTTCTTACCTGTATCTCCTCCTACACCTTTATTATATCATGCTAACAACACCAACAAGATTTGGCATGAGAGATTTGGCCATCTCACTTTCAAATATCTCTAGCAACTCAACAATGATAAAATGGTTTAAGGTTTTCCTTCCATCCAAACTTCCAATGGAGTATGTGTTGGTTACTTGGTAGGTAAGCTTCCAAAAAAGAGGTATGATGTTGGGAAGGAACATAGAGATGCATTTATACTTGATTTGATACATAGTGAAGTAGCTGGACCTATTCACACAAACTCCATTAATGGTTGCAGGTATTTTCTCACAGGCTTTATTGATGATTGTTCTAGGTAATGCTAGATCTACTTCATGAAACAAAATCAGAAGTTTTTGAGACTTTTAATTTTTTTAAGGACTTGGTTGAGAACAATTTCAGTAAGAAGAACAAGTCGATAAGATCTGATAAAGGAGGATAGTACATCAAAGGAGACTTCTAGAATTATGTGAATTCGAATGGAACACTCAATTCCATACACACCACAACAAAACATTGTGGCTGAGAGGAAGAAAAGATCACTAAAGGAGATGGAAACATGCATTCTCCATGCCAAGCATCTTCCTCCTTCTCTTTGGGCTGAAGTTGTTAACTATGATTCATATTTGCAGAATAGAGTGCCTCATAAATCAGTGGTTGGGGCCACTCCATTTGAAGCACTGCATGGGAATAAGCCCAATGTCTCTCATCTAAGAGTTTTTGGTTCCAAATCTTGGGATATAATACCACTTGACAAGAGGAAGGACTTCCAAGCCCAAAGTAGCGAATGCATTCTACTGAGATATATAGAAGATGCAAAAGATTACAAATTGATGGAGTTTCGAACTAGAAGATGATTCATTGAAAGGAGTGTTCAGTTCAAAGAAGATCAATTGTATGACACACCACCATCAGTAGCAAAGGAAGGTATAACCATTTCTCCACCTATTTTTGATCAGATGATTTGCTACATGTTTCAGATTCAGATGAAGAAGATCAAATCCAACATTATCCTATTTTTGAGACTGAATCTCATGAGATTATAGATCCAGATCCAGTATTCATTCCAAATCAAAAGCCTAAGCCCAGATGGGCTCAAAATATTTGTTGGGCCCAGAAATGACCCCTTTTTGACCACCTTTATCTACCTCTTTTTTCCTCATCTTATTCCATTATGTACACCAAACATATGTTTTCCTTCACTTGATCTCTCAATTCATATAGGTATGGTTAATTATTGTCTTAGCTTATTAATGATTATTATTGTTGTAATCAGGGCTCTATATCTTGAATTATGCTAACATATGGTGGTTTTATAAAGATAATTCGAGATGTAAAGGATACAGGTGTATCAAGCTGAACATACCAAGAGAGGGATGGACATTCATTGTTGATATAATCACCATCTATTCCATCATTTCCGAAAGAACACGGTCAAAGGATATTATTCCATGCGAGCTGTACAAAGGTGGCTGCAACAGATTCAGATGCAATAGTGCGCCGTTACTCAAGGATAGCTGCAATCGATAGAGTATCTTCTAGATTGATCATGATTGTCATTGTTGGTTTGAGTAACAGCCTTCCTATATTTCCTGCTTCTATCTTTCCATAGCTGTAACATCTTATCGTAATTGGGGCATCTTGAATATCAGAGATCTTCATGGCTGCCCGATATCAGTGGGTAGAAGTTATGATTGTAATTGTATAAATACTGGGAACTATTCTGAGCCAGGGGTTGAAGATTAATTGATTTTATTTGTATAAGCTATGATAGAGGTTATGTGTTCATCTCGCCATTTTAATACAAGGAGTTTGATTCTTCAGATCTCAACGTTTTAACGTGTGCCAACTCCAACATCTTTGTGCGAAGGCTAGGCCCACCTTCCCACAGAGATTGCTGAGTTAATTAGGTATTTTATTTATTATGTTGTGTGGTGTGAATATTATGATGAATTCATTTATTTATAGTAGATGCAACACTCATCGATTTATTATGCGTTCTTGTGAATGATCAGTAATTGCATTCCCTGTAAACTACAGTGATGTGGTGTGACAGTCGATTGTGTATATTAACTTCCTCTTATGCAACTGTGTGATAGCTGTAACAGCCTTGTTCATCCCTAGTTCTTTCAATTGTTGTTTTCTTTAGACCTCTTTAGTTCATCCCTTTACAATTATAATTGTGGAACTTAATTCCTGCACTTTGAATTCCTAGATTAAGTTGAATTAATATAGTTGATATGGATCTTCAGATAGCTGGGTAATTTAGGATTTAACTTTCTGCAAAAATAAATCTAGATGTTTATTTTCTGAACCTCTCATTTCTAGATTAAGGGTTGTAAGTAGATAATTGTGATTCTACATTTTCAAGAATGTAAATTAGATTAATTTGATCTTGGGATGATTTGGGATGAACATGAAAGTAGGATAATTCATTTATAGTATCAACTACTTAGTGTTTAAGCATATATAGTGCACATTATCTTTGAAATAAAACACTTCCCTAGGTTGACAATTTATATTGAACACTCTGTATGTTGTATTTAATATATTGCATATAGGGTGCCCAACAATATTCTAGATGCAACTGGAAGTGGTGCTGGAAATCTAGAAGATAAAAGGAGAACTCGGTCCTAGTATCAGAATGAACATGTTGCATTATCTTGCACAGATTCGCTCCCTATAGAGTGGTGCAACAAAGTTCTAGGTCGATGCTACTTGATGATGGAGAATGATCAGCTACATGGCCACTGAAGAAGAAACTTGATCATTCTCCACCTTCGCCATCTAGAAGAAACATACAGATTCATCCATTCAGAAGAACATTGAGAGGTTCACATGCATATCTTCAGGATGTTGCTGCACAGATGGACCATCCCGCTGCATAGAGCTGCAATTTTGCATCATTGTTTTTCGCAAGTTATTTTTCTAAGGAGGAAGCTTCTTTCTTCTAAATATAGCTTGCATTTTCCTATTTATTCTTATTTTGAGGGGGGTGTTTCCCATGAGGTTTTCCCCTATTTCCTCGATTGTATTGAGAAACATTATGTCTTTTAGATTGTATATGGGGACTTATGGCCTTGTTTCTAGGCCCACAGTTGTCCAAGTTAGGATTCAGGGGGGGTGTTAGGATTATTAATCCTCTCTTGATCAAACTATCTATTAGATTAATTTATCCTAACTTAGAAGTTTTAATTAATTAATTAAGTCCACTAGTACCATTGGGTCCACATGGCCTAATGGGGCTACATGTACCAATTACTCAAGTGTGGGGAACACTACTAGAGGATATCTTCCACTCACTACACTTGCATGCATCAGATTAGGCGCCCCCTAGGCCAATCCCTACCTTTTAGGAGCCATTGGGAGTCCCGACACCAACATCCTTCAGTCAGTTGGAGTTGGAACAAGTTAAGCTTAGTTAATTTCTAGTTACATTCAGTTAGATCACAATCAGTTCAATTAGCGCTAGTTATGCATGGATGCATGTGGATTAGGAACCTTTGCTCACCTACCACTTTAGTTAGACTAAGTTAAACTGTTTATTACTGATTGTGTGAGTTGTTTAGACATCTAAAGTTAACCATTTGGACTCCGATATTGATTGAGACATCCTCAGTCAGCTAGTCAGTTAGGTACAGTCACATCTAGTTGGTATATTTGAATTATTTCCTAATGGATTCAAATTCTTCCTTATGTAAACTATTGTAACACCAGATTTAATTAATGACGATGATACTGTAATTACCTGAGCTATACCCATCCATTTCCTGTGTGGTTTGATTTTTTTAGTGTGTATCTTCATTCTCCTTTTACTGCAACAATAATTTTTGGACTCATTGCTTGAATATCTAAATGGCACAACAATTTTAACAGTGATCAGTGTGAGTTTTCCTTTAATTAACTTATGCATACATTGTTACTTTAACTGAAGCTTTAACAAATTGGGTTCACTTTAGTCAACTGAGGTATTAAATGATAACTTTGAATTATCTTTGTTCTCTATGCATTTATATTTATCTCTTACATGTTTTATTGCAAGGTCAATATGTGTTAGCTTTAATTTATTTATCATATCATATTATACTAAGAAGATTTCTCTAATGTTGAGATCATATTATATTATTCTTGGACCAAGTGATCATATGCTAAAGTAACTCACTCTAGAGGTGGCCAGTATCTATAGGAGACTTAATAGCTTTATCCATCTCGAATGACCATGGTTAGTAATACATCACACAAAATTAATGCTTCGAAATGCAAAGCATCACCTCTACACTTGAGGTCCACCTTAACACATGAGGATCATAATTGACACACAAGTATTTAGCCTTTTCCAACAATATTGTACATCATCATCATCACTTTTACATATCAAAGAATTCACCTCAACACATGAGGAATAACATTTTACACTGAAGGATTATTCATTCTTGAGTCCAACAAAAGAATTCTACTCCAAGTTTCCTGAGTCCTACTCAGGAACCCTACCTCAACACATGAGGCCCAATCCCGAATACACAATATTGGCTTAGAGAATGACTCATGATGCTATAAATTTAACAAATATCTTATACAACATTATACTTTGTGTTGTGGCTATTGTATTTAGTCCTTGTTGTTGTAGCAGATCCACATGGACTAGTTGAGGTCTTAGTATTCATAGGAGGGATTGTTTTTGTAGTTTAGTGGGAGTATTAGTTTTCTGAGTTTGGACCACACTGAACGTATTTTGTGGTTTTTTATGATTTGTATCATTCTTAATAGGTAATTATTTTGTTTGAAATTTCTTAGTGGGACAATATTTCTTATTATTAATAGTGGTTTTATGAGGTATGGTGATAGAAACCTTACTCCTTCAGGAATAATTTGATTGGGTTTTCTCCACATTATGAATTTCAATTGTTTCAAAAGATTCTTCATACTCGTCTTCCAAATTAGGTGTCTAAACTCAGATTAGTGAAGTGGTTTCTTTAGGGTCTTCTTTATATTCATTTGTATTTTGTTATTCAATCTCTTTTTCTTCCTCGTAGATAGATTTATTATCTAGTAATTGATTAATCTCCAAATTCATGGAGTTTATCCACCATGGACATGTTTTCTTTAAATGATTCTCCAGGTGATATGTACACAAATGGTCAATTCCAACATCATTTAAATTAAAAGCAGTTGCTTCATTCTCTGGGGGTTTTGGAGTGTTGTGTTTCTTATCAAAGAAAGGTTTGAAAGGATTATTTCCAAAAAAATATTTCTAACATTCTTCTTAAGGTCTACTATCTCATTGGACAACTTTTGAACGAATTTGATAACATTTCCCAAATCTGATATGGCTTATCCTCAGTTATATTGGTAAAAATTAAAGGCTTCTTTGATGTCGTGGCTTTGCACTCAGTTTCTATGAAGTGTTTAACAATATTGGACATTTCTAATTCCAATTTATTAGCCTCTTCAAAATGTTTTCTAACATTTCCATACTATCTCTTTTAGCAAACGTTGATATAGAGGGATGTAGAGCAGGGATAATTTTAGGGGAGAAATTTATCCCATGGGCTAATTTTAGGGGGTTTTCTCGAAAAAAAGATTCGCCATTTTGTAATTTTTGAAGCCCTGTTTCGCCCAATTTTGATGGGGTAAACTTTGTTCACCCTAAAATCGCCAAGTTATTATATAAACGATATAAAATCCTTGGAAATTGAAATATTTTTTGAAAAATATCTCCAAACATTTGATAGTTGGTGTTTTCAGAATTGGTAAGGTTCGCCAACATTTATACAGTTTTAAATAAGTATGGTTCCTTAAAATCATCCCTGCCTATGACCTCCAAGATGGTACTAGGTTTTGATTGTGATCCATATTGTTGATATGAGGATGTGATTCTAAAGGAATATGAGTATGGTGAGAATGAGGAGATTCAAGAGATGTAGGTTCAATCTGGTCTATAGGCTTAGGAATATCATGAAATGTCAAATCCATCAATCTTTCAAGAGAATTGACCAACATTAAGTCTTTAGTTTATATAAACTTCTTGTGCGAAGCATGTCATCTAGGTAATGAAAGAGATACAAGCAACTAACCCATCTACTTTACATAAGAACTAGTGAATCGATCAATAATGTTGACCTCTTGATGGGGAACTGCAAATAGATGCTTAAGAGAAGACTTTGGTTGTTGTAATTTAGGGTTAATATATTCAAATTGAATATCACATCTAGGTTCTTCCTCTTGGCTAGGTGAACTTTCAGGATATACATATTTTAGGTGGGTATCTAGATAGAAATCCAAGTGAGCAAGGAATTCCTCTACCATACACGCATTGAAGGCCCTCCTAGTGCCAAAAATATTGATGCTCAAAAATGTCCTTGTGTTGATAGTAGGCGTTCTCCCTACTATAAAGTATCAAATAGAACTTAAACCAATTCTAGTGGGTAACCCATCTAAATATTGTCCCAGCTAATGTTCAATGGTTCTAAGGTTTACTGGTTGTGACTCAATCCACCATTAATCATTTTATTTTAAGAGCGTTGTTGCATAATGGGAAAACCTAGGTTATAACACTAATTTACCAATAAAACCTTTAGACATTGGCCTTTTCAGCATCACCTACAAGGAGGTGACGCCTCACCTGAGGCCGCTATGGGAAATGCAAGAAACAAGTTTCCATAGTGATGAAGGGACAAGATGCATTCATTCTTACTGATATACCATACATTCAATTTATGTGCAACATAGATAAAATATTCATAGTAGCTGATAACATATTGAAAGAAATCACAAAAATAGATCAATAAGGTGCACAATTAACAACATACTCGTCACATCAAACACAACAGAGAGTTTCTCCAACATAGATTAACTTCAATATTATTCTCATCATGAGTAGTATTAAAAAACTTGTGCAGTGTGGATCAGACCTTTGTCTCAACCCCATATTTACATAACAACAACAATTAAGGATTTTATCACAACAACAATTCACTAACTATGTTATCTAACTAACCCAAAGACTCCTTACATATTTATACATTTCAAAATGGGTTGAGCCCATTACAATGTGGACACAAGTGTACAACTACTTCTAACTAACTCCCTCCTTTTGTGCACATTGTTCCTTTAGCTGCCTTGTTTTGTGGTCCACTTCCAATGTGCAACACCCATTACTAGTCCAAACCCCCCCTCCACCAGGCTTCCAACACTCACCTATTTCTCACATCGAGTAACTTAAATCTTTTTCTATATGTTCTTCTTGAGGTACTAAAATTTTGAGCAATACATTTCACTTTAGTAGTCTTGTAACTATTGTATAACACCATTTGAACTAGTGTTTATACCATATGGGAATGGCGTGTCAAACATTGCTTTGAGAAGAGTTCCAAACATCACTCAACTTAAAAAATATCTACGTGCCACCTTCCAGATTCTTCCCAAGATCCTGTATCTTGGCCTTCACAATAGAAATGGTGTGGGAGCTCACAACTTCCAAAGCTATCATCTTACTAAAATGATGGCCAACATTGATTTTTTTTTCTCTAGATTCTCCTTCTTGAAGCAAATCTCTCTGCTTGTTAGGATTATCTCTACACTAATAATTCTTTCTTTGGTGGAACCATGGATCTCTTTGTCTGCATCAACTCTTAGATTCCATTGAATCTACTTTTTATAACGTCAACCTTGAAACCTTCCTTTACACCTCAAGTTTTCCTCTCAAATCTACATAGCTACCATGTATATACAACAAACTAGATTATCCAGTCATTGGTCCCCTTTTTCACTTATAGCCAATTTCCAAGTACCTAAACCCTTTTCGTCATGATGTGCCTTCGTTGCCTAAACCACCTCTATGGATTTGATTCAGATTTGCTATCATTCTGAAACATTCACCACCATTTTTCCTACTCTTGATCACATGTGCTCACTATCGCGAGTCATTTCAAGCCTTCTACTATCATTTTCTCATGGATTTCATAAGTTTCTACAATGTTTCCTTTATAGTCACAACCTTTTCTTTGGATTTTTCTTCTTGTGCAACAATGTCCTTTGTTAGCTGGGATAAAATATGTTCTTTCACCTTCTCTTTGCTATCATCTGCACTACTTGTTTCACTATACCCTTTATTACTGCAAGCTTCTCGGTCACTTTAAAAGCTTCTTCTTCCAACTACTCTAGTTTTTGTGCAATACTCTATTGTTGAGCTCTTAATTGATTAATTTATAATTATTGCTTGTTATTTTTTACCATTTCATTCATACACTTTGCAGCTGGCAGTGTGCTTATTTTCTCTTTTATTTTCTTCACCTTATCCTTTGTAGATTGCACTTTTTTCTCTATTTCCTTCAACTCTTGGTCTTCTATCAATTATGTCTAGACCTATACACTTTCTTCATACATCATTGTGCACTTTTCCTTCAAAGTATTGATGTTTTCTATTGTTGTGTTGGTTGTCTTGTCCCTTTATTTCCTCTCCTATGGTGGGGTACTTGATGTCGTTCTTGCTTCCAAGTCCACAATGTTTGCATGGAATCCTTGAATAGGCTCACTTATATTCATCACCTTTTCCTCCATTGGGATGTCCACCTCTATCGATACTTCTAGCAGATTATTGCATACTTCTTCTATTTCCTTATTCAACCTCTCATTCTTTTGCACGACCTTCTCTGTTTCCTTGCGTAGCTTATTATTTTATTCTTGCAACGTTTCATTTACTACAATTTCTTTGTTCCATTCTACTGATGTGACATGTACACATACCTAGATTTCTTGTGCCACACCCTCTTGCAATGTATGTAACACATCTGTTGGAATATGTGATAAGACTAACCCAATCAAACTTACAGCTAGTGTATGTTCTTGCATTTATACTATAGGGAATGCTAAATCCCCTAGTGCCATGTTCAAACTTATGCACATAGTTGTTTTTGCAAATGGCTGAGAGACCATATTCCTTGGCCCTATGCTCTTTGTTTGTTCTTCCTATGATCTACTTGGTGTTACTTTTACTACTTAAAAAGCATGGGGCAATGCAACTGAATTCTCTTGCATGTTTGTCTGCATTTCCTCTTTCTTCTTCACCACTTTCTCCCAATGCTTCCTTCATTGCTTCCTTGAGTTAGTTTCCAATGCTTTCCAAGTATTCTTATGTCAGTGATTGGATATCTTGTTCTTTTATCACTTTCCATTTCTTCTTTTTCCTTGAGAAACTTGTCTCATTCTGCTCCTTCCTCCTTCCTCCTACTTTTGTTTTATTCTTCTTCGTTGTGGCACCTGCACCATTCCTTTGTTCTTTGTCTTGTGTTGCTGCTCTACTTTTTCTTCTTCCTACTCTTTTTCATGCTCTTCATCTTTGTCTTCATCCTACACTCATCCCACTCTTTGTCTTTCTCTTCACCTTGTTGTTGTTGTTTTTCTTCTTCTACAAATGGGACTCTTTATGTTGTGTCCCAATCGTCGATAATAACACTGACTTCTTCCTATGTTAGCCTGAAATGTCTTGTTAACCACCTCTTCTTGGATCCCTTTTTGATTGAATATACGTATGGTGTATGCGCAATTCCCTTATATGATTTAATGGTATGTGGTATTATGTGTAGTGTTATCTTAATTATATCCCGGATAGCTTTGAGATAGACATAGAATTTCACATTGTTATCAATTTTCCTCCTTTTGTTAGTGGTATGCCGTAAACTAATATATCTAGCTTCTCTACATAGTTTCTATGTAACATCCATGAACTATGTATCCTATGGTTCCCACCATGCAACTAATGCAATTAAAATCAATAGACATGCATAATGGCTTAATGATGTACCTTTCTCTTGTGCATCTCTGTAATCCTTTAAGAATTCGTTCAGTAGAAATGTTTCCTAATTCATTTGTTTTCCTTCTGTGCACTTTTTTGTTTCTACTATAATCCCCGTTGCTACCTAATTCTTGTGAATTTATATGAACAACCTGCAAGATGGAACTTGTGTCGCAAACTTAACTGTATCATTATGATTCTTTCCACATCCAATCCTCTCTAAGCTTGATGTGTGCCATATTTTATGTTAGTTCCTAGTCATTCTTCTTATTTAAGAATAATAGCATCAAGTACTCCCCTGCTGTCAGTAGCTGTACTATTTGTGCATTGAGATGACCGGTGATGGACAATGGCTTGTCCAACCAAATGAATTCTTCATGTACATAGGAAAACAATAGTTACACCCAATTTTTTATTTATTTATGGACTTCTTCCAAATTTTTGCAGTTCCAGCAAATTCAATATTCTCGCGCACTGTAATTTGATTGTCCACTATTGATGCTTGCCTATGATGATTGGTGAATCTAGACTATTTTTTATTACTATATAGTTTTATTTTTTGAGGGATAGAATTTTTTTTTCATATGTGATGTCATGGTCTGCATACTTCATACTTCTCATTGTTCCCAATAGATTTCTTCCCACTATTAGCTCCGCTGGGAGATTGGGTTCCTCCATAGTATACTTCGACGCCTCAGGAAAGTTAGTTAGTATGACAATCTACTTCCTTGGTGGTATGTAGTCCCTAGGAAACCTCAGTGCACAATATCTTGATGTTCCCACCCCCTTTTTTTCTATAAACGTTGACAACTGCTTTGTGTGTGGTTTCTTCATTGAGATGAATCTTGCTTGGGTGGTGTCATTACTCTCTGTAATTTCTTTGCTACCCACAACTCTGTTCTCTCCCTCTTTGGATCTACTCAAATTCAAATAATTCAAATGATTATTCCCTCCTCCATATTCCTTCCATATTACTTTATAGCCCCCTTTCCCTTGTCCAATCCATCGTCATGCCCAAATCTGCGTTTATTTCCCTTACTGAATCGATTTAAGTCTATATTTTACCTATATTTCATCTAGATTTTCGCCATCCTATCAAAATTGTCTCATCAATTCCTTCATTTATTTTGTTTCATTTATTTCCATTGATTTATTATGTTATTACATCTTCTCTTTAATTATTCTACACAAATTTGGTTTAATACTCCTTTTTTCCTATGCACTGTTCCAATCCCTTTTTATTTCCATGGAAAATGTTTTTTTTCATATCTTTTTCTACTTACTAGATTGAAGAATGGTTGTTCCTGTATATTTTTGGTTGACTTCCATTGAGAAATCCTTCTAGGGGTTCCCCATTTAGTTTCTCTAGATGAATGACCTAGCCTTTGTGACCAATTGTATTACACAAGGACCCAACCAATGCATTCTAAACTTATTTGGGTGTTTCAAAAACTTACTGTCATACAATAAAACCAAATCTCCTTTAATGACTTGTTTCTGCTTGATATTCCTATCGTGCTTTACCTTTCCACATGCTTTCTACACCTGCTGATGAAAGCCTACAAAAAACGACCTTCTTCTAGCTCCATTGCTCTTACAACCTTCTTTCTATTGTGTAAAACTCCATGAGTTGTATGGATGCAACAATGCACAAACTTGGCATAATAAGTTTCATAGGCATCACTTCCTCCTGGCCATATACTAGACAAAAGGGTGTTTTCCCTATCATCTTATTACTAGTTGTTCTATATGCCCATAACACTACAGGATCCTCAGGTCCCAATCGTCTCGATTTACATTACATACCTGATTTAGTGAAGTCTCTAGGATTTTGTTAAATGCTTCAACTGTTCCATTTGCTTGAGGGTGATATTGTGTATTATTTTGATGATAAATTTGGAATTTGTCTGTCAATGTAGGTATTATCTTATTTAGAAAATGGGTCCCCTAATCACTCATCAAAATCCTGGGACTCCCAAACCTTGTCACCACATTCTGAAATAGGAACTGCATAGCTATTTATCAGCTTCAATCTATGACAGGTTCTTCTTCAAGCCATCTAGTCAAGTAATATATCACAGTCATTATGTACCTTACTCCTGATCTTTTTGACGGTAGAGTTAATGGTCCAAAAAAATACCCTTCCCATTTATCAAATGCCCGCAGCATGACCTTGGAAATAAATGGAATCTCATATCTTCTTGATGGATTTCCTATTCTCTTACATACATCTTTGGGAAGAGTAGGTCACTAAAGTCTTGCACTTAAAACTTCCTGAGTTGTTTCTTTTTTCTGTATAGTGACATCACACAACTCCTTCATGTGATTCAAACAATATTATTGTTCTTTCATGGTTCGATAATATGTGAATTGATTCACATCTGGATCTAGGAGCCAAGGAAACTCTCACAATTCGAAATAGTTTAGAAAACAAGCCATTAGAGGAAATTTGGGGTCTAAAATGGGCATTATAAGAAAACGCATCAACAATAAATTTTGTGAGTTGGAATTCAAGAACCAATAGAATTTCAATAAAATGAGTCAACCATAATGGTTGAATTGACATATTTGTCATAAAAGAAAACTACTTTTTTTGTTCATATTTTCGACATATCTCCTTGTGGTTTTACTCAAATTTCAGGTGGGACATCATCATCACATTTTTCCAGGTATTTCTTATTTTTGGGGTAGAGGGGTCCGTCAAAAGTATGCAGTGTGGGTACTCGTTGGATGTGGAATTAAATTCTGCATCCAACGAGCTCTCCTGCTCGGAATTTGAGTAAAAACACAGGGAGATATGTCAAAAATATGAACAAAAAAAGTAGTTTTTTTCATTCTTCCTCCAAAATTAATAACTATTATTTTATAATTTTAACTCTTATTTTATTATTTTAACTATTATTTTGTCATTTTCCTTAGGAGGCCCATTTTAGACCTCAAATTTCCTCTAAAAATAAATGAAAGAGTAAAATTTTCATACACACATGAAGCTAATAACATATATTATTATGAATATCTAACAAGTAACTATGTCTAGAACATGTATTTAGTACAATATGGAAAAATCATGAGGCCTTAGAGGCCATTTGTATGCATACAAGTGTCAACATTTGACCCTCAAACCCCCCTAGGTGGACCAAAGATCCTGCAACTCATCCCAAACGGTCACGAATGCATGTGTAAACATGGGTGAGGAATGATGGAACATGTGTGGAGGTATGAAATGCGTGGGTGAACACATGGGTGAGTGGGAGTGGCCCAAGGAGGCAATAAATTCCTAAGGAAGGACAAAAACCACCTAGTTCATGCACTAGGACCTCAAAGGAGTACAAATCCATGAAAAAAGTAAAGGGGACCTCATGCCTGGTTGAGTGCAATCAATGTGGGTTCCTAGGCGTAAGAATTATCAACTAGGAGCGCATCAACTATGGAAAATAATCATTTTCCCTAGTCTAAACCATAGAAATCACCACATAGAAGAAAATGAAAGTGTCTAAGGTCTAATACTATGGTACTAATTACGGAGTCCTTGGAAACAAAGGCTCAAGTCACCTCATACAACATAAAATTTTATTTGTCCATGAAAACAAGGAAAAGAGTAAAACCACATGTGAACAAAGCATCTCTTAAATAATCGACATGGAGCCAAAAATATGAAAGTGAATGGTAGCCATCACCATGTATAACTCAGCCCAAGAAGTGATCTCAGCTAGGTGAAGGTATTCTCTATGAAGAACTTGGTGAAAATATCAGCAGTTTGCTCTACTGATGGGCAATACTGCAAGGCTATCACCTGATCATGCACCAAGCTTTAGATGTAGTGCGTGTGTATCTCAATGTGTTTGGTACTCTGTCTCTATAATGTATTTGTGGAAATATTAATTGCACTTTTATTGTCACACCAAATGAGTGTGGGTGAATCAAGTGTAACTCCAAGTTCCCAAAGAATAGCTTGCAACCACACACATTGTGTAGCTGCATTCACTTCTCCTCTGTACTCGACCTCAGCTGAAGAAAGGAAGATGGTGTGATTTTTATTTCTTGAAAATAATACGAGACCATTGGAAATCATGAATACATAACTTGAATCAGAATTCATGTCATTGGGATCTCCAACCAAATCAAAATCAGAAAATTCAACTAGTTCTAGTGGAGAACTAGCAGCATAGTGTACCCCGAAGTTCTTGGTGCCTTGTACATAATGAAGGATTCTCTTGGATTACTTACAAAGGATATCATGAGGCTTCAGCATATATATATATACAACACCTACATAATATGCTAAATCAGGTCTAGAATGAGTAAGATACAACAAAATCCTGACTATCTACCTATACAATGAGCTATCCGCCAATGGAGAGTCACCAACTTGACCTAGTTTGATACCAGAAAGGAATGGGAATTTGGATGCCTTACATTCAGCCATTATAAAATTCATTAATATGTTTTTAGTATACTTTTTTCCTCTGACCTTGATCCCTACTTCATATTGAACAATTTCCAAACTAAGAAATTGTTTCCACAAGCCAATACTGGTAATTGAAAATTCACTGTACAAAGATGCTTTGATAGATCCAATTGTTTTGGTGTAGTTACCTGTAATAGAAAGGTAATACAAGTAGAGTAATATTCATGCAATACATCATGAACATGCTTCAAATAAACATTAGTATCAGACTTTCATATTTCAAAGCCAAGTGAAAGCAGAAATTTTCCCATCTTGGCATAGCAAGCCCTTGGGCTTGCTGGAGGCCATAGAGTGTCTTCTTTAACCTGAATACAAGAGATATATACTCTTTAAAACCTTAATGTTTCTGAATATACATCTCCTAATTTATATTACCATTAATATATTCACTTTTTGCATCCATGTAGTGAACCTCCCAGCGCTTGCTTGTAACAATGACTAAAACTAGCCTGATACAGTCCATCCTTGCAACCAGTGCAAATGTCCCTGTATAGTTCATTCCTTGGACTTGAGAGAATAATTTGGAAACCAATATGGAATTATAATTTATATCATACCCATCAGAAACAACTTTGGTCCTATATACCCATTTTCATTGCACTAGCTTCCTCTTGGAAGGCAAGGGAACCAATTCCCAAGTCTCATTTTCCTATAGAGAGTTGAACTATTCTTGCATGGATGTTTTCCATATTAGGTCAATTTATGATTCCTGATATGATTTTGGATCATATAGAACCATCATGAATAATTTATCAGCAATATAAACTTCACTTGAAAAAGAAGTAGTGTGAAATTGTGATCTAGTCTTCCTAGGATCTAGTGGATTGCTAGCTAAATCCCCAGCAGCTTCAAGAGTTTTCTTAGCCCACTTGGGCCAAGTGGGGGAGTCATGTTCAGAAACATCATATTCATCCATATCAGAATATGAAATATCAGAAATATCAGAAACACCAGAAGTGGAATCATCACTTACATCATCTTGGTGTTGAGGGGAAGAGCATTCCCCCAATGCTAATTCGAAATCTAGAATGACCTCTTCTTCAAATTTCACACTTATTTATATGAAATTATTTTGAGTTGAGGGATAAAAGGGTTTGTATCCCTTTTTATATTCAGCATACCCAACCATGATTCACTCCTTTCCTTGTGGCTGCAAGGCCTTTCTCCTTTTTGGAGGTATCCTAGCCCAATCCCTTGAGCATAAAATTCTGAAATGTGAAATATTTGGATTGTGACCAAACCAAGCCTCATATGGTGTTTTTCCATCCAATTATTTTGAATAGATATGTTCTTAATGTATGAAACAAAATTAATGGCTTCATCTCATATTGTAGGACTCAAATCTTTAGCTTCAGTCATACAGGTTGCCATCTCCTTGAGCACCCTGTTATTCCTTTCTGCCACACCATTTTGTTGTGGTGTGTAGGGGATCGAATTATTCATTTGGATGTCACATTTTTGACAGAGCTGCTGTAAGCTCTTGTTAACATACTCTTTACCATTATCAGTATGAAGGAGTTTGATCTTTTTCCCACATTGATTCTTTACGAGGGCTTTCCAAACCTTAAGAGTCTCAAAAACTTTAGATTTGAGTTTGAGAAAGGAAACCCAACAAAACCTTGAGAAATCATATATGAAGGTTATTACATACCTGGATCCTCCATAGAAGGTCATGGGAACAGGAACAATAAGATATGAATGCACTAATCCAAGCACTTGAGTATCTCTCCTTGACTTCCCCTTCTCATAGTTGTGCTCTCGATGCTTTCCAACCACACAACCAATGCATGCACCATTTGAGGTCTTGATAGGAGGAATACTTCCACCATGCCATCCTTGCTCAATGCCTGGAGGTATTTGTATTTCATATGGCCAAACCTTTCATGCGACAACTTGATGGTTTCATTGGCATGAGACTGGAGCGCTGTCCCTTTGGAGTAGGGAAGGAAATGGGAGAATTTGTACATCCTAGCTTGATGATCAACAAACCACAATGCCACCACCTTGCTGGTATAGATTCCAGCTATCTACACTGTGTCTGGAGTAAATGTTACTCTCTTGGATTCTCCAGTGTGTGTTATTTGGTACACGGAGAGTAGGTTCGCTTCCAATTCTGGTACAAAAAAATGATTTTCAAAATACCCATCTTCAAGATCGATCCTGCCAATCCCCTTGTCTTGGATCTCTAAATCATCACCCATTTGAACAGTTGGGCCACTGTCTAAATACATGCATACGAAGAAATATTTAATAGAGGGAATTTTCCTTGGTGCTCTCGAGTCAGTGACAAAGGATGAAGAATCTGAAGAACCAACAATCAATGCATGACACCTCTCTTTGTTGTCAGATCCTGAACCTCCATCCTTCTTCCTTGCGCACTCTAGGATTGGGATGTTGTTCTTCTCCAACAGCTGCACCATCATGTCTATGGTTTTCTTCATGCATGCACTCTCTGGATTCCACCCTTTGTGACACTAGGTGCATTTGGTCTTATCCTTGTTCTTATTTTACTTATCCTTGCAAGGATTCGAACCTCCATCTGAATATTTGGGCCTTTCTTGGTTCTTCTTGTCTTGCTGCTTCGAATCCTTGGATTTATTCTTTCCCTTGATGGATTAAAAAATATTGCAGTAAGAGCTTGGTATTTTCTGGATTTGATGGTACCCATCTACATTATCTTGTCTTTCTCTTGGGTCAAAGACTCCATGAACTCAACCAGTGCAGGCATGTGCCCATTTCAAGCTGTGATCTTGCTAGAGTGAAACATGCTGACAAACACAAAGTACTTTGGACATAGATTCCAAAGTATGGACAATATGAGATGCTCCTCCTTCTTCTCTATGCCACATTTCTTTATTTGAAGCACCAAAGACTTGAATTTGGTGACTAAATCTTGGATTTTCTCAAAATGAGCAGGACTCAAGGAGATGAGCTCATTTTCAAGTTGATGACCTCTCATCTCATCAGTATTTCCAAACAAAGCTTCAAGATTCATCCAAACTTCATTTGGAGTAGTTAGACTATCTACATGGAAGAGAAGGTCTCTTGAAATGCTGAGACATAGCATTCCAAAAGCTTCATCAAGTCCGTTGAAGAAATTCAATTTCTCAACAGCAGAGTTTGGTTCGACCTCTATCCCCATGGTGACCCTAAATAGGCATTTCGACCTCATATGGATAACCATATTGTCCTTCCATTAAAAACAATTGAATGGAGTCAACAAAACATGGGTCTTCTCCATTTCTACTTTTTCTCTTGGTGACAAATTGTTGAATGTCCCTGCAATGGAAAACACTCGAATTTATCTGGAAAAGCCCTCAAATTGTAGCTCAAAAAATATGGATTTTATATGAACCTCCATTAATATCTGATACCATGTGATAATTGATTCACAACTATATCTAGGATCCAAGGAAACTCTCACAATTCAAAATAGTTTACAAAACAAGCACAAAATACCTGAAAGAGTAAAATTTGCATACACACATGAAGCCAAAAACAAATATTATTATGACTGTCTAACATGTAACTATGTATAGAACATGTATATAGTACAATAGGGAAAAATTGTGAGGGCTTGGAGGCCATCTGGATGCATAAAAGTGTTAACACTAGATTTAACCCTCAAACCCCCCTAAGTGGACCAAAGAGCGTCCAAGTCATCCAAAATGGTCACAAGTGCATGTGTGAGTGTGAGTGAGGCATGATGGAATGTGTGTGGAGGTATGAAAGGAGTAGGTGAGCACATAGGTGAGTGGGAGTGACCCAAGGAGGCATTAAATTCCCAAGGAAGGCCAAAAACACCTAGTTCATGCACTAGCACCTCAAAGGAGTCAAAATCCCTAAAAAGGGGAAAGGGGAGCACATTCTTGGTTGAATAAAATCAATGTGGGAAACTGGGTGTCAGAATGATCAACCTGGAGTGCATCAAATATGCAGAATGATCAACTAAGAGCGCATCAACAATGGCAAATAATCAATTTCCCTAAGTCTAAACCATAGAAAGCATTGCATAGAAGAAAATGAAAGTGTCTAAGGTCTAATACTATGGTACTAAGTATGGATTATGCTCTAACACATACACATAGTCACATAATACCATATGTTCATAATTTATACAAACTTCCTGCTATAAGTCGGTAGTTTATTTCCTTTTCCACTAGTTGTTTCTTCTGTGCAACAGTAAAATAAAATGGAACTACTCCTGTCTAGAAAATGTTGGTTATGGATCCTAATATTCTTGATTCACAGATCGTGTTTTAGTCATGTTTTGATCCTAGTACCATTATTGTGGGTGTGGGGGGCTTTCCCCAGACTAAATTCATCATGGGGGTCTCGGGGGGAGGACTGATTTGAGAGCCCCCCCTTGTGTGGGTTTGGGGGAAGTTCCCTCGTAGTGAAAATTTAGGAAAAAATTCCTTGTAAAATTTTGTAATTTTGGAGTCATGACTTGGTTAATAATGGGTGATTTACGGGCCCATGGTTTTGGGTAGGTCATGGCATTTTCCCATGATATTCCCTTTGTAAAATGAAGGCATTGTAATACGACTATGTATTTTATTGAATTGTAGAACAATAAAATGATCTCCATGATTGTGTGAGAGAGTGAATAAGAAGTGCAATAGTTGTGCTGCAGGTTGTATCCATTCATTTTGTTGGACGGTATAATAATAAAGGTTTGGAAATTTCTATGTGGATGTATATGATCTTGGGTGAACCACGTTATATTGGTGTCTCTCTTGTAATCTGTCTTTGTGTTTTATGTTTGCATATTTTTTATTGTTATTACTTTGTGATCCTATTTTTCTAACACACAAACTGGGAAATCTCTTCAAAATAGTCATCAATCATTTGTACTAGAAAGAGGTGCGCATCTGGAATACTACTGTTAATTTTATATGCTATTACATCTTAATTTCTAAATTCATGAGCATTTAATACATTTTCACAACAACAACATAAATAGGATCTCTAAAAGAAACACAGTCACAAGGTATAGAACAATTTATCCTAGGAATCCCACAAGGGGAAGAAAACCCAGTAAACCTTCATCAATATAGATTACCGGAGTACAAGGGCCAAAGAATAAGGTCTTATAAGAGAGAGAGACCAAACCCTGACATAAGAGCCAAAGACACCAAAAACACTTCTTCTCCTCCTTTGATATCCTTCCTCTTTCTCTCTCTTACGCAATGCTTGAGTGAGTTGTGTATCTAAATGAGGGAGGGAACCTCCTTATTTTTACTTAACTTTGAATTGAACTTTTTACCTAACTAGGCTGACCTATAAAATTGACAAGGAAAACCTACTTAGGAAAAACTCAAAATAATATTTATATTAAACTCTTATGGGTACTATTGACCCGACTTACAACAGAGGATTTACCTCATGAATTTTACATGACCATTTACATTAATGACATCTCTTGAAGGAGGAATAATAATAATGTAAATTACAAGTAGAATATTCTTCGAAGTTACATTATTTGAACACCCCCCCTTAACAATAAGGGTATTATACTGACAACAAAAACAACAAGTGTGGTTCTATACAACATCCTTAGAAGGAGGGAGGATGCAGAATCATCAATGAAATCATTTGGAACATTGTCTTGTACATCTATAGACCATTAGAAGTTTTGAACAACATCAATATCATCAATTGGAACAACTTATTGTAACATAATCATCTACAACATGAAACTAGAAAATCATCATCTGCAACATGAATCTAGATCATCATGTGCATCACGAATCTAGAACATCATCATCTACAACACAAAGATAGAACGTAATCATTATCTTCAGTATAGAGCTAAAATATCATCATCATCACATAAAAATAAAAATAGATACATCAACAAAAACGATAACACGAGGCTAGATCATCAACATGAACTGGAATAGCATCAACATCCAGATGTGACAGGTATAACAAAATCATCATTAACAGCTCAAGGCTGGAGAAACATCATTTATGGAAACATAGTGTGGAAGGTGTATCAACAACTAACATGCCCCTTCCTTTCAGAATTACGGGATCACAGACAGTCTGTCCTTTCAAAATTACGGGGTTAAGTTCAGCACATCTTATATGGTGCTCAGACGATCCTTCCTATCGAAATTATGGAATCAAGTAACTTTTGAAGACCCCAATATTGATCATAGCTGACAAATACATGCATAGGTACTTAGATGATCCTTCCTTTCATAATTACATGATCAAGTTCAACATGGACAATCCTTCCTTTCACAATTAAAGTATGAAGTATACCAACAAATATCTTAGACGACCTTCCTTTTTGAATTACGAGATCAAGTCCACCAACCAACATCATTTGTTTTGTTGCAAGAAATTCCTGTCACTCGGGGCCAATGCATTTCCACCATTGTCTAAGATAACTGCAACCCAGGGGCATCTAATCCATCAAATTCACCCTAGGATCGCACTTGTCCTAGGCCACACAAACTCTTATGATAGCTGGAATTTTTGGGTGTCTCCTCCCACCTAACTCACCCCTAAGGGGATTGAACTTGGGTCACCAAATACCCACACCTTAACTAAATGATCTAGTGATATTTGACCCACCAACCAACATCTTAGACATACCTTCCTTTTGAAATTAGGGGCTCAAGTCTGCTAACCAACATCTTAGATGATCCTTCCTTTCAGAATTATGGGATCAAGTATAAAGACAACATTTAAGATGATCCTTCCTTTCATAATTACAGGATCAAGTATAAGAATGATCAATCCCAAATGAGTTACTTGCTATGATCAGGATACCATAGGATCATCAAATCTACTCCCCCTTTCGAGGGAAGTCCTTACACAAAACACCAAGCTTGTCTCAAGAGTGTTCAAACTTCACATGAGATAGAGGCCTAGTCAACACATCTCCAACCTGCTCATCTTTGATCACATATTGGAGCTTTAAAACTCCCTTCTACACCATGCAATGAATGTAGAAGTACCATATTTATATGTGTTTCTCCTTATCATTGAATACGAGGTTCTCTATCATCTTCATGTAGCTTTGGTTATCACATACAATCATGGTGGCATTCATATATAGATTGAATAGTCCTGATAACAACTTCCAAATCCATATGGATTCACAACTGGAAGAACAAGATACAATATATTTCACTTTTGCAGTGCTAATAGAAACACTAGACTTCTTCTTTATTAGCCATGAGATCATGGCTGATCCTAGAAAAACATCAACATGAAGTTCTTTCTCTATCTGAGAAACTTCGTGCCCAATATGAATATATATAACCATACAGTATGATTTCACGGTCTCTAGTATAACTGAGACCATAGTCTACCGTACCTTCCAAGTACCTCATCACATGCTTTGCAGCTACCAGGTTAATATGTCTAGGCTCAACCAGATACTCACTCAAGGTGTTCACAGGAAATCATATATCTGGTTGGGTATTTGTTAGATACATCAATGAACCAATAATCTATCTATATAGTGTCACATCCACCAACTCCGATGAAGCATCAATGGACAACTTCAAATTTGTATCCATGGGTGTGGGAATGGATTTACATTCCAACATATCAAACCTTTTTAGGATTTCTACTGCATACTTCCTTTTGTTAAGGAAGATTCCTTCTGGGCTCTGCCATATTTCAAGTCCTAGAAAATAGTGCATCAGGTCAAGGTCTTTCATCTCAAATTCTACAACGATCTTCTTCTTACACTATGATATTTGCTTCTGATTACCTGTCAAGAATAAATCATCCATGTACAACAATAATATGTCAGGTTCATCATCCATAACCTTGAGGTAAAGGTTAGGATCAACTTTCCTTTTGGTAAATCCCAAGTTCATCATAAAACTATCGATTCTTCCATACCAAGCTCTTAGATCTTGCTTCAACCCATATAGAGCCTTCTTTAGCTTGTATACATGTGTCTTCCTATCTTCAAATTCAAAACCTTATGGCTATCTATGTACACTTATTCCTCAATAACACCATTTAGAAAGGCCATTTTCACATCCATATTGTGTAACTTCCATTTTTTTCTTGGATGCAAGTTCCATGATGGTTCTAATAGAGGTGTACCTTTCTATAGGAGAAAACATATCTTCATAATCAATTCCTTCCTCTTGAGAGAATCCATGGGACACACATCTGTCTTTGTATTTTTCAATACTTCCATCTCCTACTTGTTTTATATTGTATATCCATTTGGAAGATACCACACTTTTACCTTATGGTTTGGGAACTACTTCCCATACGTCATTCTTCATTATGTATTGGTATTCTTTTGTCATGGCTTCTACACATTATTTCTTTTGAATAGATATTGCAAAATAAGTAGGCTCTTTGTCTACAAGATTAGACATCAAAGCCATATAACTAGAAAATGGATTTGGCTTCTAGATCTGTCTCAAGGAGACTTATGGAGAACCATACCTCTTTGCATATTGAATAATTTCATGATCCCAAGCTGGATTTCATCAGGAGAAAGTGCAACTTATTCCATTGGTTCTGTAGTTCTAGGAGCTACAACTTCTTCATATGTTTCTTCAAGCTGGCACTTTCTGGATTTCTTGAGAGTTACATCTTCATCAAAGGTTACATACCTACTAATTTCCATATGGTGGTAACTTGGTATATAAATTCTGAAGGCCCTGGATACCTCACAGTATCCAACAAACATTCCTTTCTTTCGAGAAGGATCCAACATGGTTCTTTTCTCTTTTGGAATATGAATAAACATTGGACAACCAAATATATTGAGATGACTTACTTCTATTTTCTTTCCTGTGAACATCTCTTATGGGTTTTTGAACCCAAGTGCACTATGGGATATTCATTTTTGGACATATACTGTTGTTCTTACTTCTTTATCATGCAAGTGCATATGAAGATCATGATTATGGATCATAGTCTTCACTGCTTCCATAATAGTTCGCTTCTTTATTTCAACAACACCATTCTGTTTTGGATTATAGGGAGTGGTAAGTTCCCTCTTAATACTTTCATCTTTGCAAAAGTTTCCAAATTCATTTGAAGTATACTCTCCTCTATATCTAACCCAAGTGTCTTAATCCTTCTTTCTGAAGGATTTTTTATCGAGGATTTGAATTCCTTGAAATTTCCAAACAATTCATCTTTTGATTTCAGAAAGTAAACCCAAGTCTTACAAGAGTAATCATCAATGAGTGTTACATAATATACATACCCACTTAAATATGTTTAGGGAATTGGACCACATACATATGAGTGAACAAGTTCCAATATTCCTTCAATCTTGGTGTTGCTTTTTGGGAATGGATTCTTTATGTTCTTTCCTTTTGAACATCCTTTACATACTCCTTCATGATCAATCTTTAGATCAGGTAAACCTATTATTATCGTTCTCACATCTGGTAAGGATTTTTAATTTATGTGAGAAAGCCTTCATAGTCAACATGGCATTGTAGTATCATGAATCAAGGCTACTTCTGAGCGACATTTGAGTTTATACAGACCACCTTCTTCCATCCCAATAAGATATGCATCTTCTAAATATTTTCCTCTAGGCCATGCAAGAACTTCACCATCTATAAAAAATATTATTCAATTTCTTCATTTGCTAACTTCTTAGGAGGTACTTCTTCTTAATATTCTTCAAGTAAATGAGCATGATTCCTTTTGTTATTCTTCCTCTTATATTCTTGTTTTCTTGTTGGATAATTTCTAGCAATGTATCCCATCTTATCACAATGGTAGCATTGATAAGAGGATGAGACTCCTTATGAATTTCCTTCTTGAAATGAGGTTTTATTCTTCTTATTCTAGCATAAGCATCTATAGCCTGGTTATCATCTCTAAGTAGTTATTCTTGGTTTGCTACTCTAGCTTCCTCTTGAACACATTATTCCCATAGGATTTCAAATTGTAAACTTTCCTTCCTTGCACAAATTGTATGGATAAAATAATACCATAGTATACTAAGACCATTGACAGAGGTTATTATTCATCAATGTTGTATTCAATTTCTTCTAGTTTTTCTTTGAATTGATAAACCCTTGTGAAATATTCTCGGATAGTTTCACCCTTACTCATATTTGTACTTTTCAGTTGGGATCTCAAATTCATCTCATGGTTAATGTTTATTACTTCATACATTCTTGTTAGGGAATCATGTTAAGTTTTCATATGATAGACTAGATTCAATAGTATTGAATTCAAAATCACACTAGCATATTAATAATCACTGATAGAATCACAATCACAATATAGACAGAGCATTTATTTGTGGGAAACCCTAAAGGGGAAGAAAACCAAACAAAAAATTCCTTTGTATAAGATGTATAAAAGCAACCCCCAAAAAAGGTGTTCTACTCCTTCTGTTCTGTCTCTCTCTCTCTCTCCTAAGCGCTACACAAGTGAGTGAGTCTGTGTTCAAATAAGAACCACAGATCCTATATTTATACACATGTGTCAATTGACTTTTCCACTAGGCGAGGCATTCAAGGGAGAGCTTTCAGAACCGAGTTTCTGACAGTGGGGGAGGAGGACATGGGGATCCGACTGGAGAAAACCATGACTTATGTGATCACCCTATCTTATCACAAAATTAACCATGAAACATCATACCACATTCAAAAATCATAGAGATTTAATAGATCGCATTAACAGGGCAAGGAGAAACTAAATCGCATCATTGTATCAGAAGCAGAATCATAGCATCACACAGATCTACATATATCGCATTGTATCATCATAACAAAAAGTAGTACTACCACATCATAATAGAAATCAGATAGAGATTGAACCACATCTTATATTGACCTTGCACAAACATACCACATTACATCATCCTTCTCCAAAACCAGAGAGTTCATCAAAAGAGATCCAGACAAAATCACAGCGATGACAGAGCAATCCTTGGTACTGAAAGTGACAATTACAATGCCAAATTCATGTCTCTCTATCATTAAAAAAATGGATCTATAAATAGGCTTATGCCTTCACCTCAAGAGTCCACTATTAACTAATTTCTAACCACTACTGACCTATTACAAAAAAATTAGGTCCACATATATATAAAATATTCGAAAAGTGGTTACTTCTCTGCTTATCGTGCTAAATAGCCCTTGCACGGTGCCGTGTGATCTTGAGCAGCTGCCACGATATTGCGCAACTCACTTGCCCCAACCCCTTGCCAACAGGCCCCCAACACATTTTTGTGGCTCGCTCTCGAGCCACGTCAAGTTGACAAGGTGTATGCGACAGTCTTATCCTTAAAATTGGCAAATTGCTGGGTAACTTCCTGAACTTGGAGATTCACTTTAGCAACCGTATTCTGACAATTGCTCACCATTTTCTAGACTGGGTGCTCCTTAGTAGCCTTGCTGTTGACCATTTGTTGACTCTCCTGAACAGCTTGAAGTGTGGCAACAGATTTCACAGCCAATTGGCTGCCAATATCTTGGAATTCATCAAGCTGCTCGCGGCACTTTTGCTGGCGCTCTTGGGCAAGGGAAACGCGCTACTGGAGATCTTTCAGTTCGGTGGCCCGGGTGATTTGCACCATCAGCGGCATGGCCTTAAGTGCTAACTTCAAATTTTTCAATTGACCCTCTATTTCTTGCACCTTCACAGTGAGTTGGTCCAGATGCTCATCTTGAACAATACTCTACCAAAACTATTTGTTTTCCTCCATAATAGATTTGTCCTCTTGCTCCATGTGGCCAAATTGAGTAGCAATTTCTTCTAGGGAGGCTTTACGCTCCGCAACCTGCTCCGGCGGGGTAGTGGGCTACGCTTGATCCTGAAGCAGCAAGTTATGGTCCTGAATTTGAATCAAAGTCTGCCCTAATCACTAGGCCTTCTCGACTAGGGTGAGCTCAGTGGGTGTGTCAATCATGTCCTGACAGTCCGCAGAGATAGCCTACTCCAATTCACTATATCGTGTACACAGCTGAACTTGCTCCACAATTAGGTGGTCATGTGCCTTCTTGAGATCCGTAATCTCCACAACATCTTTTCGCTGCAGCTCATCCTGTGTTGCCTTGAGCATGCTGATTTCTTGCAACTTTTCTTCGGCCAACTGCACACGGACCTGATGCAGCTCTGCGGCATCCTTCTTCAGTTGCTTAGTAGAATCTCGGGCTTCGATATATCCTGCCATCAATTCCTGTTGTTGAGCTTCCAACTCCAATGTGGCACCATGCTATAACTCAACCAATTCTATAGTGGACAACTTGTTCAGGTCTAGAGTCATGCTCTAGATTGGGTGCAACTGCTAATAACCTTCTACATTTCCCGCATCGATTGTAGTCAGGGGAACTTGTACCTTCCGAACCTGGGGCTTAGTGCTGATCAAGGGGATATCCTGCAATAGAGGTTGTGTCGATGGATTCTTGGAACAATATCAAAAAAAAAGTCGAGTGTATTTCTTACCGTACCAAATTCTACCTGGTTTGACTTGCGGATTGCCTTAGTCGCAGTCATGGATGAATTTGTGATGGCCTTGATAAGCCATTGCAATTGATCTTCTAAGCCGGATTTAGTACCACTGCCAGCCTCGTACTCCTGCTGCCATTTGGTGCGAGTCTCCTCCTACATTCGATGTGCTGCATCTTCCAGGTCCGTGGATGACTCATTGTCAGAGTCATGGGTACTTAATTCTGGTGGGGCAGGGTCTTTAGGAGATTCCAGGGGTGTCTCCTTATCTAAATCCTCTTGACTTAATGGGATGCACCAGTCACCCAGCTATTCTTGCACAATCACATCCAAATATTCTGTGGTGATCTTGGAACTGGAAGCAAAATGATGACTACCCAAATCCGTAGGGGTAACTTTTAGTACTATGTCATGGATAAGGTGTAAAGCATTACATACCTTAGCATCAGTGTCCGGGAAGTTAAATGTCTGTGTGAAGTGAACTAACAACTCCTCCCACATAGTAATGGTTCTGCGCAACTCTACTATTACATACCAGGACCGTGGCATTTCTTCGAGAGTATGAACAAAAGCATGAACCCACTCATCTCTAGGTCGCAATGTCCATAACGTCTGACAGTCGATCAAATGACTGGTGGGGTTATTCTGTCCATCATATCTCCTAGCATGGTAAACTTCTATATCACCAAAATAGACCATCATCAATCTCCGGCACTGCTCCTAGTCATGGATTGTCCATTTGTGTGTCGCCCACCAACGGGCTGGGGTAGCTTTTAGTGCTACATCAAGAGCCAATATCCTTTGCAGTTCCAACACTTTCTTTTCAAATTATTGAAAGAACTCATGAAGTCCTGGAAGTCCTTCATAAATGGGAAACTCAACCATCTTAGTTGCAACATGTTGGAGAGACTGCGTAATTAACCCACACTTCCTGAATGATACCTCATGCAACTGATTCTACCAATTTTCTAGAGAATCCTCGAAATCTGAAGATGCAGAGCTTGCACTATGCCATCCCAGTTTGCCATTGAAATTGGGATGGATGTAGTCCTCAGAAATGTTGTATTCCTGATCCCAGATTCTCCCTACTTCATCCTTCACAGGTTCAATATAGCGTCGTCCTTCCTCGGGGTCCATAGGAGCAATGACCCTAATATCTTGGTTCTCAAACATCATGACTTGGTTTTTGAAATTGATAAATACCATGTTGTCATTAGCCCATTGAATTCTTAGTAGCACTGGATAGGAACCACCATATTCGACAACTTCTATCACATCAAAGTCAACATTTGTTTGCATACCTTCAATGTTGACAACCAAAATTTGAAACTTGATCAATGGGCTGAACCTTTGCCTGATTTGCTAATCGTAGCTATACTGGTGACCATCCTAGCATTGGCTTCCCCATCAACTTCCAAGTTTACTTTGTCAGAATGTTTATATCATATCCAAGTTTCAGAATGACCGAGTTAACCTCATAATCCCCAATTTGGACATTTATCCGCATTTCCTTTCCTGTTTTTCTTTTTTGTAAAGAATTTACAGCAGAATCCTTCATAGTTATATTTGGAAGGTGCATCAATGTCTCAAGCTCGATAAGGGAATCTAAGTCCCTGGCTAGCGATAGAAAAATTTCAAAAAACTTAAGCAGAGTGCCATGCTGCCGCGATGGTCCTACTTCTACAGATGGGTTAAAAGCGAAAGGTATGTCAAGAACTGGCATCTTACCTAGATTTCTTCCAATTTACTACTTCACTTCCAAGAAAGTGTCTTTTTCTGTTTTAATATTGAAGGCAACCTTTTTCTTGCCAACAAGTTGAACAGGTTGCCGTGGTCCATCATCACCAGTTGTCGTTCCAGCACAAGTGACAATCCTGACATCGACATCCTTCATCCTAGGATCCTCATGGATTGCTGCAACTATCGGTCCTTGATGCAAGTTTTGGGCTTGAGCTCCTGGTTGGTTCATAGCTTGATTCATTGGTATATTCTGAGCCTGGGGTTGAGTCGGAGTCTGATTTTGCGGTGGGATATAACCTTGCAGGGGTGGCTAATTCTGCACCTGGAATAGAGGCTGATTCTAATTTTGAGTGTTCTACAACTGGGGAATATGGCCAGCCTGCCATTTCATGATCAACTGAGGACAATTTTTGACATTATGATCACTCGCTACACAGTAAGTACATTGCACATGAGGACATTCTCTCTGATAGTGCCCGAATATTCCACATGTATAACACTAGATGGATTCCCGACCTTGGCCACTTGCTCGACCAAAGCCTCCGCTGCGGCCCATAAAGCCTCCCCGGAATCCTCCTCGGGTTCCTCCCTGTTGGAATTGTGGTTGGGATTACTACTGCTGAGGAAATTTCTATTGAACATATTGTGTGGACTGTGGCTGACTATAATGTGGTTGCTGCACCTGGCTATACTGTGGTTGTACAACTATCTGTGGCTGTGGTGCAAACTGCAGCTGAGCTATGAACTGCGACTGAGTTTGTGCAGGGAAAAACTATAATGGATGCGATGACATGTATAGTACCTGTACTGTTGGTTGTGCTACTTGTGATGGTGCTTATGCTGTCTAGGGTTCCTCCCTTTTCATGAAGTATGAATTATATGTCCTTTCCTCGAGAAAATCATAAGCGCAGTAGTTCATGTCGTCATGTCCAACTGACTAAAAGAATGTACAGTACAAATTATCTTCTTTGGTAACCATCTTCTGCATTTAGTCACAATTCTCATGTCGATGCCCATAGACCTGGTAGATATGACACCAAGGTGCACCAGCACTGCTCAACAGATTAAGGGCTCTTGATAGCAAATAATTTCAAAATGTTGGACATGTATCCTTAGTATGTCCACCTGCATGGAACCGGGTACACCAAATATTTTCATGATCCTCCTTGGCCTTCTTGATGTCTTGTAGCTGTAGCATTAGATTGGCCAGCTGCGCCTGAATCTGATTCATCCCAACAATGATTTTTCCTACTGGTGATGCTTCTAGTTTCATCGCGGTCTTGAGAGCCTCGCTCTATGTCGTGATATTTTTCTGCATTAATGTTTGTTGAATATGCGGGACAAGCACTGCAATGAACCATTCCTTATGCTGAACATCTCTCATCTGAAAACTAACCTGAGCCATCAATGTCTTAATTCACCGATCAAAATCCCAAATGGTTTCATTGGGGAATTGTTTGATCTCCTTCAGTTCAGTAATGTACTGAGCTTCGAACTTTAGCTTCTTAAATTCCTCAAATAGCCCTAACCTGATCTCATCCAATGTTTTTGCAGTACCTCCCTGAGGCACTTGCATGAATCTCATAAACCATTCCAATGCACGGCCCCTTAGAGTGGTGGCAACTGACTTTTCTTGACATCATCATCGATGGTTTGTGGAGCAGTCCAGATAGCTTCACATAAGAACCAGTACTGTTCTGCATCATCAGTGCCATTTCCATAGAATATTGGAAACTTCATCTCATCACTCGACATCCTGGGCCTTCTTCCTCTTGTGAGTGGTCTACTACTAGGCTGTTGTTGACACATCGAGAAAGTCGACGTAGAATGTGCGTTCCTTCCTTGTGGTGGAGTAGTGTGCATAGGGGTAGGCATGATACCGCTGGGGTTCGATCCTGTTGTTCTTCCGGGGGTAGCCTAGTCTTCTATATCCTCGTCGTCACAGAAATGCCGCTTCATCCCATGTGGTTGTTCTTCACAGTATCGCACTTCGACTTCAGTAGGACCTTCTCCCGTCCTCTGCCTCTTTTCTCGAAACCTTACTCCTCCCCTCGTACAACCACTTGTTTCTTCAACGACCTTTATATTCTCACCATAACTCATGCCCATATACCCCTTATTTCCTTATGCATTTCCCCCCTTTTTGGTCATAGTGCCTACATCCCCCACACACCAGAGGTCCACTACTCTTAGTCTATGTTCAAGATACCCTTTTCACAGACTAGTTACTTAATCGACAGTTGTAGTGATAATAAGAACTGACCATGAGGTCCACTAAAAAACTCCCTTTCTGCTTTGTTGAAAGATTTATTAGTATCAAAAAAAAACTCAGTGATGTATCCTTCTAAGATACTATCCAACCATACCTCAACTGCCCACGACGCCTTGTTGTTAGTTTCCTGTAGCGCTTGGATTAATTCTAGGGTCTAGGATTTCGGCTCTCCTCCTTGGAAATTTGTCTGCTGCTTAGCGAATTTGGTCAACCATTCATGCAGGAGTACCAGAAATTTGGAAAAGTACCACTCGCGAGGACCATCATGGATATATATAGCCATCCATTGATTTGTCGATAATTTCGGGCTTTGGTTTTCAGTTTCAGCAAACTCCTGCAACTTCTGATCAAACCAATCCTCGATCTATGATTGAGTTGGATGCAAAAACATATCCCCCTCCTAATTGCAACTCGGTCCCAACAACGGAACCATTTTTTGGCGCGATCCACCAACAAAGCCTCATCGAGAGGGGTTCCCACTCTATCAACACCCTGCAGTGTGATCTCCATGAGCACCGGCTCAAACAGGTTTTACCTTGCCTGACAATGTCTGTGAAGCAAACAAGGTCTCACTCGAGGTGTTCAAGGGAGAGCTATCAGAATCAAGTTTCTGACAGTGGGGGAGGAGGATATGGGGATCTGACTGGAGAAAACCATGACTTATGCGATCACCCTATCTTATCACAGCATAATCATGAAACATCATACCACATTCAACAATCATAGAGATTTAACAGATTGCATTAACAAGTCAAGGAGAAACTAAATCGCATCATTGTATCAGAAGCAGAATCATAGCATCACACAGATCTACATATATCGCATTGTATCATCATAAAAAAAAGTAGTACTAATGCATCATAAAAGAACTCAGATAGAGATTGAACCACATCTTATATTGACCTTGCGCAAACATACCACATTACATCATCCTTCTCCAAAATCAAAGAGTTCATCAAAAGAGATCCAGACAAAATCATAGCGATGACAGAGCAATCCCTGGTACTGAAAGTGACAATTACAATGCCCATGTCTCTCTATCATTACAAAAATGGATCTATAAATAGGCTTATGCCTTCACCTCAAGAGTCCACTATTAACTAATTTCTAACCGTTACTTACCTATTACAACAAAATTAGGTCAACATATATATAAAATATTCAAAAAGCGGTTACTTCTCTGCTTATCGCACTAAACGACCCTTGTGCGGTGCCGCGTGAGTTTGTACAACTGCCACGAATTTGCACAACTCACTTGCCCCAACCCCTTGCCAACATCTAGGAATACTCAAAACTATATATTATATTATTTATTAGGGTACTAAAAACCCGACATAAGTGGAGGCTTTACCTCATGACTCTATGATGACCAAATACAATAGTAACATCCCATCGGAGGAATAATAACATCTCCCTTGGGTTACATCAGTAAAATACATTTAGAATATCCTTTGAAGTTACAATATTTCAACACTCCCCCTTAACGAGAAGGTTATTCTACTGACAACATCATTACAGACTATAGGAGAATAGAGAGACAATTACAACAGTACATTGAGGTAATACATCTATATGTCACATGAAGTTTTTCACAATTAGTAATAGGAAAAATTACTCTTTATCTTCTGCATCACATGATCACTTGATCCTTTCTTTGCAGCAACACATCGATCTTTTGATCCTTCATAGAAGCACTTCGATCTTCTAGATCCTTTGCAGTAGCACTTCGATCTTTCTCGATCCTTTTGTAGCAACACTTCAATCTTCTCGATCCTTTGTAGCAACACTTTGATATTCTCAATCCTTTGTAGTAGCACTTTGATCTTCTTGATACTTTGCAGCATCACTTTGATATTCTGCAGTAGCTTTCTGATCTTCTCGATCCCTTGTAGAAGCACTTTTATCCTTTCAATCCTTTTGCAGCATCTCTTCGATCCTTTCAATCCTTTGTAGTAGTCCTTCAATCCTTCTTGATCCTTTTCAGCTGCACTTTGATCTACATGACCCTTCGCTACTGTACTTCGATCTAATTGATCCTTTGCCGCCACACTACCTGTAGTACACACGATCTATTTGCAAGATGATCAATCCTGATCACTTTAGGACATAAGTCCAAGGATGATGCAATCTTCCATCAGCATGATCCATGAAATCAATCAGCTGAATCATCTACAAATAAATGTAGATCTTGACCTCACCGAGTGCTGACCTTATCATCAGTGAGGACTCATCATAGACCATCCATACCACATAGGTTAGGACCACTCTCAAGTGAGTGTTATACTATGGTATCTACACTTGGGTGTAGGCATACTCTTCCAATAAGGAGTATTGTCTGTAGAGTAGATTTGGACCACATATCAATGTCGGTCCATCGTAGAACATCGATACCACATAGTTTAGGTTCACTCCCAAGTGAGTGTTATACTACGTTGTCCATGAGGACTCATCATAGAGCATCCATACCACACAAGTTAGGACCACTCCCAAGCGAGTTTTATTCTATGGCATGTACATATGAATGTAGGCATACTCTCCATACAAGAGTATATTCTGCAAGGAAGATATCGACTACATACACAATGTCAGTCCTGGCATTCGTGAGGACTCATCATAAAGAATCCATGCCACTGAGGTTAGGACCACTCCTGAGCAAGTGTTTAATATATGGTATTCACAACTGAATGTGATTATTCTCCATGCAAGAGTAACTTCTTGTAGGGTCATCCTTTAACTAGTAAGGACCACGCTCATGCACAGATTGTTATACCTGTCATCCTCAAGAGAGGATACTATCATCCAAAAATAAACGTCTGACCATCATCACTATCATCCATCATCAATGTCATTATCATCATTACTCCCCCTTTCCTGGGAAGTTTCATATTATCAACCTGCTCCCCCTTTGTTCGAGGAGGGTTCATGTCTTCGAACTGATCTTCCTTTTCGAAGAGGGTCCATCATTTGTAGTCCCATCACTTTTCCTCCTTGTGAGGAAAGTCCTTTTGAACTACACCAAGTTTGACGAGAAAATATTCAAACTTCATTTGAGATAGAGACTTGGTCAGTATATCAGCAACTTGCTCATCGATACCCACATACTGGAGCTTGATGAATCCCTTTTGTACCATATCCCTTATATACAAATATGAGATTTCTATATGCTTCAATTTGTCATGGAACACTAGATTTTCTGTCATCTTTATACAACTTTGATTGTCACAGAAAATTCCTGCGGTGTCCACCTCCATGTCAAATATTCCTATCATCAACTTCCGAAGCCATATTTATTCACAACAAGCGGAGAAAGCTGCGATGTACTCTGCTTCAGCTGTACTGAGAGAAACATTGGACTATTTATTACTAAACCATGAGATCATGGTGGATCTCAGACAATAAAATCCACCCAAGGAGCTATTTCTATCTGTGAAAATTATTTCCCAATCTAAATCTGTATACCCATACAAATTGTAGTCATGGTCTCTCCCATAGTACAGTCCCAAATCAATCATACGTTTTAGGTACCTCATCACATTCTTTGCAGCTATCAAGTGAACCTGTCTAGGTTTAACTAGTTACTGAATCAAGGTGTTCACAACAAAGCATATATTTGGCCTTTTGTTCATCAGAAACATTAATGACCCAATAATTTATCCATAGTGAGTCATGTCCACTAGCTCAGATGTCTCATCAGAAAACAACTTTAAGTTGGCGTCCATGGGTGTGGGCATGAATTTACAATACAACATATCAAATGTTTTCAATATTTCTACTACATACTTTCCCTTATTCAGAAACATTCCTTCTGGGATCTACCGCACTTCCAACCCTATGAAATAATGCATCAATCCAATATCTTTCATCTCAAATTCTTCAGCTAGCTTCTTCTTGCAATCCTTGATTTGTTTCTCATTTCCAGTTAGAAAAAGATCATCCACATAAAACAATAGTATGACTGGGTCATCATCCATAATATTCATATAAATATTAGGATCAACTTTACTCTTGGTAAATCTCATGCTTGTCAAGAAGCTATCTATTCTTCCATACCAAGCTCTAAGAGCTTGCTTCAGTCCATACATAGCCTTTTTCAACTTGCATACATGAGTCGCTCTTTCTTTGACTTCAAATCCTTGTGGTTGTTCGATGTAAACCTCTTCCTCAATCACACCATTAAGGGAAGCTGTCTTTACATCCATTTGGTGTAAGTCCCATTTCATCATGGAAGCAAATGCCATGATAGTTCTGATGGATGTGTACCTTGCTACTGGAGAAAATGTCTCTTCAACGATCCCCTCTTTCTGAGAGAATCCTCTAGCCACACATATTTCTTTGTACTTTTCAATACTTCCATCCGCAGCATATTTTATCTTGTAGATCAATTTCAAAGAAACCACTCTCTTGTTTTTTGGTTTGGGAACAATATCCCAAACATCATTCTTCATGATCGACTTGTATTCTTCTGTCATTGCTTCAACCCATTATTTCTTCTGTGCAACTTCCTCATAGTTGGTGGGTTCTTGGTGTATAATATAACACATCAAAGCTACATAATTGGAATATAGCTTTTATTGTTTTGTTGGTTCTTGTGGAGCCTTCTGTTGCTCCATATCTTTTTGCTTCTTGTATGATTTTTCTTATCCAAGAAGGTTTTCTCTTTCGAGAGATATCCATAGTAGGGGGATTCTGAGGCTATAACATGTCATGATCTTCTAATGTTAATATTTCAAGAGTTGGTTAAGCTTCTGTCCTTTTGAGAGGTACATCTTCTTCATATACTTCTTCAAGCTGACACCTTCTAGATTTATTAAGAGATGCCTCTTCATTGAAAGTTACATCCCTACTAATCTCGATATGATGGAATCTTGAGATGTATATCTTGAAGGATTTGGAGACTTCGCAGTATCCTACAAATATTCTCTTCTTACCAGAAGGATCTAATTTAGTTTTATTCTCTTTCAGAATATGTACATATACTGGACAACCAAATATCATGAGATGGATTACTTTAGGTTTATTTTCAGTATACATCTCTTCAGGAGTCTTGAATCCAAGAGAACTGTGAGATAATATATTTTTCACATATCTGGTTGTTCTTGCAGCTTCAGCCAATAGGTGCATAGGGAGGTCTTGATCATGAATCATGGTATTCACTACTTCTATGATAGTTCTATTCTTTCTTTCTACAACACCATTTTGTTGGGAATTATAGGGAGTGGTTAGTTACATCTTGATTCCTGCCTCCTTACAAAATGCTTCAAATTCCTTTGAAGTGTATTCTCCACCATTATCTTATCTTAGTGTCTTGATTCTCTTTTCTGACTAGTTCTCTATCAAGACTTTGAATTCATTGAATTTCCCGAACACTTCAGTCTTATTCTTCAAGAAGTATATCCAAGTCTTTCTTGAATAATCATCAATAAATGTGGCATATTACTCATATGCACTCAAGGATATGGAGGGAATAGGTCCACATACATCAGAATGGATTAGTTCCAATGTACCTTTAGTATTTGTGTCACTTTTCGGAAAGGGATTCTGGATGTTCTTTCCCTATGCACATCTCTTGCAGGTTCCCTCATGTTCAATCTTCAGATATGGTAACCGTGTTACCACCTTTGTCACATAGGGGAATTCTTTATAGTTGATGTGAGTAAGTATCTTATGCCACAATTCACTTGAGCGGGTAGTATCATGGAGAAGGGCTGTCTCTAGATGTCCTTTGATCTTGTATAGTCCTCCTTATTCTTCTCTAATGACTACAACATCTTCAAGTGTCTTTCCTTTGGACCACATAAATATTTGCAACTCTATATCCTTTCTTGTCTAGAGATGAGATGGAGAGTAGGTTCTTTTTCAAACTTGGTACATACAACACTTCCCTCATCTTCATGGAGGTCCTAGAGTCAAGCTTGTAGTTTGATTCACCAATACCTTTGATGGGATATTGATAGTCATCTCCCAATGATACCTTCTGGGGAGAGTTATTCTCTTCAAGATTTGACAGAGTTGTCTTCTTTCCTTGTTAGATTTTGTTTATCATTTTAAGCAATATGATCTTATGATGTTATCTAAGAGAATAAAATGCACAACAAAAATCACAAGAGACAAAAGACACAAAGAATTTTCCTTGGGGAAACCATAAAGGAGAAAACACTGCAACTTCCTTAGAGATAGAATGAGCACCAATGGAAACAGTAAAACCCAAAGACAAAAAAGATTATCTCCAACAGTTGTTCTCTCTCTAACTTGTGTGAGCACTTCCTGTCTCACTCATGCGCCCCATTTGAGTGAGTGTGTGTGTGATAAATAGAGAGGCTCACTCTCTATTTATATTCTTTCGTTCACTTAATGTTCACTCCAACAAGTCGGCCTCACTTAACAACTACTTACTAGGGCTGACATCTCTAGGCGAGTCTAATAACCCTAGTACCCCACAGCCGTGGGGAATTTTCCCTCCGATCAACAAGGAGGGTTATCCTTGACTCAATTGTGGGGACTATTGCCTCGACTTACAATGGAGGGTTAACCTCAATGACTTTACATGACTTTTTTACATTATTGAATCTCCCAATTGGAAAATTGGGCCATGACATGACTCAATTACATTACAAATACTTCCCGAAATAAGAATTGGGGTACAATACATAAGATATAAAAGTGAATACATTTCGAAGTTACAAATACATCAACTCTCCCTCTTAACTAGGAAGGTATTCTCTCGACACAATTTATCAGCACAAGTATTCTTCTCTATATCATCTGGATCATCATCAAGTCATCTTCATCTTCAAGTCATCTTCATCGTCAACTCATCTTCATCACTTGATCTTGATCATCATCAAGTCTGGATCATCACTTGATCTAGAGCATCACTGGATCATCATTAAGTCTAGATCATCACTTGATCTGGATCGTCACTGGATCATCATCAAGTCTGGAACATCACTTGATCTGGAGCATCACTGGATCATCAAAAACACTACTTCCACTATCTCGATCAAAGGTGTTATCTCTTCATTCTTCTTGTCACAGGAAGTTCTACAGAGCCAAACCTTTTTCATGCTAGTTGTAGGCCTATCCTCCATGTAGGTATTCATCTTCTTCAACACTTATATCTGACCCAGTCAAAAAGGCCCACCCAACACTTACATCTGACGATGGGAGGAACACATCCACTACCATGTCAGAAAGGCAATCCCAACACTCACATCTGACCATGGGAGGAACACATCCAACAACCATGTCATAAAATCCCAACAATCACATCCGACCATGGGAGGAACACATCCAGGAACCATTTCGGAAAGGATCAACACTTATATTCGAACATGGGAGGAACACATCCAAGAACCATGTCAAAAAGGCTCAGCACTTATATCCGACCATGGGAGGAGCACATATAAGAACCATGTCAGAAAGGATCAACACTTATATCTAGCCATGTGGGGAACACATCCCACATCCATGTCAGAATGGCTCTGCACTTACATATGATCATGTGGGAACACATCCCACAGTCACATCAGAATGGCTCTGCACTTACATCTGTTCATGTGGGAACACATCCCACAGTCACATCAGAATGGCTCTGCACTTACATATGATCATGTGGGAACACATCCCATAGTCACATTAGAATGGATCAGCACTTACATATGATCATGTGGGAACACATCCCACAGTCACATCATAATGGCTCTTGCACTTATATCTGACCATGGAAGGAACCGATCCTACCATGTCAAAAAGGCTCTCGGACTCATCACCTCCCCTTGGATAGAACCTCGATCTAGAGAACACCAAGCTTCTCCCTAAAGTACTCAAACTTCAGTCTGGCAAATGACTTGGTCAACACATCAGTTGCCTGCTTGTTCGTCACAACATACTGGAGCTTCACTGCTCCTCTTTGTACCATATCCTTGATATAGTGATATTTGATCTTGATATGCTTCGACTTGTCATGGAACACCGGGTTCTCAGAGAATTTCACACAACTCTGGTTGTTGCAATATATACAAGTAGCATCCAACTGGAGATAAAATAAATCAGATAGTAGATTTCTAAGCCACACTACCTCACAACTAGCTGAACAAGCTGCGACATATTTTGCTTCGGTTGTACTCAGTGCCACACATGACTACTTCCTACTAAACCAAGAGATCACACCTGATCCCATACTAAAGCAACAACCTGAAGTTCTCTTTCTATCGATGGCACTGCCTTCCCAATTTGAATCAACATAACCTTCCAGGTTAATATTCTGATCCTCCTTATACTTGAGCCCATAATCAACTATATCCTTCAGGTACCTCACTGCATGCTTTGTAACCATCAGGTGAACATGTATCAATGTGTTCCCAGCAAAGCAAATATCTGGTCTCGTATTCATTAGGTACATCAAGGAACAAATCATCTGACGATACATCATGTTATCAACCAAATTTGATGAAGCATCACTCAATAGATTCAGGTTCGATGCCATATGTGTGGTCATGGCCTTGCGGTCCATCATCGTGAACCTCTTCAGGATCTCTACTGCATAATTCCCTTGTCCTAGGGAGATTTCGCCACACCTCCATGCCTAGAAAGTAGTGCATCATATCCAAGTCCTTCATTTCGAACTCGGCAGCAAGTCTCCTTCTTGCAACTTCTGTCAGGAACAAGTCATCAACATATAACAGGAGCATCACTGGTCTTCCACCTTCAACCTTGAAGCAAAGGTTGGAATCCTATTTACTCTCAGTAAAGCCTAGAGTCATCAGTAATTTTTCCATCTTGTCGTACCATGTCAAACCTCAGGATCTTCTACAATCACTCCCTCTGAAGCAAAGTATTATTCTTCCTTTCTCTTTCATACTCTATGTATCCTATAAATGAGTGACAAGTAACTTGCTCTACTACTATTATTCTATGTATCCATCTAGGGTCATTGGATACCAATATCCTCTATCCTAAAAGCATTCTTCTTGCACCCATCTGTGAGCTTGTCATCCTCTATAGGATTTCATATTCAACCTTGTAGCAAAGGTTAATATATTTATCACTCTAGGTGATCTTCAAGCTCCTCATGTATGTGTTATCCCATGGGTTCCTTCTGAGCTCGTACAAATCCTTCTTTCATTTGCACACATGATTCTTCTTGTCATGTGTCTTAACTTCTAGTGGCTACAAATGTCTCTTCATAGTCTATGCCTTCTTTCCATGAGAAGCCTCGTGCTACGAATCCTTCCTTGTATCCCACGATGTTTCCATCTACTGCATGATGGAACTGCAAACTTCCCTTTAGGTCTCTACATTGAATTCTAGTCATTATTCTTCATTTTGGATTATTTATTGAACTGTCATCACTTGTTCTTCGGTACAAGTCTCATCCTTCTTTTGTAGGCGATTGTACGTAATATTTCCTACAAGTCAAATGCATTGGTTGTATGGTTAGAAACATTTCATAAGGCATATTCATAATGGAAAATTCTTATGCATAAAGATATGATCATGCAACTATTTTATCCAATACATCATTCATCCATATCTCATGGAAACTTCTAGATGCCTTCCATCTCTACCAAGATGTCATTGAGATTGTGCACTAATCCAATATGTCAGCAAAGAGGTTTCATTCTAGATAAGTAGCAATGGAGAGTTGTATAGCACCATGAGGTACTTACCCATCACATGCATATTAGTAGTATACTATTATTAATGCAAACATTCTATCATGCATAATAAATCAACCGAATATAAACAAATGCATAACAAAAGAATATCATGAAATGACAAGTGAATACTTATCTTTATTTGTTTCGTGGGTAGACTACTTCAGCCTTCCACTTCATCATCTTCTTCATTCATAACAACATCATTTATTATCCAAATTCTCAAGATGGATAAGAGGATCTTCAAGAATTGAGTTCTTCATATTCCTCATCGCTTGAGGGATCTTATTTGAATTGTGAGCGGTTGATATTCTGTTGCTCCCATCTTCTCTTCTCTTATTATGGGTTGAGCTTCGTCTTATGTGTGCTCTTCCCAGAGTCTGATGAAAGTAATCATTTCCTTCTGGCACACATTCCTTGATTGAATGAATCCCATGATCCTGGGAGGCCATTCAAGGTGGTTATCACAACTTCTGCATTCTCCACTTCTTCTTCTACTGCTTCAAGTTGTTCTTTGATTTGAGAGACCCTTGTAAAGTATGACTGTATGGTCTTTGCATTCTTCACATTCTTTAACTAGTTTCTCGAATTCATCTTTTGATTTATGTTCTTCCCTTCAAATATCTTGGTCAAGGAATCAAAATATCTCTTTATTTGTCTTTAGGGAATACACTTGTGGTATAATCTGATCCTTGATTGAATCAACAATGGGCTTCTTGGCCTTGACCAAGTTTTTCTTGTGTAAGGCTTTAGCCTCATCTCCCTCTGGAACTGGAACCTCTCTACTTATGTAGGTGTCCAATTCATTTCCTTCAAGAACTAGTGAGATCCTATACTTACATGCTTGGAAGTTGTCATCCTCACCAAGATTCTCATCAAGCTGGTGTGATTATTCATTTTGAAATGAGAGCCTAAACTGTAAATAGAAAAAGATAAGATCTTACCGATTTGAGGCATCCATCTTGGTTCCAGAGTTGGCTGATCTAGGGTTTGTTAGAGAAACCCTAATTTTCAAAACTTGGAATTACAAACTTCTTATTCGATAGAAATATAGGCCTCTTTAAGGCGAGCTGTCCAATGTACTCCTTTTTTGAAAATAGTGGAGGGAAGCTCTCGGAACAGGAAGGCCTAGTTTACCAATTTCTTCTGTAGAAATGCCTGATACTATTTATCTGGTATCTTCGCAATTACTGCTCCTCTGTGTCTAAAAATTAGTACTGATCTAATATCATATGTCCTCTTTCCAACACCATAGGTTTTACCAAAATGTATTTCACCAATTGGGACTTATGAGAGTTTTCCCATGGTGAATTATTTCAGGACTGTTCAACATAGAGAAGTTGTATAGGCTTCCACGTGTGACTGTTTCATCTTCGGGGTCTGAAAATTTTACCATAGAATGTACAGTCCATGCACGTTCTAGGAAATATTGAGAAATTTCATTTGGACCTTTGTAGCCCACGATATAGGAATTCCCCCCAGGTGTCCTTTTTGGAGAGGAATCCTGGGAGAGGATGGAGCCCTAAATTGGAGGAATCATATCTCTTAGAATATAACGAATCTGAGGCTGAAACTTAGACACAGTGTACATCAAGAATTTATATTCGACTTGTGAAGGTTTCTGCACCTGAGCCTTCTCCAATCTTGAGATATAGCAAATCTACCAAAACTATCAGTTTCAGTATTTTAGGGTTTTTCAAGGCAGGGATCAAACTAGGGTTTGACTTTCTCGGAGCTTCACCCAACCAAAAATCTTGAACCAGATCCCTAAAATTCGATTTTGAAGAGGAGATAAATGCTATGATGGGCTCACTTAAAAATTCCTCTTCTGTAAAAATCCCTAATTTCCCGTAGCAAAAACTGAAAATGCCTGGAATCAAATTCTGTTTCGACATAAAGATGCGCCCTTCCATGGAGAGTTATCCTAGACTCCTTTTGATGATGGATTGTGGAGAGAGACCCAAAAACTAAGAAGCCCTAGCTTCTGCAGCTACACAATGTCTTCTTCTCAAGTTAGCTCTGATACCATGTTAGATTTTTTTATCATTGTAAGCAATATGATCTTAGGATCTTATATGAGAGAATAGCATGCAAAAACAATAATCACAAGAGACAAAAGACACAAATAAGTTTCCTCGGGGAAACCATAAAGGAGAAAACCCCACAACTTCCTCAGAGATAGAACAAGCACCAATGGCAACAGTAAAACCCAAAGACAGAAAATATGATCTCCAACAATTGTTCTCTCTCTCACTTGTGTGAGCACTTCCTCTCTCACTCATGCACCCTAGTTGAGTGTGTGTGTGTGTGATAAACAGAGAGGCTCACTCTCTATTCATATTATTTCATTCACTTAATGTCCACTCCAATAAGTCATCCTCACTTAACAATTATTTACCAGGGCCGACATCTCTAGGAGAGTCTAATAACCCTAGTGCCCCACAACTATGGGGAATTTACCCTCTGATCAGCAAGGAGGGTTATCCTTGACTCAATAGTGGGGACTATTGCCCTGACTTAAAATGGAGGGTACTCAATGAATTTACATGACTTGTTTACATTATTGAATCTCCCGTTCGGAACATTGGGCAATGGCATGACTCAATTACAGTACAAATACTTCCCGGAATAAGCATCGGGGTACAATACATAATATATACAAGTGAATATATTCCAAAGTTACAAATACATCAAAATTCCTGTCATTTTCTTAGAGGCACCACTATCAATAAGCCATGTATCTTCTCCAAGTGTTACAGACCCAGAGAGTGCAGAGAATAACACATATTCTTCTACATCTTCACCTCTAGTTCTCTTTCGAGGTCTTTCTTTATTCTCATCTTCAGCTAGATGAGCATGATGCCTTTTGTTTTTTTTGTTCTTTGATGTTGGACATTCTCTAGCAAGATGTCCTATCTTATGATAGTTGTAGCATTGATACTTTGAGTAATCCTTCTTCTTCTTCTTGAATTTATTCTTTGAAGTATTATGATTACTCCTCTTGAAGTTTGATTTCTTTCTTTCTTTATTATGGGTATCTAGACCCTGATCATATTCTCTGAGAAGAGATTCTCTATTGGCTACTCTAGCTTATTCTTGTATGCAATCTTCCCATACTATGTCAAACTTCATACTTTCTTTTCTTGCACATAGAGTTTGGATGAATGAGTCCCAAGGTCTAGTGAGGAAATTGAGAGCATTCATAATCAATTCATCCTCATTAAGGGTATCTCCAATAGCACTTAGCTTCTCTTTGATCTGGGAGACCCTTGTGAAGTAATCTTGAATAGATTCTCCTTTTTTCATCTTAGTGCCTTTCAATTGAGGTCTCCTATTCATCTTTCTATTGATGTTCTCTCCTTCATACATTCAGTAAAATGCATCATACGTTTGCTTAGGTGTCTTCTTAGATGACACATGAGGGATCAAGAGATCCTTAATGGAATCAACAATGATCCTCATTTCCTTTATTAGGTCTTGTTCATGCTTCTCCTTAGATGCAGCTTCTTCAGGTTCTGCAACTTCATTCTTGATGTACTTCTCAAGACCATTCTCTTTCAAAATGAGTCCAATCCTATACTTCCAATCTAGGAAGTTTTCTAGACCTTCCAATTTGTCCTCAAGCTTAGTGCTTGGGGGCATCTTGTCCAGTAAGTTACTCAAAATTGAAATGTATCAAAACAAGTTATTGACCTTAGCAGTAGATGTACTTGGAGGAGGTGAGTTGGTTGATACAACTACTTTCTAGATATCCCTAATGTTTAGTCTTCAAATCCTAGTTGCAAGGTTGCAGCACTGCAAATTCTCTGGTTTTGTTTCACTGCCAACCTAGGGTTTGGATTTCCTGGAGATCTAGACACCCAAAAGATTTGATCTAGGGCTCAATATATGTGCTCTAGGATGGTGCAAATTTCTATGCAAGAAAATATTCACAACTCCAACTTTTTCGGAAACCCTAATTTCTTTCGAAGAGGGAGGAGGGAGAATTTCACCTTGTGCAAGCTGCTCTAATTAGGTTAGATCTGATACCATGTTAAGTTTTCATATGCTAGAATAGATTCAATAGTATTCAATTCAAAATCATAGAATCATATCAATAATCACTGATAGAAACACAATCACAAGATAGACACAACATTTATCCTTGGAAACACTCAATGGGAAGAAAACCCAGCAAAAACCCCCTCTATATAAGATGTATAAAAGACAACCCCAAAAATAGGTGTTCTCCTCTTTCTTTTCATTCTCCCTCTCTCTCCTATTCGCTACACAAGTGAGTGAGTCTGTGTTCAAATAAGAACCACAAATCCTCTATTTATACACATGTGTAAATTGACTTTTCCACTAGACAAGCCGGCCCCAATAAATTATCTAGGACGACTTCACGTAGGAATACTCAAAACAATATATTATATTATTTATTAGGGTACTAAAGACACAAGTGGTGGATTTACCTCATGACTCTATGATGACCAAATACAATAGTAACACCCCATAGGAGGAATAATAACATCTCCCTTGGGTTACATCAGTAAAATACATTTAGAATATCCTTTGAAGTTACAATATTTCAACAAATCAAACATCTCCTTAGGTGTTTCCTTGGAGGAAAATTAAGGAATCAAGTGATCCTTGATAGAATATTCTATGTTCCTCTTGGATATAATCATGTCCTTCTTATGCTTTTCCTTTGATTCATCTTCTTCGGGCTCTAGCACAACTTCCTTGATAAACTTTACAAGAAAATTCTATTATAGAATGAGTCCAATTCTACATTACACGCATGGAAATTTTATTTGCCTTCCAATTTGTCATCAATATTAGTGCTTCGAGGCATCTTGTCTTCACCTTTCCTTTTCTTTACTTTGTTTCTCATTTTTGTCTATTTTCTTGGTGATTTTTGTATCTCTACTACTGCTTTCTGAATCTGTTTGGTATTTGGAGTTGTATTAGCAAGGCTAGGAAGGAATATGTTGGTACTGTGGGGAGAAGTTGGGGTATTGGTTGAGATGTCTTTGGTCTTAGGTGATGATAGTGGTGATGGCGATGAAGGAGAGGAATGGAATATAGGATCAAAAATTAGGATTACTGTCTCCAGTGGGAAATATTGTTCAACATTGCTTGTGGAAGTAGGTTCGGAAGTCGGTTGTAATGTGGTATCCAAGGGATAGATAGTGGGGCTGGTTGAGAATGGTTTATTATGTTAATGATGTTGTGGTGGTTTTGAATGGCTGACATGTCGAGGGATGAAAGAGGAAATTTTCTTTGCCATAATATTGCTTGTCGTGCCAGGAGTTTTCTGCAGAATGGTTTCAGTATATCCAATAATTTGTGCTTTAGAGATGGATGGTTGCGAAAGGTTGGTAAGATGATATTCAGGGATGGCTAAGGTAGACTTCTGCGTTTCCTTCACTAATACTAGTATTTTTACTATCATCATTTTCCATTCAAGGAGAAGAGATGGAAGATGGTTGGCATTAGAGGAAATTTGGGGTCTAAAATGGGCGTTATAAGAAAACGTGCCAAAATAAGTTTTTGTGAGTTGGAATTCAAGAACCAATAGAATTTCAATAAAATAAGTCAACCATAATGGTTGAATTGACATATTTGTCATTAAAAAAAACTACTTTTTTGTTCGTATTTTTGACATATCTCATTGTTTTTTTACTCAAATTTTGATCGGGAGAGCTCGTTGGATGCGGAATTTGATTTTGCATCCAACGAGTACCCATACTGCATACTTTTGACGGACCCCGCTACCCAAAAAACAATAAATACCTGAAAAAGTATGCAGTGTGGGTACTCGTTGGATGTGGAATCAAATTCCACATCCAACGACCTCTCTCGATCGAAATTTGAGTAAAAACACAGGGAGATATGTCGAAAATATGAACACAAAAAGTAGTTTTTTTCTTTCTACCTCCAAAATTAATCAATATTATTTTATTATTTTCCTTAGGAGGCCCATTTTAGACCCCAAAATTCCTCTAATGTAAACTCTTGTGGGTCATTATCCTTTTGAATGCGTTCTCTTAATGGTGGCGGTAGCTTTTGCAGATAAGGATGGTTTAGGGTTAGAGGGTTGGTAATCGTCAAAGTTGGTATAACTTCTTCTTAGACAATTGGGGTTACGGATGTTGGTGGTGGGCTATGGGTGAGGTCGAAAGGTTTTGTAGTAGAAAACCTAACTTTCTTTGAACTTTCTTTTGGTTGGCCTAGTCGTTTCTCCTCTTGTGTGATAAATTTTCCTATTTCTTCTTCGAAGGGGATCTTATGTTTAGAAACATCTTCTAATATTTGGGTTGCACTATCAAATAGCTCAACATTGTCATCTTTAGTTGGTTCCTGAATAATAATATTTTGTTTCCCCTTTCCTTGTGGTGTACTCTTTTTGTTTTATCGGGATTTAAATAATTCGTCGGCCACTCAACATATATTTTTTCTTTGTGAGGGCATACTATGGCAATGTGGTATTTGTCTCAGTGCTTTTGTCGGTTTGTTCTTCTTGATCCCGTGGCTTCTGTGTTTCTTTTAAGGCTATCCCAAGAGGATTGATATCTCTAGTTTGGTCAGGATAGAGTGTAAATGTATTTAAATGGAAATGGATTGCATAATCTTATTCCTTTTCTGCATCATTTAGAGGTTTGATCATTGGTTGATGTACTCTTTTTTCCATGGGGGTATATCCAATGTTGTGTTGGATTGTCAACAAATCTCATCAAAAGTTTCCTCGACTGAAGGGTAAAAGTCGAGCTCTTTTCCTTCCCTTGTGGAACCTTGTAAATACCAGATCGACGTGTGGTCCTATGCAAGTTGGATATGTGCAGTCAGTGGTATACTTCAACAGACATTTTGGGGTACCTTCCATCTAGTTGTTTTGATTTTTAGAGCTTGAAACCAGTTGTCTAACCAAATTTTTTCCTTTTCGGCTCCCAGTCGGAAGCCATTCGGAGAGAAACATTTGAAATTACACATTATTGGTCCTTTTGGTGTAGTGAATTATTTGTCATCGATTGGTCAGAGGTGGTACATAGCTATCCATATTATTAATCAAGGAAATCAGATCTGGGATCCCTCCTCTTGGCATTTTACACAAATATTCTTGACAATTTCAGCTAGGTGGTTGACCCAATGATATAGTTTTCTTGTTGTTTTCACATTCTAGACCTCCTCGAGCATGTCAAGATTAAGGTCAAAAACTCATCCTATACTTGTGAGAGACACTGACACAACCTTTGCAGTTATATTTTTTGTGCAATATAGGATTTGGTTAAATACTAAGCCTCTTGAATTTTTCCCTACAGCTGTGTCAATTATTTCTTTGACCAATGTTGGGTTTAGTCGAATGGGTACAGTTTCTCCTTTGTTTGATAGTCACGTGATTTGGCTCATCAGGTTTCCATTAATTTTGACAGGTGTGTTGAAATATAGCTTTCCGTTGTGGAATCGACTGAAAATAAACTTGGAAATAACTTCCTTTGTTCCTGTAAGGCTGTCCATTAAAGGTGCATTCATGTAATTGGGTATTGTGTCCGCTCTTGATGTTTGTGCTTACTCCCTCCACCAGTCACTTGCTTTTGTTCCCCATTCTCGAATTTCATTCCAGACATGTTTCCATTGTTGTTCAATTACTTTGGCATTATAGATATTGTGCAGTCTACTTTTCAATGGCGTGCCGACTTTTTCTAGTTGTCAGATTTTGCTTGTTGTTGATCAAGTAGTTATGGCGGAATTCTTTGGTGCCATTTTGTCAGTAATATGGTTTTTTTTGTTGGCTCGAGTGTCTCGATGCTTTGATACTTAAGTTCTCCACAGGATAATATCCAAGTCTATTCTAACGTAGTATTTATAGCAAATTTTCCATGGGTAGGAGAATGTAGAGTGGGTGATGGCATTAATTGTGGTATTGATAGTGAACTTAAATTTGAAAGACAGATTGTCGGTGTTTCTTTCAAGGTATGTCTTCTTTTGTATTCTAGGAGTCAATTTTTGTGATGACTTGATTGGACCATTTTTTATTCTTGGTTTCGAAGTACCTCTTAATCATGATGGTGTCAGTGGTTTTCATGTGGAGGTGGTTGAAATTCTTCATTCTTTCTCTTCTCATATTGTTGATTATGCCTCCCAACTTGTGTTTTATTGCTTCCTGCTTCATTCTTGTCAGTATGATTTGTCCAGGATTTTGTCATGCTGATTTTTCCATAAGTTGTTTGTGGTTCTTTGGATTTTTATAGTTTTTTTTAATTGTTTAAAAATAGTTACACAATATTTTTTTTATGCTTTGTATCGTTTAACTCGGGCCCCGATGACTAGTTTTCGGAACACGTTTCCTTGTATCATTTTTAGTTGGACTGATCTGTTAGTGTTGATATCTACGAAAATGTATGGGCCCATCCACTCGGTGTGTAGTTTCTTAGGTTTCCCTTTTACTCGACTATTGTATAATAATGCAAGGTCTCCAACCGACATATTTTTTTTATTATATTTCTATCATGCCAATCTTTTTATTGTTGTTCATGGATTTCCTGGTATTGAATATCGATTAGTTGGTGTTCTTCAAGTTTGGTTAGTTGTACTAGTATTTATTTCCTTACTTGTTCGGCATCGATGTGCAGTATTTCAGCAATCATAGGAGCTTTTTGACAAAAATATAAGGATACAAATGCTTCATGTCCATAGACAAGTTAGAATGATGTATAACCTGTTGATCTTTTGTATGTTGTTCTGTATTCCCATAATATGACAAGTATCTTGTTGTCCCAATCATTTTTGTTGGTGTTACATATTTTCGTTAGGAATTTGGTTAATGTTTTGTTGAAATATTCAATTGCACCATTATATTGAGGATGATACATTGTGCTTTTGTGATGTTCAATAATGAATTCTTTTGTTAGTGATAGGTAATAACTCCCGATTCTCTATTATTGCCTTGCTAATGCATATATTTATACAATTCATATGACGGTTGTGTTTCACCTTCCGCCCAGCCTTTTCGGCTTCCTACATAACTATTCAGTTTCCTTTATTTATTTACAAAATATAATCCCGACAGATTATATTCCTACAATCCCCCTCTTAATCCGAAGGGGTGTTCGTAAGTCTGAGCATGTTTCTGAATCTTTCAAACTTTTCTCGTCCAAGCGCTTTGGTGAAGATGTCTGCAATTTGATAATTTGTGGAACAATGTCAAATATGGACTGTCTTGGCCTCTACATGATGTCGAATCAAATGATACTTTGTGTTGATGTGTTTGGTTCGATCATGGAATATAGGATTCTTAGCCAGCTTGATTGCAGAAGTATTGTCGACCAACAATGGAGTGGAGTTCTCTTGTTTTTCTTGCAAATATTCAAGTATCTTCCTGAGCCATACTATTTCTTTCGTTGCTTCAGCTGCAGCCACATATTCTGCTTCTGTTGTTGAATCTGCCGGAACCGACTGTTTGCGTGATCTCCATGAGACAGCTACTGATCCAAGACTCATAGTGTATCCAGAAGTTGATACTCCTATCTCCTTATCGCCATCAAAATCTGAGTCTGAGTACCCAATAAGTTTGAAGTCATCCACTTTAGAGTACTTGAGTCCAACATCTTGAGTCCCCTTCAAGTATCTTAGAACTCTTTTTGCAGCTGACCAGTGTCCTTCACAAGGTTTATGCATGAACCTTGAAAGTATGCCAACAACATAAGAAATATCTGGTCTAGTTGTTGTAAGGTAGATAAGACTTCCTACAAGTTGTTGGTACTTGGTCGCATCCTCAAATTCTTTTCCTTTGCTTGATGTGAGCTTCATTTTCTGTTCCATTGGAGTAGATATAGGGTTGCATTCTGTCATGCAAAATTTGTTTAGTAGTTCTCCAACATATTTCTTCTGAGATAGGAATATGTACTTAGGATGTTTAGTGACTTCAATTCCTAAGTAATAGTGGAGATGTCCCATATCTGTCATTTCAAAGATCTTTTTCAAATCTTTCTTTATGGATGCTATATAGCTCTCATTGTTCCATGTCATCAAAAGATCATCTACATACACCAAAAGATACACAATAGATATTCCAACTTTCTTTATAAACAATGTTGCATCATCAAGATCAAAATGTTCGAAATTTAACTTCAAAAGATGCTCGGTTAACTTTTCATACCATGCGCGAGGAACTTGTTTTAGACCATACAAGGATTTGACAAGCTTGCATACCTTTTGTTCTTTTCCTTTCACAACAAATCCTTCTTGCTGGGACATGAAGACATTCTCTTTCAAGTCTCCATTCAAGAAAGTAGTCTTCACATCCATCTAATTAACTTTCCACCCTTTCTGATCAGCTAAAGAGAGTAAGGTACGGATGGTAGCCCATTTTGCTGTAGGAGAGAATGTTTCTTCATAGTCAATTCCTTCCTTCTGTGCATAGCCTTTTGCTAC
>LPNX010508798.1:591810-759353 GCA_001517045.1 Pseudotsuga menziesii
AAAACTTCTTGTTTACCTCATCATATAGACGGTATGCCTTGGATTATTCTTCATACCCCAGGAAAATGCATTTTCTGCTTCGAGCACCAAGCTTGTTTCTTTGCTCCTTTGGAATCAAGGCATAACAGGTGGAACCAAAAAATTTGAGATGCCTGATTGAAGGGAGATGTCCAAACCACATTTCATGTGGAGTCTTGTTATCAAGAGCATTTGAGGGACTTCTGTTTCTCAAATAGGCTGCACATTTCACTGCATCACCCCAAAAAAATAGTTTTACATTCTCAAAAAACATCATTGAGCGAACCATATTCATTATGGTTCTATTCATTCTTTTTGCTACACCATTTTGTTGGGGATTATAGGGAACTGTAGTCTGATGTGCAATTCCATGTTGGCGAAGATAATCTTCAAAAGCATTTGGAGTGTATTCTTTCCCATTATCAGTACAAAGTGTACCAATTTTTGATTGTGCTTGTTTTTCTATCAATGAATGAAAGTCTTTGAATGTTTGAAATGCTTTTGATTTTGTCTTTAAACAGTAAATCTAGCACATTCTTGAGTAGTCATCAACAAATGTCATAAAATACTTATTCCCATTTGCAGAAGGAGTTGGCATTGGGCCACATAAATCAGAATGCACTAATTCTAATTTCCTACTTGCTCTAAAATTAGATTCATGGAATGGCAGCTTACTATGTTTCCCTAATATACATGCATCACATTTGTTCTTCTCTTTGGGAATGGTGGGAAAACCAAATACACCATTCTTTCTCAACAAACGAAGACTGTTATAATTCAAATGACCAAATCTTGCATGCCACAATAAACTTGATGACAAATTAGCTTCTCCATGCTGAGAAAGGTAGGCATAGTTCTGAACTCTTGCAGATGAACCCTTTAGCTTCAACAGCTTCCCATCTTCGTATCTAGTCATGATGACTTGGTTGTCAGAGGACTTTCTTATTTCTATGATTCAATCAAACATGTGGATGGAATGGCCTCACTGTCGAATCTCCACCAAGGATAGCAGGCTTCTCTGCAACTCTGGAAGATAAAGAACATTCTTCAACAAGAAATCAGGGAATCTAGGCATCTTCAGTCGAATGGTGCCCATTCCCTTTGGTTTAAGACTTGACTTATCTGCAAAGTACACTATGCCATTTATTGTTTCATTAAGTTCTTCAAAACAATCTTTTCTAAAATTCATGTGTGATGTTGCACCAGTATCAAGCAGCCAACAATATTTGTAAGATGAAAGTGAAGTCATTTCATTAATTCCAATATTACAATGTGCAACAATACAATGAGCAGAATCAGAAGATTTACTAGCATCTTGGTTTTTATTGTCATCTTTCTTCTGGTTATGTTTGTCTTTGATGGAGTCCCACGAAGCCCAACACTAATCTGATGTGTGCCCAGTCTTTCCACAACGCTTGCACTGCAAATATGATCTTTTGCTGGAGTTGTTTCTGCCCCCTATGCCTTTGAAATTTCTTCTTCCTCGTCCTCTCTTGCTGCAATCTCCCTTGCAAGGGTCTTTGGACCGATTCTTTGTTTTCTGAACAAAGTAAAGGGATTCTTCAACAGGCTTGCTTGATTTCTTAATCTTTCTAGACCATTTTGGATATGTTTCCTTGCCAGTGAGGACATCACCAACAATAGATGCTATAGATTGCATTTTTTTATACAACTGTTAGTGTAATTTACAAAGAAAAATAGAAAAACAATAACCTTGCAGGTCTACAGTCTCTGCCAAGGTGATTTACAATGTTAATATCTAAAATTAAAGTTTTAAAATGACAGTATCATTGACCAACAACATGGAGGCAGAGAAAATATGCTTTCAATATATCACCAATTCACAGGAGCAGTATCCTCACACAGCAGGTACTCTTCTAGTCGCAGCTTCAAATTCGAAAGGGAAAAAATGCAATAATTCTAGGTTTATACATTTCAAGATTACAACATCATACACAGCAGCATATATCTTCCATCGAAGTCTTATATATATAATATATATTAGTCACGGTCCTTTTTACTCAATGTAAATGAAAAATACTTGCTTACTTTTCCTTTTACATCCATGCACATAAATTAGGGTTTTTGTATTTCAACCAACAAAAATGTTTACCTCTGCTTAGCTGAATACAGGATCTTATTGTGACTGAATCTCATTCAAGCTCAGTGCATAGGCACGAGCTCTCACCTTAAGTTGTTATCGCAGCAACACCAAAATGGTCACTTCTCTCCACGCTCTTGAAGAGAACAGTCTTCACACAGGTTTCACAAGGGATATCAGACTTAGATTACACGTTGGAATGCACGAGCTCTCACCTTAAGTTGTTATCGCAGCAACACCAAAATGGTCACTTCTCTCCACGCTCTTGAAGAGAACAGTCTTCACACAGGTTTCACAAGGGATATCAGACTTAGATTACACGTTGGAATGTGCCCATGCATTTGGGAGATCGATGCATACACTCCATGATATTTTCCAATATTTCACCATAGAAATCCCTCAATTCTCTCATTCCTCATCGCAGGTCTCCATGCAGCTCCATGCAGCTCCATGCAGCTTCAGGCTCGGTCTTCAACATATATCAGTCTCCGGGTGAATGTATGAGAGCAGGTGGAGGACAGGCCACAGCAGTGAGTCTCCAACAATGCTTGACAATGCGCAGGTCAAAACTCCAACAGGAGAGATGCAATGCCCAGATCCTTCTTTTCACAATATGTGAGTCTTCAATAATTGCTCCAATACAATACTTCACATAATCTCTCCTTCCCAACTCGAGATGAAACGGACATGTGGATGATAGCCACCATGCAGGCCTAATAATTATAGGAACACCAGTGTTCTTGCAGCAATTAATACACTCATCAAGAATTAGGTCAAGCAGCAAGAGATATCAACGCAGTCTCAAACTCAACGCAGTCTCAAATCGACAGCAGTCTCAATATCAACGTAGCCTCAATCTCAACGCAGTCTCAAATCGATCGTAGTCTCAATATCAACGCAGTGCGGTCACGATTCACGACTTATACACAAACATGGAATGTATCACTGATGGGTAAAATTAGGGTTACACTAATACGATGGAGGAGAGGTATCACCACTACGTAGATATGCAGACCTAAGGATAGTCTGCAAAACACAAGCAGGTAGAATGGCAGGAATTAAAATGCTTGAGACAGATTCACTAGGTGAATGGAAAACGCTATAATATGCAGTATTATACAATAGATTAGGGTTAGGCAGGTCTCCAAGAGAATAACGCATACAATGCATGCGACTGGAAGACTGACAGAGCAGGCAGAATGAAATGAATTTGGCAGAATGCCAGGATTGAAATGCAGCCAAGAGTTATGGCAGGTGGTGCTCTGATACCACTGATAGGTAATAACTCCCGATTCTCTATTGTTGCCTTGCTAATGCATATATTTATACAATTCATATGACGGTTGTGTTTCACCTTCCACCCATCCTTTTCGGCTTCATAACTATTCAGTTTCCTTTATTTATTTACAAAATATAATCCCGACGGATTATATTCCAACAGTTAGAGTGGAAATTGTTTTGTTTACAAAATGTGATCCCTGATCACTTATCAAGATCAATGGAAAACCAAATCTTGTGAAAATTTTCTCATATATAAACATATCATCTATCTCACTTGAGCAAGTTTCGAAAGGTTCTTCCTCTTCCCATATGGTAACATATTCAACCACGGTGATGATATATCGTGCTCCTGTCCGTCTACCAAGTGTCAGAAATGGCCCTATGAAATTAATCGCCCAAATTTCAAATGTTAATGTTAGTATAGGTCGACATAGTCATTGGCATTGGTCACACTACTTCACAAATTCTTGACAATCTCTTTGTATGGTCAGTCACCATAATCCTAATTGTTGGAATTTTCTTGTTGTCGTGCCGGCCTAAAAATTTCCTCCTACTGGGATGTAATGTTCTTCATTGATTATACTTTTCCTTTCATGGTCAAGAACACATATTCGTAAGACATTGTATAACTTGATCTTGTAGAGAAATCCATTTACATGGGTGCAACTTTCATCATTAGGATCTTCTTTTTCTTTTCATGCATTTCCTATGGAGCTTGTCCTTCCTATAGGAATTGAGCAATCTTTGCTAACTCAGCAGGTACAAATTTAATTATGAAGAAATGATCATCTAATAGGTTATCTTCAATTTTGGTCGGTTCTTCACTCGTGTCTATTCTCGAAAAGTGGCCGTGCCCGACATTTTTTTTTCATGGTCAAACTATGACTTCGAATTCAAATTATTGAAATAATAGAAATCATCGACAAATTCTTCTATGATGTAAAGGTTTGTTGATCAAGTATTTTAGTGCTTGGTGGTATGTGTAAAACAGAAATGGGTTAGAAAATAAATAGTGTCGGTATTTATGGAGTGCAAATACCATTCCATGTTCTTATCTTTCAGTTGTTGAGTAGTTCCTCTCAGTTTTATTTAATTTTTTGTTGTTGTATGTGTTTGGATAGTCCAATATTTCATCATGAAGTTGATGTAGGATTGGGCTGATTACTATTCCTAAAGCGTTAATATGGACATGGAATTTGATCGATTAATTTGGAAACCTCGGCATGGGTGCTTCGACTAATTTTTTCTTTAATATGTCAAATGATGCAACACATTCATCGGTCCAATGGTACTCCTGGTTTTCTTTTAATAGTTCTTCCAAGGGGTAAGTCATGTCAGAGTAGTGCCGAATGAATTTTCTATAATATCCTGTATGTTTGAGCAATACTATTACTTGTTAAGGATTCATTGGTGGTTTCAAGTCAAGAATGATTTTAAATTTTGCATAGTCTACTTTAATGCCTTCCTTACACACTAAATGTCCCAATAGGACTGCTATTGGAGTTGAAAATATCCACTTCTTGATATTTAGGGATAATTGGATTTGTCAACATATTTCTAACATAAGTTTTATCGATTTACAAATATTTTTCAGAATAGATTAAATTTTCTAGTCGTCAAAATATACAACCATTATTTTGTAGATGTATTCCTGGAATGATTTGACGACAATTATTGAAAATAAAGATGGGGCATTTTTCAATCCAAATGGCATGAATTTATATGAGAATGATACAAATTCACATACAAAGGTAGTCTTCTTTTGGTCTTCTTTAGCAATGGGCATTTGATTATACCCTAAAAATCCATATGTAAATGAATAACAATTGTGTCCCGCGACTTCATTAAGAATTTTATTTGCAAAAGGAGTCAGAAATGAGTTTTTAAGCGTTACTTTGTTAAGTTCCTGAAAGTCAACACATATCCGTAGTCGTGTCAGGTGGTGTTTCTTGGGTTGGACTACCATTGGGATTTCCCATTCCGATTAATCAATAGGGCAAATATTGATTCTAGCTGCAAGCATGTTGTCGATTTCTTTCTTCACTATTTCCTTATATTTTTGTGAGAGTTTGTATGGTATTTTCTTTACTGGTTTTTCATCAGGTTTGATGTCGATTTTCATTCCTCCCATTTCCTAAACAAGTCCCTTTAAATCATTGTAATCCTGAGCAAAAGCATCCTGAAATTATTTCAATAGGTTGATGATTTCTGTAGTCTGTTCTTGATTCCAGTAGCCACCTATTTTTTCCATTTTATGTCTATCATCATTGGATATATCTACTTCTTTTGTCTTAACTTTCACATCCATCCATTTTGGTGCTTTTCTTTCATTGATTTTTCGATTACGTTCTTTGAATTGTGAAAATGCTAGTAGAAAGTCTTACACTATCAATCGTTCAGGTTCCTCTTTCTTTGATGTTTGAATTTTGAAAATTGATCTCATTGATTTTTAAGTGTTTGGGTGTTCTAATTTCCATTGGAAAATTTTCCTTTTGTTTTTTTTTGTTTCTTTATGAAGTCATGTCGAAGTTTGGATTTAAGTTGACCTGATGTTGTTACATGTAACATTATGTCGGATAAGTCGGTCCTCTATTGGTATTTTATTGTTTGTGGGTTGTAGAATTTTTTTTACCTATTTAGTTGCTTCGATCAATAATTCATCCCAGGGCCAGAATTTAAAGTAATTGAGGAAAGTCTATTTAAGTTATTTTCATGTGAGTATTTCCCTTCTTGCTTCCTCCATTTTATACCACTGATTTGATAGATTGTCTACTGTGTTTGGGAATAAGTGAGGACAAAATCATTCATCTTTGTTTCCTAGTTGTCTCCATTCTTTTTCACATATGTCAATATTTTTCTCAGGGTCTTGTCCTTGTGTGAATATTGGAATGTTTTCTCGTGTTATGAGTTTCTTTTATCCGGACCTTTCGACAAAGTATGTTGATGTTGTGGTCCAATTTTTCAATCTCAACTTATGCATATCCCACCATCGTGTGGATTGACCTGTGGATGTTTCGACCAAACTCTGAAGTCAGCCTTGTTCACCTACGATTTTTTGAGACTTCTTTGACATGAGACGATGGCGAGTCTTCCTCTTTGTATCTTATTAGTGCTCTACTTGATTAATCGTATTTTATTGGTGTCAGAGTTGGATGTTATCTGATTTTTCGCTCAAATATTTTTGGAATTGTAGTAATAGAGAAGCATTGTGTGCTCCTTTTTAGGAATAGCTTGGATTTTCCAGCATTCTTGTGATTGTCACTCATAGTTTTCTAGTTTTTAATCGTAAATATCAATGTCTGAGTTATATCTAACTGATTTAGGGTTTCCAAGATGGATTTCTCCTTGCGCATTAGGTTTAGTACAATTTTTATTGCTATTTATTTGATATAGTTGTCGAATGTCAACATCATCGTTGATTGGTTCTATATAAGGTTCTCCTTATGATGGGTGAATTGGTATGATAAATTTAATTCTTTCCCATTTCCTTTGAGTTTAATTCTTTCTTTGTCAAGCGATATTGATGCATTCATTTTTCTTCCCCATGGTCAACCAACTAGAGTAGGGAAGGAACTAGATACTTCCTTGGGGTTGATGATTTCGAAGTCAACTTTAGTCACAATAACTTTGATGGTCATGTCGACATTTTTCCATACCCGATTGGTTCAATTCATCCTCGGTCAACTAATTTAAGGTATGTTCCTGATTCATGTAATCATGGTTTGCCAATTTGTTCCCATGTGTCCTGAGTCATGATATTTACCTGCGATCCGAAGTCGAGAATGACTTGCTCTCGACAACAGAACCAATTTTTTAATAAAACATATTGCGTAGTTACCAATGATACATATTACATATTCATACAAGAAATTATATAGAAAAGATACACCGAATGATGGATAGAACAAATATTTCTAATACTCAAGAACACATGAAGGGTTCATTACATTCAACCGAACTGATTCTTTATCCATCTCTCCACCCTATTTATATGATTTAGAAGAGGTTACATAAATATATGTAGGTTCAACTAACCGACACTACCTATGAGGTAAAAATAATCTATTGTTATACTTTACAATTAGTCAACTAGAGGACCTAGTCGGCTAGCCAACATAGGTTCCTCCAACAAACATCATAAACAACTGCATGAGAATGATGGAACACCATCATCATAATATGAATCAACACTATGGTGGGAACTCTGGTAGATTGAATAGTTCTTTTCTGACTTACTAATCCTTTTGTAACAACAAATCCTAGTCAGACATACCAATCTACCCAAGGACCAACCACGCCTTGTTTGATTTACTAATCGTTTCGTACAAACCAAGCTTAGTCAGACATACCAATCCACCTAGGATCAACTAGGCCTTATAAAAACCCACATACCAATCCCATTGGGATATTTTCAGGTTGGCATACCAATCCTAGACTAAGTTGCCACACCACTACTACAAGAAACCACATCATTGTTAGGATATTTAGACACTTAGGAGATAGTTAATATCAACTTGTGTAATATATCCGTTAGGTAAAGTGTGTTTCTTTAGTCTGCATTTGCAAATTTTCTAATCTGACAGTCACGATATGCTCTAGACATAGAGTGATCTGACGGTTCAACTTCTCTTAGATCATACCTACCATTGATCCGTGGCTTAACACCCAATTTGTCCATGATCTCTATTTAAAGAGCATGGATGGTCCTTGGCTAGTTGATCGATTATGAGAAGCTCATGTAACTTTCTTTCTTTTGCATAATAAATTTCTCCAAGTAGCTATTTGGCTGGGGCCATGGACTGTTTCCCTCTCGAGGGTTTTAACCACGTGACAAACATTGGTGTATAAATCTGTGATTCATTTGTGTGAAGTGGTTGCTCTAGGTGTTCAGTCTTTTGGGAGTACCCTGTGTACCCAAACATGGTATCAGAGCATTTATCAGTCTTTTATCAGTTTTATTATTAGATCTTTATTGTTTTAGTCTCAGACTATTGCCTTCCCTGGCTGCGTATGCTCTTTGCTGTGCACCTTGTGCGATCGCGGTGAATTAGAAACAAAAAGAGAATTTTTTTTTCTTGTCTTTTCGGCTACGTATGCTCTTTTTCATGCACCTTGTGTGATCATGGCAAACCAGAAACAGTGAGAAAACCTGAAAACGTATACTTTCCAGGTAAGCTAACCAAGATTTAACCCCATTATGTGGAAAAAGTTTTGTTTTTCATTTTTTTTTGTGATTTGCAGGGAAAAAAATCAAGCACGGAGAATGAGAGAGAAGAGTTAAAAAAAAAGCCCCCTTTCTCTTTCTATTCTTTTACGTACCTTTTAAACTTAGTTGACTTGGTCGAAAGTTGTTTTATTCCTTAATAGGTCTTGAGTTCAAGTCTTATTAAGCTACTTTTAGTGCATGAAATTTCTATTTTCAATTTACTTTATTGTAAAAGTGCATCTCACTTAAATAAAATAAAATAAAAAGTGAGTCACTTAAGTCTTTTAATTTATTTCCGCACTATTTAAAGTTACATTATTGTAAAAGTGAACATCACTTATTCTACAAAAGTGATTCACTTAAAAACAACTTTATTGTGAAGTGATTGTCAAAGGTTGATCTTGGAAAGAGGGGGGTTCTTTTTTTAGTTGGTCAAGTTAATATCTGCCACGTCACTATTGGGGACATATTCAACATTTTCTTTGATCAAGCATAACTTCATCATCCTTTATCAGTTTTTCAGTGCCATTTTTATTAAACCGCATAAATTGAGCTCTTTGCATCTAGACAATTAATTTCTATTCTTTCAACCATTATTTTACAGTATGGCCACCTCTTGTGATATTATACTTACAAGTTCTAACCATTTCTCATGGAAATCTCATATGGAGGATGTTCTGCGAAGTAGGGGACTTTTTAGGATAACCTCAGGGAAAGAAACGGAACCCACTGATGATGATAAGAAAATTAAATGGGAAAATAGATGTGATGAAGCTCGTGGATTGATTGGGATGTCAATCTATACTGATTTGCGATTCCACATATCTGGAATTAATGAACCTGATATAGCTTGGGAAAAGTTGGAATTTGTGTTTGGTAAACACAATGAAATTCAGGGTCATCAACTTGAGAATGAGTTGATTTCCTTGAATCCAAATGATTGTTCATGCATTCAAGTCTATTTATCTAGGTATAAAACTCTTAGACTCTTATGTGCAGAATGCAAGATTAAGAAAGAAGACAAACAATGTATTTATCATATTCTTTCCAAACTTGGACCTGCATATTCTGTTTTTGTATCTACATTCTACTCCATGAAATAATCCTTGACTATAGCTAGCTATCAAGAGCCTAGTCTTGAATCCTTTTGTGATTCCTTAATTAGAGAGCAAGATAAGCTCATTCATCTTGAAATAATTAACAATGCAGATACATCTGGGAAAGCCGTATTGTCCCAACAGAAATAAAATTCCAAGCCTCCCAAGAAACATAATTTTCACAACAATAAGCCAAACAACAAGGGTCCCAATCCCTCTCAGTTAGATCCTTCTTTAAAAAATGACAAAGGATCCAAGCAAAAAGGAAAGAAGACTGAGCGTCATTTAAATTTTTGCGGGAAAGATAATCATGATGAATATAAGTGTTTCAAGAAGATGGCAACCTTGGAAGCAGCAATGAAGAAGCACCACATCATCTTAGATTCGTCTTCAGAATCTACCTCTGATGGACATGCACTTTGTGCTTCTGGTTACTCTTATAGTGCATCTTCTTCTTCTACTTCAATTGAATGGCTCATTGATTCTAGAGCATCTTATCATATGGCTAAGGATCAAGCCATCTTTTCTACTATGCATGAATGTAACACCAAGCAAATATTTGTTAGTGATGATATATCTCTAAGTGTTGTAGGATATGGAACAGTTCCAGTAGAAAATGGTCATTTTAGTGATGTACTATGTGTTCCAAAAATTTCCTACAATTTGTTATCAGTCTATCAAATTACTCATTTGGGTGAAGGTAAAACTATGATGTTTACACCTCACCAAGTTGTAATCAAGTATTTTAAAAATTCTCAAAATTTCCTTGCTAGTGGAACTATTGATGATATTACTAGGTTGTACAAATTTAACAACTTTGGGTGATCACCTTTTCCTTCAGTTTTTGTTGCTCATAGTGTTAACCTGAGCAAAGTTTGGCATGAGTGATTTGGTCACTTAAATTATTGCTCATTGCAACAACTATGTAAAGAAAATATGGTGTATGGTCTTCTAAATGTATCTTGCAAGGATGGTGTTTGTTCCGGTTGTGTATTTGGAAAACATCATTAGGACAGTTTTGACAAACGTGCCTCTTGGCACACCTCGGTTCCCTTGGAGCTTGTGCATAGTGACTTGTGTGGCCCTCTTCCATTTGCATCCTTTTCTGGTTTCAAATATTTCTTAACTTTCATTGATGACTACTCCAGACACACTTGGGTTTACTTCCTAAAAATTAAGAGCGAAGTATTTAACATGTTCTTGGCCTACAAGGCCCTTGTTGAAAAACAATCTGCTCATCAAATTATTAAGTTAAGATCTGACATTGGAGGAGAATATGTTAACAACAAGTTCACTACTTTCTGCACTGAACAAGGAATCCAACAACAACACACTGTTCCATATACACCACAACAAAATGGTTTAGCTGAACGGAAGAACCACACTTTAAAAGAAATGGCTAATTGTATGATTCAATCTAAGGGATTAAGTCTTCAATATTGGGCTGAGGCCATAAATTGTGCAAATTACATATTTAATCGCACACCCACTAAATTTTTATAAGTTATAACACCGGAATAAGCATGGAGTAAAATTAAACCAGATGTAAGTCACTTTCGTGTGTTTGGTTGTGAAGCATGGGCTCACATTCCGAATGAAAAACGAAAAGCATTGGAGCCTAAAAGTGAAAAGTGCATATTAGTTGGATATTCTGAAGATGTAAAAGGTTATAGAATTCTTCAGCCCCATTCACATGATATAATCATTAGAAGAGATGTTAAATTTGATGAAAATCTCTTGGCTTGCGAGCCTAACTTGAAGGGTGTGCCATCTTTGGCCTGCGAGCTTGATTCAATGATTGCACCTTCTTCTTTTTCTTCTTCTTCCAACTTCCTTAACAGGTTTCCCAAATCTAGTTTTTGATATTGACAGTGAGGATGAAAATACACCTCCGCCTGCTCATGTTCCTCCAATTGCACTAGCACCAATGCTTCCTTAATGGGTCCATTTAACATGTGAAGCAACTAGTGATCTTGCCAGTGATCCTAGAGATCAACGTCGAACACGTTCTCAATTGTAGTGAGCCTCTTCTCTTTTGGCTCAAGTTTCCGAGAATTGTGATCCAGAAAATTTTGCAGAAGCTTCAGGAAATCCAGATTGGGATGCAGCTATGGATGAAGAATATCATTCCTTAATGGCAAACAATACTTGGGATCTTGTTCCTCTTCCAAAAGGAAGAAAACTTGTCATATGTAAATGGGTCTACATAACTAAGTATGCCTCAGATGGAAGCGTTAAAAGACTTAACGCAAGGTTAGTTGCCAAAGGTTTTTTCCAATTTGAAGGGATTGACTACAATGAAACCTTTGCTCCTGTCACAAAAATGAATTCCATCCGCCTTGTTCTTTCCCTTGCAGCCTTACATATCTGGGAATTCCATCAAATGGATGTCAAGTCTGCCTTTTTAAATTGTGATTTACAGGAGGAAATTTACATGGAATGACCTCCTCGATATGTTCAAGATAACTCTAGCCTTGTCTGTCTCCTTAAGAAATCCTTATATGGCCTTAAGCAAGCTCCTAGAGCTTGGTATGCCAAAATGGATAGCTTTCTCCTTGACACTGGTTTTTCTAGATGCCATTCTGACCCCAATGTCTATACCAAGAAAGTAGTTAACCATATCATCATACTTGTTCTTTATGTTGATGATCTTATCCTTACTGGTAGTGACCCTAACCTTATAACCCATGTGAAATCCAGTCTTAAGCAAAATTTTGAAATTTCAGACTCAGGACATTTGCAATATTTTCTTGGTCTCTAAGTCTTGCAAACCAAAGAAGGAATCTTTCTTTCCTAGTCTAAGTATGCTTGTGACCTACTTTGTCGCTTCCACATGGAAGATTGTAAACCAACCCCTTCTCCCTTGCAGTCTGGAGTCAAAAATTTTTCCACTTGTACTTCCCCTAAAGTAGATGCCACCTTGTATTGTCAGCTTGTTGGTAGTATTTTATACTTGACTCATTCCCATCCTAACCTTTCCTTTTCCATTGGTCTTGTTTCCCGTTATATGAAAACTCCTCATGAAAGTCACTAGAAAGAAACAAAAAGAATACTTCGATATATTTGAGGTACAATTCAGTTTGGGATTCATTACAGTACAGGGGGGACACCTTTGTTGGTTGGTTTCACTGATTCAGATTGGGTCGGTGATCCTGATGATCGAAATTCTACTGCTAGTTATGTTTTCAGTCTGGGATCTGGACCTGTCACTTGGGCTTGTAAGAAACAACAAGCTCTTTTTCTTTCTTCAGCATAAGCAGAATATCGAGCCGTAGTTAATGCCATTCAGGAGGCTTTATGGCTTCGACAGATCCTTTCAGACTTTGGATTTGAGCAGCAACATCTTACTCCACTTTGGTGCGACAATCAAAGTGCCATCAAGCTTGACAAAGATCTAGTTCTACATCAACATAGAAAACACATTGAGCTACACATGCACTTCATCAAAAATCTTGTTCATGATCATGTTCTTGAAATGCTCTATTGCACTACAGATGATCAAGTTGCAGACATCTTCACCAAGTCTCTTACAGAAGTGAAGTTTTCTAAACTTCGATCTATGTTAGGAGTTCAGGAATGTGTCCTTAAGGGGGGATAGGCTCTAATTCCTCCTTCCTTATCCTAATAGTGTCACTTTTGTAAATCCTTTAATCATATCCCAAGTTGTTCTTAAAGGGGGATGTTATGATATTTAGACACTTAGGAGTTAGTTAAGATCAACTTGTGTAATATATCTATTAGGTAAAGTGTGTTTATTTAGTATGCATTAGTATGCATTTGTAAATATTCTAATCCGATGGTCACGATATGATCTAGACATAAAGTGATCCAATGGTTCAACTTATCTTAGATCATACCTACCATTTATCCATGGCTTACCACCCGATTGGTCCATGATCTCTATTTAAAGAGCATGGAGGGTCCTTGGCTAGTTGATCGATTATGAGAAGCTCATGTAAATTTCTTTCTTTTGCATAATAAATTTCTCCAAGTAGCTATTTGGCTGGGGCCATGGATTGTTTCCCTCTCAAGGGTTTTAACCACGTGACAAACATTGGTGTATTGATCTGTGATTCATTTGTGTGAAGTGGTTGGTCTAGGTGTTCAGTCTTTTAGGAGTACCCTGTGTACCTGAACAATCATTATCATCATCATAACTCCTCTTACAAGGGAGGTCCTTTCAGAATATACCAATCTTGTTTTGAAAGTATTCAAACTTTATATGAGACAGAGGCTTAGTCAATACATAAACAAGTTGTTCTTCATCATTCTTCTCTTGTAGATGATTGCACACGATATTTCCTAGAAGTCAAATTTAGTTACATGATTAGAAACATTTCATAATCTTCAAAACATATTCATAATGAAAAATCCTTATGCATAAAGATATATGCAACTATCTTATCCAATGCTTCAACACAACATTCATTCATATACCATAACTTTCTATATGCCTTCCATCTCTACCAAAACATTATTAAGAACATGCACTATTCCCAACATGTCACCAAAGAGGTTCCATTCTAGATAAGTAACAATGGAATGTTGTACAACACCATAGGCCACTTAGCTGTCACATGCATATTAGTAATATATTGTTCATCAATTCAAATAATCTAACATGCATACTACATTTTCTAAATATGGGACTATAACTATGTACACAACTGAAAATATCATTTAAGAAACTACATATACCAGAAATGATAATGCAAATACTTATCTTTGTTTTTTTTGGTAGAATCCATATTGATCTTTTTCTTCTCGTAGGAAATTATGGAGTCTGTGACAATGTGTTCTACTTCATCATTAGATTCTAAGGACCTGTGCCTATCTTTCTCATGATAAAAAATGTTGAGAAAGTCTTCTACACCATATATCACATAGGACTTTGTACTGGTGTTGAATCTATGTGTTCCTACAAATGAAACCCTTCTTATTGAATGTTGAAATATATAAGGGCAGGAACTTCGTCTTCATGGTTAGAAATTTTCTAGATCAAAGTACATATTCCTCATCACTTGAGGAACCATCCCTTGATTTCTTGTCAATTATTAAATCACACTTGATCCCAAACTAAAATAAATTCCCAAAGTGCTCATTCTATCTTCAACACTTCCTACCCAATATGAATCTACATAACGGTGTAATCTGATCTCATTATCAAATGCATATTTAGGGACACAATCCAATGTACCCTTTAGGTACCTCATCACATGTTTTGTCACAATCATGTGACCATGTACTAGCTCAATAAATCAAATATTTAGCGTTGTTTTTGTTAACTACATCAATGAATCACTCATCTACCTGTATATTGTGGTACCCACTGTCTATGAAGTAGGATCACATAAGAATATTAAGTTATATTCCATCGGTGTATTTGTATCCTTACAATTCAATGTATCAATTCTCTTTAGAATATTGACCACTTATTTTCCTTGGCCAACGAAAATATCCTCTATATTATTATACACCTCTAACCCTAAGAATCATTTCAAGATTCTTGAACTCTGAGATCTACTGTAGTCACTCCCTCTGAAGCAGATCACCATCCTCCCTTTGCATCTTGTACTCTTTTCATCAAGACATTCTGAACTGGAGTGATATGCAGCCTCCTCTATTTATTATATGTTGTGTATCCATTTATGTCATCTCTCAAGGTTATTGCATACCAAGATCCTCCATATCAAACTTTGTTGCAAGTTCCTCTTGCACCTATCTATGAGATTTTTTTCCTTTGTAGGTTTCCATATTCAACCTTGTAGCAAAGGTTGAGATATCCATCACTCTAAGTTATCCTTAAGCACCTCACATAACTGTATGTGCTATCCCATGGGTTCCTTCTGAGCTTGTACAAATCCTTCTATGCATATGGGGTTCTCTGTAGAGAGTCCCAAATATTGGAGGTTTCTCAATATTCCCTTCTACTTCGATTATACACCACTAAATAAGTGTGTCTTCCCACTAGAGAAACATCTCTCCATGACCGAATCTCTCTTTCTGAGAGAAACCATACAATTTTCTTTGTATTTCTCGATGCTTCCATTTGTTGCATGCTTGATCTAGTAGAACCACCTGGAAGTCACTATAGAATTCCCTATAGGTCTTGAAACCATATCCAAATATCATTCTTCATGATCAATTGGTGCTCCTCTATTATAACATCCTTCCATTTTTTCTTCTTGGGACATTCTTTCACAAAGTGTCTTTTCTGATCACAAGTGAAACACCTGAGCTATGAGAGTTCCTTCTTCTACAATATTTTATTATAGAAAGAATGTTCTTCCTTCTTGTTCTTTCTCTTCTTGGCATGATATGTTAGGGATAGATTTCCATCTTCACCAATATTCTCTTCTCTTACTATCAATCGAGCCTCTTCTTACGTGCATTCCTTTGATAGTCTACTGAATTTGGTGAGCCTTCTTCTAGCACAAATTACTTGAATGAAAGATTCCCATGATCCTGGGATACCATTGAAGGTTATCATCTCCTCTTCCACTTCTTCAACATTGTCTCCAATAGCTTCTAGTTTCTCAATCATCTAGGATAGACCATTGTGAATTAGGGTTGAATTCTTTTTGACATCTGCATCTTCACATCGTTAAGTTGAGTCCTCAAGGTAATATTCATGTTGATATTTTTTCCTTCATATAAGATATTCAATGTATCGAACATATCCTTAGGATTATTTAAAGAGGATACATGTGAGATCAAATGGTCTTTGATGGAGATGGAAATAATCCTCTTGACTTTGACTAAGTTCTTCTGATGCTTGGATTTGTCCTCATCTCCCTCTGGACATGCAACTTATGTTTTAACATAGTTTTCGAAGTCATGCTCTTCTAGTATGAGGATCCCTCTATACTTACACATCCATAAGTTATCAATTCCTTCAATCTTGGTATTGTTTGTCATCTTGATAAAAGTAATAACCTTAAGTGGAAATAGAGAGAATAGAACTTACAAATGAGAGTACTTCAACTGGATTCTTTCTTCAATGTTTTTTTAGAAGACTGCTTCTTGTAGACATAGGGTTTGATAGAGAAAACCTATTTTTTTTTAACTTTGGTGACTTCCAAATCTGATTGGATAGAAATATTCACCTCCTCAAGGTGATTTGAGTATTATACTCCTTTTCCCAAATCTATGGATAGAAATGCGAAATATTTGATGTCCTAGTTTTCTTTGCAGTAGTGTTAGGTAAAAAATTGGAAATCCAAAGAAATAGAAACTGTCTACACAGAAAGATGCACCCTCCTAGGGGGGATTTATATGGTCATTCTTTTTGAACTGATCTATTGTGGTAAGTTATCGGATTAGAAATCGCTAGTCTCTTCAATTTCTTGTACTAAATTGTTTGGTATTAATTCTCATGTATATCAAAACTTTGTACACCTAAAGGTATTAAAATTCACCCTTATGTATTATGATATGTCTTCTATCCAACCCCATAGGCTAGAAAAATATTGGATTCACCAAGTATAAGTTATGCTAAGTTTCCCAAGGTGACATGTGTATGGATTGGTTCAGTATAGATAAATTTTATGGACTGCCACGTGTCACTGTTTCAACTTCAAGTTTTAATACTCACACCAAAAAAACTAAAGTCCATTCCATTTGTATAACATCTTACGAAATTCGATTTGGATATTCCTATCCAGATATATAGAATTTCTCCCTAGGTCACATGTTTAATACTAAATTCTAGAAGAGGTTGAAACGCTATTTTGGAAGGATCATATATCCTAAAAAGTACAAATAATGCGAAGATGAAACTCACACACAAGGTACATCAAAATTTAATCTTTGGTATATCCTAGTCTTAGCTTGTGGACCTTCTCCGAAATCAATTTGTAGAGAAAATTCCAAGATGGATATATTTTTCTTTTTAGGGATTCAAGCATGAAGTCCTAATCTTTAACAGTTGTAGTAGTAGCAGTGCTTCAACTACACAAAGACTTATTTTAGAGTGTATGTAATACCATGTTAGAATTTTAATGTTGATACAATATATTAAAACATTTAGCATCATAACATCATAACCATATGAAATAGGATCACTGAAAGAAAGACAAACACAATAACAAAAAAGAACATAGAGATTTATCTTGGGAAACCCTTAAGGGGGAGAAAACTCCAAAAAACTTCCTTGATATAGAATTCAACCAAGTACATTGTAATACCCAAAGAACAAGACTAGAAAATTCCTCTCCCCATTAGAATCCTTCTCTCTCTCTCTCTCTCTCTCTCTCTCTCTCTCTCTCTCTCTCTCTCTTGAACAAATGCTTGATTGTGAAGTGTGTACAAATGAGGGAGGTGCCTCACTTATTTATGCTCATTAAGTGAGAGACTCAAATACCTAACTAGGTCGGACTATATCTCTAATTAGGGTCGACCTACCTAGGAAGACTTAAAGTAACACTTATAAAATACCTTTTTGGGTACTATTGTCTCGAATTATAATGAAGGTTTTACCTCATGAATTTTACATGATCAATTACATCAAGGACATCTCCCAAAGGAGGAATAATAATAATATAATAAAAGTACAATAGAATATGTTATGAGGTTACATTTATTTAAAAAATACAACCATATCTTGTCATTCATTGTCCAACATTAGCACTCCTAACACTCTCAATAGGGAAGGATTAATAAAAAAGAAAAAGGTAACATTGTTGATTGAATCTCATAATACACATAACTTAACTTTTGCACCTGTGGTGATGGTTCACAGGAAGGAAGGTTCATGGCGTATGTGTCTATATTATAGATAGATCAATAATATAAACATTAAATTAAGTTTTTTATTATAGTCATAGGGATCTCAAGGAGTGGAACTCCTATCTCACTCTCCGGACCCCCAGGAGGGGATATGACCATAGATGACTTGATCGATTAATATTGCACCACCGATGCTTGCTCACAAGGTGGAAAGACAGTGATCAAACATGTGATGGACCTTCATCTAAGGAATATTTTATTCACAATTGAGAAAGTGGCTGGTAGAAGGGATTACCATAAAACTACAAGGTCTCACATGCTTTATTCGTTGAAGTTTATGGCTCCCACTATATTCAACTAGTGTTAGGGGATTTTAGTAGGTTTATGGGATCAATTGAAAAAATGATGAAGGGGAGAGTTAAAATAGTTTGGTTATGGTTATATTGTAGTATCCTTCTTCCTTGAACGTGTCCCCTTACTTATTCCACAAGTACCTCTCAACGATATTGAGCCATGATATCCTCGCATGTTGAGTTGGGTTGAGGTTATGGCTCAACATGATGGAGGTGGATCGACAATTACTTATGGCTCTGTGTTTTTTAGATGTCTATGTTCTCAAATCCTTATGATTAAGGATTATGCATACTCATGAACTGATTTCATAGGTTATCCAAATCTACCAATTATCAAGGGATCTCACTCGGGTGAACTAGGTAAGAATAATTTCCTTCTTATTTTATTTTATAATATTTCATTTTTTTGGTTATACTAAGACTTCATGTTCTATTTCACAAAAAAAGGACCATTGAAACTTCACCCATTGAGAGGCGTGGAGCAGTGAGGGAGGTAGAAGTCCGGAACTTAGAGGTAGAGGCAGAGCTCCAAGAGATCAAGGAGAACTTCCAGCGATTGACCATAGATGTCCTTGAGATATCCATAGATGAACTACCCCAATGTTACCAATGCCATACAACTGGCATTTCTGGTTGTTTTGGTCGTCTACTTCATCGAGTGTCTCGAGTTATTACGTGGTATCATGAGAACTAGTAGTAGTAGTGTATGTCGTATAGTATTATACTAAAATCCTTGAGATTCATATTTTGTTGACTTGATATATTGAAAGCTACGAGCTTTAGATTGTTACATCAATACTTTTCTTGTAAAACAATTTATATGCTCAATATAAAAGTGACTTTTTACTAATTAATGATGTGTTCATGATGGGGTGTTTGTACACAGATTCCTATTATAGACTGCTTATTTGTATGTTTTGTTTACACATTTGAATTATCTTAAATGAATATCTAAGACTGGGTTATGTAACAATTAAAAAAATAATTTTCTAACGAATCAACAATTACATTCATTTCCCTTGGAATATGTTGGTATCAAATAAAATCGAATGACCTTTCAAGAAACCGAACTCTCTAGAAAAGACGATGAAGTAAGAGATTTTGAATAGTGTAGATGTGGTTCAACCGAGAAAGCATAAGTTTTAAGTCTAAATAAACCACAACCTAACTCACACCATTCGACAAAGGATCAATCAATAATCCAATCACCGCATGATATTCAACTAGATTGTTAGTTGTAGGACCTAAATAGATTCCACTTTGAGCTCTCCAAATAGTCGGTAGTGGAATAAAGTACCCATGCCACTGATGTGAGATTCAAGGTATGTTGATTGAAACCAACTTTGAATCCTATGTTAGAATTTCATCATTAAGCTAGCAATACATTAGGATATTTAACTAAGAGAATAACAAGCACGTCAATCAAACACAAGAGACAATGAACATAGTGTTTATCCTCGGGGAAACCATAAATGGTGAAATCCTCGCAACTTCATCAGAGATAGAATCAGCACCAAAAGTAGAACCCAAAATAGTAAGTGATCTCCCGATAGCAGTAATCTTATTTCTTTCTAGCCCCAGGGTCTTCTCCTTCCTCAACTATGTGCTACACTTGAGTGTGTATGAGATTTGTGTTGAATAGAGAGGCCAACTCTCTATTTATACTAATTCCCAACTTGACTAAACCCTACTAGGGCCGACCTCACTAGGAGAGTCTAATAACCCTAGTGCCCTGGAACTACGGGGACTTTAACCCTTAGCCAATAGGAGGGTTACCCACAATGACTTGACATGACTTGTTTACATTATATATCTTCTCTATAGGAACATCGGGGAATGACATGACTCAAGTACATCCTGGAATAAACATCGGGTTACAATATATAAGAAATACAAGTGAAATACATTCTGAAGTTACATATACATCAACACTCCCTCTTAACTAGGAAGGTATTCTTTCGACACAATTTTCAGCACAAGTCTTCTTCTCTGTATATTCTGGATCATCATTGAGTCCTCGTCATCTTCATATTCAAGTCATATTCATATTCAAGTCTTCTTCACCATTGGATCTGGATCATCACTCGATCTAGATCATCACTAGACATCATCGCTGGATCTGGATCATCACTACTGGATCATCATCACTGGATTTGTATCATCATCACTTGATCTAGATCATCACTGGGTCATCATCACAGGTGCTATCTCTTGATTCTTCTCATCATAGGAATCTCTACGGATCCAACCCTTTTTCATGCTGGATGTACATCTACAGAGCCAGTCCTTTTTCATACTGGATGTATCATCACAGAGCTAGTCCTTTTTCATACTAGATGTGGAACACACACATAGCCAGTCCTTTTTCATACTGGATGAGTCTTCATAGAGCTAGTCCTTTTTCATACTAGATGTGGCACACACTCAGAGCTAGTCCTTTTTCATACTGGATGAGTCTTCACAGAAATAGTCCTTTTTCATACTAGATGTGGCACACACTTAGAGCTAGTCCTTTTTCATACTAGATGAGTCTTTACAGAGTTAGTCCTTTTTCATACTAGATGTGTCTTCACAGAGCCATCCCTTTTTCATGCTAGATGTGGCATCCACACATCAACCTGACAATGGAAAGAACCAATCCTCTCACCATGTCACAGCTCTTACATCCGACCATGGAAGGAACCAATCCTCTCACCATGTCGGAAAGGCACATCACTTATATCTGACCATGGAAGGAACCAATCCTCTCACCATGTCAGAATGGCTCATCACGGATTCATCACTTCCTCTTGGGAGGAATCTTGATCTGGAGAACACCAAGATTCTCCCTAAAGTACTCAAACTTCACCCTAGCCAATGGCTTACTCAACACATTAGCTATCTGTTCGTTCATCACAACATACTGGAGCTTCACTGCTCGTCTCTGCACCATATCCCTGATATAGTGATGCTTGATCTCGATATGCTTCGACTTGTCATGGAATACTGGATTCTCTGAAAAATTTACACTACTCTGGTTGTCACAGTATATACAAGTAGCATCTAATTGGAGACCAAATAAATCAGACAGTAGCTTCCTCAGCCATACTGCCTCACAACTAGCTGAATAGGCTACGACATATTCTGCTTCAGCTGTACTTAGTGCCACACAGGATTGCTTCCTGCTAAACCAAGAGATCACACCTGATCCCATACTAAAGAAACACCCTAGAGTACTCTTCCTATCGATGGCACTGCCTGCCCAATCTGAATCAACATAAACCTCTAGGTTAATCCTTTGATCAGTCTTATACTTGAGCCCATAATCAATCGTACCCTTCAGGTACCTTAGAATATGCTTTGCGGTAGTCAAGTGAACATGTCTCGGATCTGTCAAGTATTGGCTCAAGGTGTTCACAGCAAAGCAAATATTTGATCTCATGTTTGTCAGGTACATCAAGGACCCAATCATCTGATGATACATCATGGCATCAATCGATTCTGATGAAGCATCACTCAATATATTTAGATTCGATGCCACAGGTGTGGTTAATGCATTGTAGTCCATCATCCCAAATCTCTTCAGGATCTCTACTGCATACTTCCCTTGTCCAAGGAAGATTCCATCCATAGTCTACCACACCTCCATACCTAGGAAATAATGCATCATTCTCAAGTCCTTCATTTCAAACTCGGCAGGAAGATTTCTCTTTGTATCAGCAATCAACCCATCCATACCTGTCATAAATAGATCATCTACATATAGTAGAAGCATCACTGGGTTTCCATCTTCAACCTTGTAGTAAAGGTTGGAATCTGCTTTACTCTTGGTAAAGCCCAAACTGGATAGAAAGCTGTCAATTTTTTCATACCATGTCCTGGGTGCCTGTTTCAAATCGTACAGGGATTTCTTCAATTTGCACACATGAGACTCCCTATCATGTGTCTCAAACCCGAGTGGTTGCTCCACATACACTTCCTCTTCTACTACATCATTCAAGAAAGCAGTCTTGACATCCATTTGGTGTATCTTCCATTTCATCACTGCAGCCAGAGCAAGTACCGATCTGATGGAAGTGTATATGGCTACAGGTGCAAAGGTTTCTTCATAGTCTATTCCTTCTTTCTGTGAGAAACCACCAGCAACAAATATTTCTTTATATTTTTCTATGCTACCATCTGCAGCATGCTTAATCTTGTAGATCCATTTGGAAGTTACAACTGACTTCCCTTTTTGTCTTGGGACAACATCCCACACATCATTCTTCATGATCTATTGATACTCTTCAATCATATCATCCTTCCATTCTTTCCATTCTGACGCTTCTTCATATTTGGAAGGTTCTTTATCAATGAAATCACATAGTAACGCTACATAACTGGAATAGGATCTGGTCCTCTTTCTTTTTTTGAGATTCTCTTCTGGAACCCCATATCTTTCTGCACCTTGGATAATCTCTCGTACATAAGAAGGTTTCCTCTTGTGAGGATTCTTCTCCTGTGGTGGATCTATAGGTCTTTGTGGTTCTTCAAATTCTTGATCTTCTTCTTAAGTTTCTTCGTTCGTGATTGTATCATGAATTCTGGGAGCTTCTGCTTCTTTAGGTTTTTCAACATGTTTCTTTCTGGATTTGATGTAGGCTGAATCTTCGTCAAATGTTACATTCTTGTTGATGTCAATATTCTTGAACCTTGGGAAGTATATTCTGTAAGCCTTCGAGCTTTTAGAGTATCCCAAAAATATACCCTTCTTTCCTGAAGGATCTAATTTTGTCCTCTTCTCTTTTGGAATGTGTATGTACACTAGATAGCCAAATATTCTGAGATGGCTGACTTTGGATTTCTTGCCAGAGAAGACTTCTTCAGGAGTCTTGTTCTCGAGTACTCTATTTGGAGAATGGTTCTATACATACACTGTTGTTTTGGTTGCTTCTGCCCAAAGATGCATAGGAAGATCTTGATCATGAAGCATAGCTCTTCCAGCTTCCATGATAGTTCTATTCTTCCTTTCTGCAATCCCATTCTGTTGTGGATTATAAGGGGTGGACAACTCCCTCTTAATCCCTAAGTCTTTACATAGTTCCTTGAACTCATTCAAAGTGAATTCTCTGCCATTGTCTGATCGAAAAGTCTTGATCTTCTTTTCAGTGTGGTTCTCGATCAAGGCTTTGAATTCCTTGAAATTGATGAATACTTCATCTTTGTTCTTCATGAAGTAAATCCATGTCTTCCTTGAAAAGTCATCAATAAAAGAAACATAGTACACATACCCGCTTAGTGAGCTTGATGACATTGGTCCGCATACATCGAAGTGGATGATTTCCAAGATTCCTTTTGCTTTGATTTCGCTGCTTGGAAATGTCTTCTTTGTGTTCTTTCCTTTTGCACATCCTTTGCAAACCCCTTAATGTTTTGCTTGAATTTTTGGAAGACCTTCAACAACTTTTCTTGCAAGTGGTAGTGCTTTGTAATGCACATGTGCAAGCCTTCTATGCCAAACTTCATTTGGTTCTACTGAGTCATGAACCAAAGCTTGTTCTGGTTGGCCCTTCAGCTTGTATAGACCTCTTTCTTGTTCCCCAATCACTATTGCATCGTCAAAAGTATTTCCTTTTGGCCACATAAGAACTTGGCCATCTATGAAAGAAACCCTCATTCCTTTTGCATCCAATGCAGATATGGAGAGGAGTTTCTTCTTTAGTCCTGGAACAAATAATACATTCTTCATCTTCAAAGACTTTTTAGAGTCTAGTATATAGGAGGATTCACTACTACCTTTTATTGGATACTGGTAGTCATCCCCAAGTTTCACCTTGTGAGGTGACTCATGTTCAAATAGATTCACAAATGATTCTTTGAATCCCGTCATATGCTTGGAAGCACCATTGTCTATGAGCCAATCATTGATTCCATGTGAAACAGTTCCCGTAAGAGTGGAGATGAGCACATATTCTTCATCACTTGAAGAATCATTTTCTTGTCTGACTCTCTTTGTGGAAGGTTCATCATCTTTTGTAGCATGAGCATGATGTCTTCTCTTGTTTTCCTTCTTCTTCTTTAAGTTCCCTTTATTAGTGCAGAATCTGGATATGTGACCTTTCTCATCACATGTGTAACATCTAATGGTAGACAAATCTCTTTTAGGGTGTGAGATCTTACCTTTGGAGTGATGATGGTTCCTTCTGGTTTTCTTGGAGTGAACTGTGAGAGCTTGATATTCATTTCCCATCTTCTCTTCTCGAGCTGCTATTCGAGCTTCTTCTTGAGAGAATTCTTCCCATAGTCTGCTGAACTTGACTAACTTCTTTTTGGCACAGATCCTTGAATGAAAGAGTCCCATGATCTAGGGAGAACATTCAAGGTGGTCATCACAATCTCTGCATTTTCCACTTCTTCATCTACTACTTCCAGCTGTTCCTTGATCTGAGATACCCTTGTAAAGTAAGACTGAATAGTCTCAACATTCTGGATCTTTACATTCTTCAATTGGTTTCTCAAATTCATCTTCCTGTTTATGTTCTTCCCTTCAAACAATTTGGTTAGGGCATTAAACATATCTTTAGGTGTCTTGAGGGAGGACACCTGTGGTATGAGGTGATCCATGATAGAATCAACAATGATTCTCTTTTCCATAACCAACTTCTTCTTATGTAAGGCCTTAGCGTCATCCCCCTCTGGAACTGGAACCTCCTCATTGATATAGGAGTCCAACTCATTTTCTTCCAGGACCAGGGAGATCCGATACTTCCAGGCTCGAAAGTTATCAGCTCCCTCAAGCTTTTCATCAAGCTTGGTATGATGAGACATCTTAAACTGAGAACCTCAAATGGAAATACAAAATATTTATATCTTACCAGGTCAAGATGTCGGATCTGGATTTGGACCTAAAATCCTGCAATGGTGGTTCAGTAGAAAATTAGGGTTTTTCTTTTTTGGAGTTCTGTCCAACCAAATGCTTTGGATTTGATCCCTAACTTTTATTTTGAGGAGGAGATCAATCCAAGCTTGGGCTCACTGAAAAATTCCTCTTCTGTGAAAATCCCTAATTTTCGGCAGTAGTGTCGGGTCCAAAACTAAAAAACCTCATAATTGGATTCTTCTTCGACAGAAAGATGCGCCTTAAGGAGGAGAGTTAATCCAACTTTATTTTTCTGAAAATATGTTGAGGAAGATCCACTAACTAGTAATCCCTAGTTCCCGTAGCTGTACAGTGTCTTCTTCTCAGGTTAGCTCTGATACCATGTTAGAATTTCATCATTAAGATAGCAATACATTAGGATCTTCAACTGAGATAATAACAAGAATAGCAATAAAACAAAAGAGACAATGAGCACAGTGTTTATCCTCGGGAAAACCATAAATGGTGAAAACCCCGCAACTTCTTCAGAGATAGAATCAACACCAAAAGTAGAACCCAAAATAGTAAGTGATCTCTCGACAGCAGTAACCTTCTTTCTATCTAGCCCCAGTGTCTTTTCCTTCCTAAAATATGCACTACACTTGAGTGTGTATGAGATGTGTGTTAAATAGAGAGGTCAGCTCTCTATTTATACTAATTCTCGACTTGACTAAACCCTACTAGGTCCGACCTCACTAGGAGAGTCTAATAACCCTAGTGCCCCAAAATTGCGGGGACTTTAACCCTTAGCCAATAGGAGGGTTAGCCACAATGACTTGACATGACTTGTTTACATTATAGATCTTCTCGATAAGAACATCGGGGCATGGCATGACTCAAGTACATCTTGGAATAAAAATTGGGTTACAATATATAAGAAATACAAGTGAAATACATTCCAAAGTTACATAGACATCAACATCCTAAATATAAGGTCATCTATAGATTCAATTATGACATTATATAAGAAATCATGACTAGGATGAGGTCCTAAACACCAAATAACAAAAAGTTCAAACCACTCCAAAACACACTCTCTTAACAAAATGTACACAATACAAATGAAAAATTCTCTAAGCATAGTACCTTTAAGGTAAATATCATTTTTGGGCTCACCTAAAGGTATTGAATCATAATGAATCAATTCATAGGCTCCTATTTTCCAAAACATGACTAACAATGTAAGGGTTGTGCCACATAGACTCGAGTTTTCCGCCTCCTAACTTATCATGTTTTTTTCTCATAGGCTAGAACCAAATCAAATTCATTAAAGAAATGAGGTTGAATAGATCTATCATATTGAGCCTTGATTCATATTTTATGTACCTCATTGGAAAGGGTGGCATATCGATGAGTTTAACCAAGCTTAATAAAATATAATAAGAGTGCTTCCTCTATGGTGGTGTTACATAGGAGTTCAACAATGAGTTTTAGGGATGGGATCTCACATTTGATAGGTAGGATTTCTTCCAGTCCATACACCATTTGAAATGGTGTGAAACCATTTGATTTTTTTATTATGGTCTGGTAAGCCCATAATGCCGAAAATAACTTTAGGTTCCAACTAGATTTATCCATCCCTATCAATTGTTGGAGCATAGTTTTCAAATTTTTTTTACTCCCTTGACTTAGCGATTGTCATGAGGGTAGTAGGGTGTCGAGTTATCATGACGAAAACCTAGTTTATCACTTAAATTCGACATCATCTGGTTCCTAAAATTAGAACCATGATTAGTAATGATGGAGTAAGGAACCCCAAACCTAGCAATAATGTTATTAAACAAAAATAGTGAGGAAAGTTTTCCATTCTCAACATATGTAGGGATATCCTCATGCCATTTAGTAAAATAATCAATGGCGAAAATAATATAACCATGACCCTCGACTGAGGTAGGGTTACAATGCATAAAATTGATACCCCATTTATAAAAAATACCAACAACGATGATGGGATGTAATTGAGCAGGATGGGTGCGCTTTTTCGATTGAAAAAATTCGTCAGGGTAGGAATTTGTTGATGGCCTTGATACAATATTTAAAAATAGAGGGACAAAAATACCTAGTGCACCAGAGTTGTATCCATCCCATAAATATGACCACCACATGCTCCAAAGTACACATGTTCAGCTTCTTCATGAGTTAAATAGCATCGCAATATAGAATCAGTTCCACGATGATATAAAGTATCATTAATGATAAGATAATATTTGGCATGGTGACAAATATGATGATGCTCATCATGAGACAAATTGGGATGAAAACATTGTGTTTGGAGATATAATATACCAACGGTTAGATGTACTAATTAGGATCAAATATTAATTTGGAAATGAATCAATGGGTTGTGATTCCTCAGTCTTATGGGAAAGTTCACACATCAAATCAACAAAAACCGAATATTTTTTCAAACTAGATTTGGAAAAATCTAGGTCAAATTCCTACAAAATAACAATCCACCAGGAATAATCCCCCCTTAATACTTGATGAGTTAAATCATAGTACATGGGATTCGCGTCTACGAGAACAATCGTTGTGTGGAGAAAAATGTAATTACGAAATATTTGGATTGCGATGATCGTAGCCAAAGCTAACTTCTATACATGTGAATATCACATTTCAGAATCAAGAAGACTCTTACCTATGTAATATATCACATAATCTTGATCATTATTGTCCTCCTGTACCAATACCATTCCAACAGTAGTAATGGATGCAGTGATATAAAGGAAATAATCCTTTGTATAATCAGGAGGTTGTAATATAGGTACATGCATAATAACATTTTTGAGATTAGCAAAGGAGCATTGTGTGAGGTCATCCCAAGAAAAAAACATTTGTTTTTTAATTAATCACATGAAACCATGTCTTTTATCTGCATAGTTACACAAAAAACGGTGCAAGAAATTTTCCTTCCCTTGAAAAATTTGAAGTTTTTATGTTTGTCGGCGGTGGCAGGGCCAATATAGCCTCTATTTTTAATAGGTTGATTCAGATGCCATCTTTAGAGACAATGAACCCAAGGAGTCATCTAGTTCCAACACAAAAAACACATTTGTGTGGATTTAATCAAATGTTATAGTGGTGACATCTAAGACAAATAGCTCTTAGATGCTTGATATGGTGTTCTCGATGTTGCAAATGAGTAGGAAAATCAATGATATAAGGTTCCACTATATGTTTAATATCATGGAAAGCATAAGACATGACGCATTGAAAAGTAGCTCCAATAGTTTCGAGACCAAAAGGTAATTTTTTGTAAGAAAAGGTTCCCCATGGGAATATAAAGGTCATTTATCTTGATTAGAAGGGAGTATCTTGATTCGATTATAGCCAGAAAAACCATCCATAAATGAAAAAATGATAATTCCATTACAGTTATCGATGATTATCAATATATGGGTGGGATAGTTATCCTTTGGACAAGTTCGATTGAGATCCCGAAAATTGATATAAACCCTAATTTTCCTCTACTTTTTAGTGATAGGAACAATATTAGAATCCCATTTTGTAAAAGCTGGTATAGGATAAATGAACCCAAATTTAAGAAGTTTTTCAACTTTTTCTTTAATGGTTGCAACTTTCTTTGAATGAACATGACGGATTTTTTGTCGAACTAGCTTGGCGTCAGGGTATGTTTGATTTCTTGAATGATGATCGAAGGATCAATACCTGGAATTTCTTCATAACTCTAGGTGAAAACATCACATAACTCTTTGAATAAGGTTGTATAAGTTTCTATTTTTGAAGGAGAATAATTTTGGACCAAATGTATGTTCTCAATGATTATACCTAGTTTCACCGATATGTCAATTGGAGTAGTCTTGTAATATTACTCAAATTTCCTTCAGATGCAACACCCTATGTGAGTATAGATGATTAAGGATAACCAACAATATCAGATGAAGCAAAATATTCATAGTTGGTTTCTACCAAATGGGGATTCTAAAGAAAATAAGACCCATGATGGACATATTTCCATGGTGAATCATCTAAGGAAATAACCTCCATTATAGATTCATCAAATGGAAAGAGTTCTAGAAGAGAGGCCAAATACAGTGGAGGTGAATCTAACCAATATGGTATGTGGTAAAGGTATGATGCTACTAAAAGGTGATGATTAGGATTATAGTCATCAGTCGTGGATTGGGTTGCATGATAAATAACTTCAAATGGAATTAGGGACATTGAATCATCCATCATTTTCCCTTTTAATAGATTGTTATCTCTTGTAGAGATCATGTTAACGGAAGCAACCTACGAAGGAGGAGTGGGACTTGATAATGGAAATAGGGCCCATGAGTGAAGAATATTTGAGAATTCCTACCTATACATTATGATATTGTGGGACAGAAGGCCCTAAAACTAGAACATTATTCATAGAATTGGATTTGACATCAGGAGAGCAAAAATTTAGTTGATTGTTGGTAATAATCCTTCCTTGGTATGAAAATTGAACTAAACAAAAAACAGAGGATGCAACTATGTGCATAGCATAAAACCAGTTCCTTCCTAATAAAATATTATAATCTAATGGTGCATCAACAACTTCGATTTGAACAGAAATGAATCCCCCCAACCGTACAGACAGTGATGATAATAATCCATAAGGTTGAAATCCACGCCCATTAAATAATTTCAAGGTGGTTAGGGAATGATTGAATTTAGCAGAAGCAATGTCTCTCCAATAGTACAGAAACATGAAAAAAGTAGAGTCACCTTTGTCCAAAATGGTATGATGGATCTTTTTCCCACTAAACTTAGTAGTTATATGAAAGGAAAGTTGGTGAGAAATCCCTAACTTAAAATCATATAGATTAAAAGTAATGCCATTAGAATTTTTTGGATCCATCGCTCCAAGTACTGATGACAAGTTTTTTCATTGTGTTAGACAAGTTTGGAGTACTTTAGGAGTGGACATAGCACAGGGTGCTTGAGCTAAATATTCAAGAATGTTGTAATATTGGGTAGTAGGTGCGTTAGGATTAAAAATTGACTTTCAAATAACACTCTTTGGTGAACGTAATACTATGTCAAAAATTATTTTTTCAATTTGAATACCATTAGTAGGAGGTGGAGTGGAGGGGAAGGTTTATCTAGAGGAAGGAATTCACTCTTTTCTTTGCTGGTAGGTCACAAATTTGTGATCGATTTTTCATGTGAATCATTTTACTAGAAATAATTTGAACTTCTTAAGTAGAAGAATAAGATGGTCCATGCAAGGATTCATGATCAATCAATTGTTGTTGTGTAGGTAAAGGATCAGTTAACACTACCAAAGTGGATGTATTTTTAAGAAATTTATAAATCTCTTCACGATGAGGACATTTTGTGTAAAGTGATCACCTCCACATATAAGGCAAGGGAGCTTAGGATTTGTTTTTGGTTTTGATTCAATATTCATAGTTTGTGCTTTGGTATCTTCCTGATGATTCATGGGTTTTTTGTATTTTTCTTAGTTCCCAATGATTCTACAGATTGTATTGCATAGACTTCAATGGAAACAACAAGAGTGGAAGTAGTCATGTTATTTGTAATAGTATGAGTAGATTGTGAAATGGAAAGAATTTGTTTTTTCATCGATTTAATCATAGACTATAATTGTACATAGCCTACAATGCCATTGGCAAGGGGTTCTGTGGAAGGTCTTGAAGGATTTTTGGTGGGACGAGGAGCATTTGGAATTAGGTCATACAGATTTACAAACTGAGAAGAAACCAATTGTAGATATTGTACATGAGTAATTGCTTGTTCTTTTGTTACATCACCTCCCATAGAGACATCTCTAGCAATTGGTGGAAGGAAATATTTGGTAAACCAATCAACTAAAAATTGGTCGGTATTAAGAGCTTTAATTAATCTATGTTGTCATCTCCTCTCATGAATATGATAAAAAATGTGAGTGGAGTAGATCGGAGAAGCGAAGTTAAAAGGTATGTAACTGTTTCATATCTAATTGGTAATTGAAAATGTGTAAGTAATTCCATTGCTAGATAATTGAAATCACCAAAAGAATGTCATGGAATTTCACTATACCATTTGGCAGTTGTCCAAGAAAGAGTTTGTTGGAAAATCCTCAAATGTATGGAATCATCTATCAAAGAGTTTGAATAACACCAAATATGGAAAGTCATAACATGATTTTTGGGGTCTTCGCCCTGCTTGTCATCAAATTTAGTTATATTGGACGGTAATTTAGCCAATATAGATGTCCAAAAAGGATCATGCATAATGGGATCATTAATGAGTTTGGACAAGTCAGGAAAATATAAGATTGCTAAAAAGGGAAGCTGCATATTTGGTTCCAGGTAATTATAATATTGATAAGGTATAGGAATACCGGTAGGGCCATAAACCAGTTGTGTTTATGCATTATAGCCATACTGACCTCCTGCATGTGATTGCTAGTAAACTGAAGGATTTTCAACTAACGGATAAAAAAAACCACTGGATATTGAGGATTATAATTCATAGTAGGTTGTGACCATTGATTGGTTATAACACCCGGATAAGGGACACTAGTTTATAAATTTGTAGTAGGGGGATTAAGTAATAATTGACCATATTTCCCTTCAGCTGAGTATTGTGTTCCCTTTATGGGTTGCTATTTTGGTTAGCCCCAAATGTGTGGCTACAGTTTCCCCCATGTAGGTATTGGTTGTTGAGCATTACCACCAACTCCGCTTGGACCCACGACAGAAGGAATTGCACCTGATATATTATACAAAGTAGGTGTATATTGGAATCCTGCTAAAGGTGAACTAAAATATAAAGAATAATGTCTAGTTACATTAGGAATATTGATAGAAGGCATAAATGAATTTCCCATTAAAGCATTAAAAGTGGATGTTTGATTAGTTTGAGAGACAACCATAGCAGTGACTTATGGAGCAGAGTGAGTACTAAGACCTGTAATTGTAGGTGATGGAGGAAAATTAACAGTCATGGTTTGAATAGAAGGGAGTCGAATAGAATGACCAAGAATATATCTTGGTAAAAGATAAGGAAAAGGTATTCTAGAATATGTATCAAAATGAGTTTTTAACTCCATGGAAGGAAGTGGGGTAGTACTCATAGAAATAAACTCATAAATATATTGTCCTAATGTTGTACCCCATAATATTACAGAAGGACCAAACATGTTCACTATCGGATCTCCTGGTGGTGGCCAGTCAAAAACTGACACTGAAAGTCTTACATAAAATGTATTATGAGAAGAAGGTCGTTATACCACTATAGGTGTTGAGAGATTAGTTATTGGGACATTCCAAGGAGGAGAATATTATCCCCAAGCTTCAGTGATAGGTAATCCTTCTTGTTATGGTGGAGTTCTCATTTTAACATCAGAAGTCATATCCATTTCTTGTTCCATGTTTTGGCGGGTTTTACGGTATTGTGGATATTTAGGAAATAATCCTTGAATACGATAAGATTATATGAAAGGTTGGTATGCAAAAATGTTAAACCAAGACTCTCTATATTAAAATTACTAACTATATACACAAAAATAAAGTGCTACTAAATATAATAGCAACAAGAAAACATGTGCTAGGTGGGATGTATAGAATTGATCCTCATAAGAGTGTCAAGTCAATGTAACTCATGATATACTACAGGTTCCAATAGTAATACATGACAAGGATGATTGGGACCATACCCTTGACTGTATACCCAACTACCTGGATAGTACGTGCGTGGTATATCCCCAAGTGTTGTTCTCGGTGTATTGCTTCAACAAGATGGGCGATAGGTTACTTAGTTGAGATCCTAATGGTGACTCCCTATATATGCAAGGTATGTGGGAGCTCAAATTTGTAGTAGTTCTATCTAATGCACAACCGTTCATAATAGGCCTTACTATATACCATCAAGTACGTGAAAGTACATATATATATCCCACAAGAGTACATGAAAGGTATTTCGATACACTATTTGGTACGTGGAAGAACCACACAGTCCCTAGGATGCAGTGCAAGAAAATACTGATAACACCTATGTTTAAAGACATTGAAACACACCTCTAACCTAACACACAATATTTCTAAGATTTTTAACCTAACTAGTGCTTTATTTTATCTTTTTTATTGTTGGGTGGACACAATGATGTGAATACTCAACTCATAAACCATGCGAAGATGAAGTGCACATCTTTACTTTATCTTTCAACATATTCCCTATTTAAGAGGAGAGTAAGAATTTATTTTCCCAAAAACACAATCAAAATCAAATCCTTCAAAATTTGAGACCAAGCTACAAACACATCAACTCTTTACACTTCACTAGTGACATATTTCTAATAGGATAAAAGAAAAATTAACTAGTGTTCTTAAAGTTACAATTTCCAATTATGTAAAAAGATCAAAATATAAGTTTTTATTTATTTTGTAAATTTGAAAATCACATACAAAGTAAAACTAATGAATCAAAATTAATTTTATTTTTGAATTTTTTTTGGGAAATAAGAGGAAACACAAAAAAGTTTCTTCCAATAAATATATATAGATAAATAAATCATTGTATTTTTATGTTTTTGTGAATACTTATAGTAAAAAAGTATCTATAAATACACACAATGAACCCAATAAAAATATTTTAAACCCACAATATCAAATTCATGAAACTTTGCACAAATTCAATCCTTTCATCTAAAATATCTGGAAAGATGCAATCGTATCCAAGATACAGACAACAAGACACAATGCATCTATCAAAACCAAAATTCAATATCAAAACCAATAGCTGAGTAAATGGTCAATGAGCACTTACCTCGACACAACTTGTCGATTTGCACTAGTGCGTCATCCCCTTTGTCGATGCTTCCTGTACAATAGAAAATGACGTCAGCAATGCCTTTTACATATATTCAATGAGTATCATTGGCTCTCTATTAATATAAAAAATGAGAGTTAGAGAACCAAATACGTTGACAAAGCAAAGCCTAGGTGCGTCTGGTGCAAATAGGAATTGAAAAGACAAAACTTACCCAAAAAATCAACTAACAATGAATAAGCTGAAATTTCTAGGATCACTGAATGACCTTGAGAAGTAAATTACAACAGAAACAAGGTGAATTAAACACTCTTGAGAGAACAAAAGGAAACTAAAATTATAATGAAAAAAACCCAAAGACTATGATTATCCCCAGTGGAGTCACCAATTTTGTTACTGGAAAAAATCAATCAATGGGGACAAAGATTTGCTCCCTAGTCTAAATGGTTTAGATCTAGAACAAAAGATAATAGAAATTAAAAACTTCCCCTGTATTTATTAAATCAATTGAGTATAAATAATATGTATCTGTTTCAAGGAATTCTGCAACCAGTGCAGACATCGCTTGTTCCTCTACCCTGTATGATGGAAGTGTAGAACAAAAGAAACAAAAAAACATATACTTTCCCTAGATAATTAATTTAATCAACATGAAGCTAAACTCATACCTCAGATCTGATTGTTCTTTGTCCTTGTTCCAAAGTCATTTTTTCAATATTCAGTATATGCAAAAGAGATCAAAAGACAAAAACACAAGATGAGAGTATCCCAACAAATTAATCATGTATGTTAGTGATCAATGAATCTAACAAGATTTAACTGATATTAACACACATTAAATACGGGAAAGGGGAACACTTTTGTATTAATAATAAAAGAGAGTAAATTTACAACCATAAAGCCTTGATGTTTCTATATTCATCCTCTACAACAGATCTACAATCCTTCACACTTACAACAATATCTTCACACATAAGCTCACTCTATCTTGCCTCTAAACCAGATCTCAGTTAGCATAAGGGTGATTTCTTTGGCCTCCTCTCACTCACTCCATGAAGGCTTCATTTATAGGCCAAACATGATGAGATTCACTTGGGGAATGGATAGGAGGTGATCCCAATAGGTGAGGAAGGGGAATTCCACCTCTCCCTAGCTAATAGGAACCAATTCCATGGAGGATTTCGTAAGGAAGCTTCTAGATATTATTTTTTTCATTTTTTAGGTTGACCGACGCACTTGGATGAAGGTGAAACTATGCCAATGCTTTTTACTCATAAAGGAAAGTTTTCGGCGACACCTGCTTCTAACAGACAAACAAGAGATGGTGCATTTTTCTCCACTGGACAGAGCACCAATGACTCTTTGTCATAACTAACAAACAACCTTGTTCATCCTGGGGTTGGAAAAAAGTCACCAAAGGAATCTTAGGCTACGCTTTCTGAAGGGTCATCGGGAATTGGTGTATTTTTTAGGTGCAATAGAATTCCCTCAAAAGTATGAGGCTAGAAGGAAGTGATAGATTAAATACTTTTCTAGACATTGATCCAAATTAGAGGCAATAAGAGATGATATTCACAACGGACATAAGAACAATAACTAACTTGTCTGAGCCAACCATGGCTGCAGAACAATACACTGTAGATCCATGTTGATGACCATGTCATGGATAGCAATAATATACTATAGAACATGATCAAATGACATAGAGAGCAGGAAATGGCTATGGAACATACAAAGTAGGTCCATGTTATCCGAACCCAGTATGGACATAGCCACCAAACATACAATGTGGATACATGTCATGACTCAAAATAATATTCCATCGCAACCTGAGGATAGGAAATTATGCTAATGAATCCTAACTACTCAGGGTATTCATTTCAATCCCCAACCGATACGATTCTAACCATGTGAATAAATGTCTTGACATCGAACATGGAAAAAACCATTTGATTACTAGTTGTTGATGTAAACTGTTAAAAATGCGAGAGAAATCACTATTAATGTCAATGATTCCCAAGGTATGTCAGTAAATTTTCCCAAGTGTGATTAGATGTTTTGAAGTCGAACACTTGATAGAATCTTTCAATTAGAGGTCATTGATGAAAAAATACTGTTGAAATCGAGGAAACCTGCCATTGAGGAATGCATGCTTCAAGGTACTTGACTAGGTTTCTAAGTCTAATTCTTGAATGATGAACTGAAGTCGACAAAAATAGACTCGTCGAAGGAGGTCCATGATGTTTCCCCCATCATCAACACGAAAGATGGAACAAAATGTGATTTTTGAAGTGATAAGACAACCATGAAACTAACTCAGACATGACTGACTTGGTAAGAAGGTAAAGTTACTGATGAGTTGAATTTTGAAAGAGACATCCTTTAAACAATTTGCGACATGACACGTAACTTGGAAGCATTGAATTTACGAGACTGAAATCAAGTGGAATGCAAGGAATATGATGAAGCATTCTTTCAATGGGCTCAAAGGAGTCACGTGACTCACAAAAGTGGATTGACTTGGAGACAAGCTGAATACCAAAATGTTCTGATATGAAAATGCAGACAAGTGTTGTGTTCAAAGGTGTACTGTAAACTGCCATAAATACAAATGAAAAACATTACCCTTTCCCTTAATTTCCCCATCTTGAAGGATGAGTTCCTCTTTTCATTTTAACGAGTTCAAAGAGGGTAACAAACACTTCTTGTAGCTCATGAAGCGATGAGTCCATTCTCACATGTTTTACGAACCTAATAAAGGAGGGGTTCGTTCCTAGATAGGGTTCTTCATCGTTTAATTTCGTGAGTCCAATGAAAGTGAATTCAGTATCATTCATATTTAGAGAGTCTAAACGAAGACACAAGGAGACTGCAAAAGATTATTTTCTGTAAATTTAGTCCCTAAGGCCCAAAAAAATATAAAATAATTACTCAGAGAAATATTCTCTTTGATATCAACCAGATTGTTCCTTTTTCGTAAATATCCCTAATCGGTCCAAAAAAGAGATAATCTACAATCGACTAGTCTACCGTTCTGATACTTTTACAAGTGTGAATGTAACAAGTTCGCTTGGAAATCTTTTGTGTTTTTAAGGAGACTAAAAAGAGCTTAAATATAACTCCGTAATAGGTTCTCTTTTTCATAAGCCAGTTTTATGAGTCTAAAAAAGAAGCAAAAGTGGACTCGACACTCTTTTACTGGTCGTTTAACGAGCATGTGAAAAGTGTAAAAGACGCTTGATACTTTTTCATTTCCACTCTAAGCATGAAAAAGACAAAAATAGCTTAAATCATAGCCACGAGCTGTATATATTTGATTTGGAAGCTTAAAAAACATATTAGAACCATTTTGACCATTTCCACAATAAAACTATAGTAAACAAATAATAAAACCCATAATATTAAAATAATTTTGGAATTAAAACAAATTTTAATTAAATAATAATAAAAAAGTCCAAATTTACTATAAATAGAAGCTAATAGTAAACAAATTTTACCATTTGGAGAAAGAGGAGTTGGAGAAAAATGAGAAAAAACTTTGTTTGTTGATTCTAGGTGCTACGATTCGCCATTTCTCGAACTGCTTGGAACAAGTAAATTCTAAGGCCCTTCCCTTTCATTTCCATGGTGATGTTTTTTTTACCGACAATCAGGGGTATTTTGGGCATTTGTTAAGCCGAAAACACGCGCGGGGCGCTATTTTTTTCCATCGAAGAGATAGACGACGCTCTGTCGCGTTGGGACAACGGTGCCGTAGGCGCTCTGTCCATAGCTGACAGGGGAACCTATGGGTGATTCTCTACAGTGCTGGGACAGAGGCACCGTAGCCGCTCTTTCCACAACCAGCAGAAGCATTGGGTGCTATGTCTACACAGAAAAGCAGCGCAATAGTTAGGGAAAATTCAAAAAAACTTAATTTCATCCATCAAAAATTTGTTTTATGCTTCTCCCACCTGTAATGCGATTTTTAATATGTGTTCACACCATCTTGCAGGTGCAAGGAGTATTTTCACCATGCTAATATGGAAGGAGCATGAGCAAGAATTGGAGGATTTCCACGATGTCAGTCATCCAGCCATTATAGAGGCCCTTCTGAACTGTGGGTTGCTCAAATATTTAAGGGTTCCAGGCATGAGAGTCTATGTGTTTCTCTTGGAGTATATCATTGACATGTGGGATCCCAATCAGTAGCATTTTGTGGTCGTGACCAACACACTAAGAATTGATATTGAGCACATATACTTTCTGAATGGACTGTCTCGGCGAGGGAGACAAGTGGTTCTATTTGGCCCACGGGGTGGTGAGTTTTCCTTAGATGTTATGATCGTTAGATATTGTTAGTTAGGGACACATTTCCAATCCAGGAAGATCCCTATCAAATTAAACAGAGAGTGGAACTTCCTTTGAGGACAATAGTTTATACCATCGGTAAAGTTATCGAGACTAGATCCACTCACTTAACTACAAGGGCACACATGTTATATGCCCTAGAGTGTATGACACCTATATTTTTAAACTGGTGTGAGGGAATTCTAGTCAACCTGAAGGATCAATTGAACAAAAGAAAATAGGGGCAACTCTAACAATTTGGCTATGGAGCCGTGATAGTGGCTTTCATCCTACAGAGGGTTCCTCATATGCAACCTCAGGTGGCCATGAGAAGGCTAGATGCTGAGGATTTTAGGATGCTCATATGGGTTTATGTCATGGCCTGTCACAATGGTGGGGGTTCCAAATTAGTCCATGGATTTGTCTTCTTTCACTGGTTGAGGAACCAATAACTTATGATCAAGGATTATGCCTACGAGGGTGCAAACTTCCGCAAGGAGCCAGAGCTTCCACTACGTGAGGGAGAGGAGTGGGATGAGTGAGGTAAGAAAGACACTATCAATTGTGTTTTTACTTTTTTAATTTATTTGATTTTTATATCGTAATGCTGAGATAAGTGAAAAAACATTGTGCAGACATTGGACTTACCTGTCCAACCGGAGCATCGCCTATTGAGAGGCGGGTAGTAGTTAGAGACATGGTGGTTCATCACTCCAAGGATGACGAGGAGCTCAGATATATCGAGGAAAACTTACAGTGTTTGACTATAGGGATTCCTGATGTCTCCACTATTGACCTACCTACAGACTGTAGGAGTCTCAAGATGGTTTTCTAGGCTACTCTGTAGAGTGGCTCAAGATGTTATGTATATTTATATTTTGAACTATGACAATCCTAGACTTTGGGGGCTCTGACAACTCGATGTTTCAAACCATTTTTGTATCTTAGCTTCATATTTTATATATATATATACATCTCTCTCTCTCTCTCTCTCTATATATATATATATATATATATATATATATGAAAACAGATGTGTGTGCAAAAAATGTGATGTGTGAATGTTTTCCTACTTATGAATTTAAATACATGTTTTTTATGTTATATGAAGTTTAATTATGAGCAATGTACCAATCTAGGAAAAAATTAGCCAGGGAATTCGCCACAACATTCAAATGTCTTGGAATAAGCCGATACATGACTTGCTCAAAATACCTTTCTAAGATCCCAACCCTTCAGAATGTACGAAGGAGTAGAGGGTTCCAGATGGTGTAGCCTCGATTTAAATGTTGAACAACTAGTTCTGAATCTAGGTAAACCCTAATCTCCCTTACATCGTTAGCTAGGGATTCCATCAACAATCCAATCACTGCATGATACTATGCGATATTGTTGGTGGAGGGACCTAAGAAAAACCCCCTGAACTCACCAGATCACTTGTAGGAGAATGCGGTACCCAAGATTCCATAGCAAGATTTAGCATGTAACGATTAGCATCATTCGCGAATATAGTAAAAGTGTTCATATTTCCATTAAACATAGGACATACATAAGTAGGGTTTATGAAAAACACATCTTATATCACAAAAAAAACCATACTTTCAAATCAAGAGACACATCAATCTATAAACAGTATTTACAAATATCCTATTCTAGATGACCTAGGCATAGTATCTTTTAAGGTAGATCCTGTTGTGGGGCTCTCCCAAGGGTTTCCCATTGTAGTCTACTAACTCATATGCACATTTTTCCAAGACAAAACTGATAATGTAAGGCCCGTGCCACATAGATTCAAGTTTACCTACCCCAAACTTATCATGTTTCTGGGCATAAGTCAAGACCAGATCTCCCTCATTGAAAGATCAGGGTTGAACAAATCTGTCATATTGGGCTTTCATCCGCTGTTTTTGTGCCTCATTCACGAAAAGTTTCATCAAGTTATTCAAATACAGAAATTTTTCTTCATCTATGGTGGTATTAGGAAAAATTTCCACAATGAGCTTTAGAGAAGGAATTTCACATTCAATCAGGAGAGTAGCCTCAATTCCGTACACCAATTGAAATGGGGTGAAACCAATAGAGGTTTTTACAATAGTCCTATAGGCCTAAAGTGCATAAAATAGTTGCAAATTCCAATTTTATTTGGCTTGCCCTACCATTCGTTGAAGCATGTATTTTAAAACTTTATTGATCGCTTCAACCTAACCATTAGCCTGAGGGTAGTAATGCATAGAGTTATCATGTCGAAACCCTAATTTCGTACTCAGTTTTTCCATCATTTTATTCTGGAAATGTGACCCATGGTTGGTCACAATAGCCCTAGGAATCCTGAACCTAGTGATGATATGGTTAAATAATAACAACAAAACTATTTTTCCATCTTTGGCGTAAGTGGGCATAGCCTTAGCCCATTTAGTAAAGTATTCTAGAGCCACAATAATGTAGCCATGCCCCTCGGCTGAGATAGGCCTACAATGCACGAAGTCTATTCCCCATTTTTCAAAAGGGACAACCACTACAACATGATGGAGTGGAGCAGGATGGGTTCACTTGTTGGTTGTGAGAATTTGGTAGGGTAGGCATTTCTTGACAGTTTCAATACAGTATTTGAAAATCGAAGGCCAGAAATAACCTATGCGCAAGATCCTCTAGGAAGTAGCCAACTCAGAGAGGTAACCTGTTCATGTATTTGTAACTTCGGAATGTATTCACTTGTATATTTTATGTATTATACCCTGATGTTCTTATTGAGAAGTATCTATAATGTAATTGAGTCATGTCATACCCCGATGTTCCTATCGGGAGAATCAATAATGTAAACAAGTCATGTAAATTCATAGAGGGTAACCCTCCTTATTGTTCAAGGGTTAAAGTCCCCATAGTTTCAGGGCATTAGAGTTATTAGACTCTCCTAGAGAAGTCAGACCTGGTAAGTTATTGTCAAGTCAGAAACTAAGTTTCTATCCTCCTCAAAATCTAAGTTTAGGGATAAAAATCAAAGTTTTTGGTTCGGTAGAAATCCAAGAAATTCAAACCCTGATCTTCCCTAGAACCAGAAAACCATCACCGCAGGAGATCAGCTCCAGATCTAGTTTTCAGCTTCTCAAATCGGTAAGATCTAAATATTTTGTATTTCCATTTGACGTTCTCTGTTAATATGTCTCATCACACCAAGATTGATGAAAATCTTGAGGGAGATTATAACTTCCGAGATTGGAAGTATAGGATCTCCCTAATTCTGGAAGAAAATGAGTTGGACTCTTACATTAGTGAAGAGGTTCTAGTTCCATAGGGAGATGAGGCCAAGGCCTTACACAAAAATAAATTGGTCTTGGCTAAGAGGATTATTGCTGATTCAATCAAGGATCACCTCATACCACAGGTGTCCTCCCTAAAGAAACCTAAAGAAATGTTTGATTCCTTGACCAAACTGTTTGAAGGAAAGAACATAAATCGGAAGATGACTTTGAGGAACCAGTTGAAGAATGTGAAGATCCAGAATGTGGAGACTATACAGTCATACATCACAAGGGTCTCTCATATCAAAGAACAACTTGAAGCAGTGGATGAAGAAGTGGAGAATCCAGAGATTATGATGACCACCTTGAATGGTCTCCCTTGATCATGGGACTCCTTCATTCAAGGGATTTATGCAAGAAAGAAGCTAGTCAAGTTTAGTAGGATGTGGGAAGAATTCTCACAGGAAGAATCTTGAATTATATCCCAAGAAGAAAAGATGGGAAGTGAAGGTCAAGATCTCATAATACAATCCAAGAAAAGCAAAACAAACTATGACAAAGGTAAGCACTTCCACCAGAAATATGACCCTATAAGATCTAACATAAATCTACCTAAAATTCAGATGCTATACATGTGATGAAAGAGGACACTTTGCCAAAGATTGTCCTAGAAACAAAAATGACTCTTACAAGAAGGGTAACACAAGAAGACATCATGCTCATGCTGCAGAGGATGATGAACCTTCCATAGAGAGAATCAAACAAGAAAGTGATGATTCTTCAAGTGATGAAGAATATGTTTTGATTTTCGCTCTCACGGGAACTATCACACATGGAAGCAATGCTTGGATTATAGACAGTGGGGATTCCAAACATATGACAGGATTCAAAGAATCCTTTATGAAACTATCTGAACATGAGTCACCTCACAAGGTGAAACTTGGGGATGACTACCAGTATCCAATAAAAGGTAGTGGTGAATCCTCCTATAATATAGACTCTGGAAAGTCTATGAATATGAAGGATGTCTTTTTTGTACCAGGACTAAAGAAGAACCTCCTCTCCATATCTGCATTGGATGCAAAAGGCATAAGGGATGCATTTGTAGATGGCCAAGTTCTTATGTGGAAAAAGAGAAAGACTATAGATGATGCATTAGTGATTGGAGAACAAGAAGGAGGACTATATAAATTGAAGGGCCAACCAGAACAAGCTTTGGTCCATAAATTAGTAGAGCCAAATTAACTTTGGCATAGAAGGCTTGCACATGTGCATTATAGAGCACTACCACTTGCAAGCAAAGTTGTTGAAGGTCTTCCAGAAATACAGAAAAAACATGACGGTGTCTACAAATGATGTGCAAAAGGAAAGAACACAAAGAAGACATTTCCAAGTAGCGAGAGAAAGGCAAAATGAATATTGGAAATCATCCATTATGATGTATGCGGTCCAATGTCATCCAGCTCATTAAGTAGATACGTATACTATGTTTCTTTCATTGATGATTTTTCTAGGAAGACATGGATATACTTTATGAAAAACAAGGATGAAGTATTCAGCAAGTTCAAAGAGTTCAAAGCCTTGATCGAGAATCACACGGAAAAGAAAATCAAGACCTTTCAATCAGAAAATGGTGGAGAATTCACATAAATGAATTCAAAGAATTATGCAAAGATTCAGGGATTAAGAGGGAGTTAACCACTCCATATAATCCACAACAGAATGGGATTGCAGAAAGGAAGAATATAATGATTAAGGAATCTGAAAGGGCTATGATTCATGATAAATATATTCCCATGCATCTATGGTCAGAAGTTGCTAGAAAAACTATGTATGTACAGAACTGTACTCCTCATAGAGTACTCGAGAAAAAAACTCCTGAAGAGGTTTTCTCCGGAAGGAAACTAGAAGTCATTCATCTCAAAAAATTCAGCTATCCATTGTACATACACATTCCAAAAGAAAAGAGCACAAAGTTAGATCCTTCTAGAAAGAAGAGTATATTTGTGGGATATAGTGAAAGCTCGAAGGCTTACAAAATATACTTTCCAAGATTCAAGAAGATCGACATCAGAAGGGACATAACATTTGATGAGGACTCGGCTTACAACAATTCTAGAAAGAGACCTGCTGAAGAACTTGAAGAAACAAAAGTACCCAGAATTCAAGATACAACTATGAACGATGCAACTCAAGAAGAAGATTGAGAAACAGAAGAACCCCAGGAACTTGTAGATCCACCCAAAGAGAAGAATCCTCACAAGAGGAAACCTGCTTGGGTACGAGAGGCTATCTAAGGCGTAGAAAGATATGGGGCTCCAGAAGAAATGCACAAAGAGAGGAAAAGAACTAGGTCCTGCTCCAGTTATGTAGCCCTGTTATGTGACATCATTGATAAAGAACCTTCCAACTATGAAGAAGCGATGGAGAAGAAAGAATGGAAGGATTCTATGATCAAGGAGTACTAGTCGATCATGAAGAATGATGTCTGGGATGTTGTCCCTAGACTAGAGGGGAAGTCTATTGTGACTTCCAAGTGGATCTACAAGATCAAGCATGCTACAGATGGTAGCATAGAGAAATATAAAGCAAGATTTGTGGCTCATGGCTTCTCCCAGAAAGAAGGAATAGATTATGAAGAAACTTTTGCACCTATAGCTAGATACACTTCTTGATCAATATTTGCTCTGGCTATAGTAATGAAATGTAAGATACATCAAATGGATGTCAAGATTGTTTTGTTGAATGGTGTAGTAGAAGAGGAAGTGTATGTGGAGCAACCACTTGGTTTTCAGACACATGACAGGGAGACTCATGTGTGTAATTTAAAGAAATACCTGTACAGTTTGAAACAGGAACCCAGGACATGGTACAATAGAATTGACATCTTCCTATCCAGTTTGGGCTTTACCAAGAGTAAAGCAGATTCCAACCTTTACTACAAGGTTGAAGAAGGGAACCTAGTGATACTCCTGTTGTATGCAGATGATCTGTTTGTAACAGGTGTGGATGGGTTGATTGTTGATACAAAGAGGAAGCTTGCTACTGAGCTTGAGATGAAGGACTTAGGTATGATGCACTACCTTCTAGGCATGGAGGTGTGGCAAAATATAGATGGAATCTACCTAAGACAAGGGAAGTATGTAGTAGAGATCTTGAATAAGTTCGGGATGATGGAATGAAAGACCATGACCACACCTATGGCATCGAAGTTGAAGCTATTGAGTGATGCTTCATCAGAGACGGTTGATGCTATGATGTATCGTCAGATGATTGGGTCCTTGATGTACCTGACGAATACAAGACCAGATATTTACTTTGCTATGAACACATTGAGCCAGTTCTTGATGGATCCAAGACATATTCACCTGATTGTTGCAAAGCATATTTTGAGGTACCTTAAGGGTACAGTTAATTTTGGGCTCAAGTATAAGGCGGATTAGAAGATTAACCTGGAAGGTTATGTTGATTCAGATTGGGAAGGCAGTTCCATTGATAGGAAGAAAACTTCAAGGTTTTGCTTCAGTATGGGATCAGGTGTGATCTCTTGGTTTAGAAGGAAGCAATACTGTGTTTCACTAAGTATAACCAAAGTAGAGTATGTTGCAGCTTGTTCAGCTAGTTGTGAGGCAGTGTGGCTTAGGAAGCTACTATCTGATTTCTTTGATCTCCAGTTGGATGCTACTTGCATATATTGCAACAACCAAAGTTGTGTGAAGTTGTCATAAAACCCAGTGTTCCATGACAAGTCGAAGCATATCGAGATCAAATATCACTATATCAGGGATATGGTGCAGAGAGGAGCAGTGAAGCTCTAGTATGTTGCAATGGACAAGCATATAGCTGATTTGTTGACCAAGCCAGTAGCTAGAGTGAAGTTTGAGTACTTCAGGGAAAAGCTTGGTGTTCTCTAGATTGGGGTTTCCTCCAAAGGGAAGTGATAAGTGATTCACCTTTATGACATGGTTGTTGGATGTGTTCCTCCCATGGTCATATGTCAGTGATGGGCCTTTCTAACATGGTTGTTGGATGTGTTCCTCCCATGGTCAGATGTAAGTGCAGAGCCATTCTTTCATGGTTGTTGGATGTGTTCCTCCCATGGTAAGATATAAGTGTTGAGCCTTTCTTACATGGTCGTTGGATGTGTTCCTCCCATGGTAAGATATAAGTGCTAAGCCTTTCTGACATGGTTGTTGGATGTGTTCCTCCCATGGTTAGATGTGAGTGTTGGGCCTTTCTGACATGGTTGTTGGATGTGTTCCTCCCATGGTCAGATGTGAGTGTTGGGCCTTTCTGACATGGTTGTTGGATGTGTTCCTCCCATGGTCAGATGTGAGTGTTGGGCGGGCGTTTCTGACATGGTTGCTTGTGAGTGTTGGGTGGGCCTTTCTGACATGGTTGCTGGATGTGTTTCTCCCATGGTCAGCTATAAGTGTCGAAGAATATGAAGAACTACATTGAGGCTAGTCCTACAACCAGCATGAAAAAGGGTTGGCTCTATAGAAATTCCTATGATGACAAGAATTGAGAGATAACACCATTTGTTCGAGATAGCGGAAGTAGCGATGATGATTCAATGATGATCCAGCTTTAATGATGATCTAGTTTCGATGATGATCTAGTGATGATCCAGCTTTGATGATGATCCAGACTTGATCCAGAGAAGAAGACTTGTGCTGATGAATTGTGTTAAGAGAATACCTTCCTAGTTAAGAGGGAGTGTTGATGTATTTGTAACTTTGGAATGTATTCACTTGTATATTTTATGTATTGTACCCCGATGTTTCTATCGGGAAGTATCTGTAATGTAATTGAGTCATGTCAAACCTTGATGTTCCTATAGGGAGAATAAATAATGTAAACAAGTCATGTAAAGTCATAGAGGGTAACCCTCCTTATTGTTCAAGGGTTAAAGTTCCCATAGTTTCAGGGCTCTAGGGTTATTATAATCTCCTAGAGAAGTCGGCCCTGGTAAGTTATTGTCAAGTTGGAAATTAGTATAAATAGAGAGTGAGCCTCTCTATTTATCACACAATCACTCACACTCAGTTGTAGTGCATAAGTGAGAGAGAAGGAGCTAGGATAAGAGAGAGAACAACTCTTGGAGATCATCTTACTGTCTTTGGGTTTTACTGCTGCTATTGGCGCTTATTCTATCTTTGAGGAAGTTGTGGGGTTTTCTCCTTTATGGTTTCCCCGAGGAAAATATTTGTGTCTATTGTCTCTTGTGATTGATTGTTGTGCATGTTATTCTCTCAAATAAGATCCTAAGATAATACTGTATAAATCGATAAAAATATAACATGATCGCCACAAGCTCCAGTGTGGAAATCATTCAAGACGATTTCAGCTTCTTCGTGGGTGATACAACGTCGTAATATAGAATCGATGCCATGATGGTATAAGGTATCATTTAAAATGAGGTAATTCTTATCCTGGTGGTGGATGTGATGACATTCATCGCAAGTGGAATTGGGCTGATATTGTTGAGTTTGGAGATAGAGAATGAAATATCCATACCAAGGGTCAGTCATGCTAATGAGAAACAAAAATTCATCCTGAAATGAATCAATGGGTTGTTTTTCTTCAGTAACACGGGGAAGGTCACACACAAGCTCAACAAAAACAAGTGACTTATTTCAAGTGGTTTTAGCAAATTCCAACTCGAACTCCTGGAGGATAACGATCCAGTGTGAGTATTTTCCCCCAAGTACCTGCTGAGTCAAGACATAATACATGGGGTTGGAATCTACATAGACTGTAGTTGTACGAAGAAAGATGTAGTGGTGAAAATTTGGGACCACGATGACCATGGCTAGAGCGAGTTTCTCCACATTGGAGTTACGGGTTTTAGAGTCAAGGAGACTCTTACTAGTGTAGTAGATCACATTTTCTTGGTCATGTTCGTCATCTTGAACTAGGACCATACCGATGGTCGACAAGGATGCAACCACATATAGAGAATAATCCCTTGTATAATGAGGTGGTTGAAACACAGGTGAATGTGTGAGAGCATTTTTAAGATTGTTAAATGCATGCTACGCTAAGTCATCCTAAACAAAAGGACTGTCCTTTTTTAATAGACACATGAATACATGTGTCTTTTCAGCATAGTTACAGACGAAACAATGTAAAATTTTTTCATTCCCTTGCAAACTTTGGAGTTCTGTCACATTAGTGGGAGTGGGTAAAGCCAAGATGACTTCAATATTTAAAGGGTCAATACAGATACCGTCCTTGGACACTATGAATCCAAGCTGTCAACCACTTTAGACACAGAAAACACATTTGTGGGGGTTCAAACAAATGTTGAAATGAAAACATCTAAGAAAAATAGCTCTCAAATGATCGACATGAAGGTCCTGCTACTTAAAATGAGCAAGAAGGTTGTCGAGATAGGGCTCCACAACGTTTTTGATATCATGAAACGAATATGACATGGCGTGTTGAAACGTAGCGCTAACATTTTTTAAACCAAACGGGAGTTTGTGGTAGGTGAAGGTCCCCCATGGGAATATGAAAGTTGTCTTATGTTGATCTGAAGGGAGAATTTCAATCTGATTATAGCCAAAAAATCCATCCATGAGTAAAAAGATGACACTTCTGGCACAATTATCGATAATTTGTTCGATATAAGGGGTAGGGAAATTGCCTTTTGGACAAGCCCGATTCAAATCCATGAAATCAATACAAAACCTAATAGTTACCATCTTTTTGTTCACAGGGACTATATTGGAAACCCATTCAGTCAAGGACACGGGTTAAATGAAACCAACCCTAAGAAGTTTTTCAACTTCCTCCTTAATGGCTGCTGCTTTTCGTGGATGTACCTGGCATAATTTTTGGCGAACTTGCTTGGCACCACGGTAGGTTTTAATCTCATGGACAATAATTAAGGGATCAATCACTGACATCTCTTTGTAATTCCAAGCAAATACATCTCTAAATTCCTTGAACATGGCTGTATATGCTGAACCTCTAAAGGTAAAGAATTATGTCCTATCTGAATAATCTCTTAAACACCGAGTTTCACGGAAATTTCCATTAGAACGGTTTTGGTAATATTGCATAAATTACCCTTAGATTTAAACCCATGGATGAGGATTGGGGATTGAGGGTCCATGACTATATCAGATGAAACCACATACATGAATTGCTCTTCTACCATATGGAAAGGGGGAAGGAAAGAAGATCTATGGTGATAATATTCCCAAGGAATCTCCTCTAGGGACATAACTTCCATGATGGATTCATCAGAGGGAAATGTATTTCAAATATAATCAAGATATTGGGGGGGGTTGTCTAGCCAATATGGTAGGTGATATGGATTGGAGGCCACCAAAAGATGGCCATTGATGGTGGGGTCGTTGGTGGTTTGAATGGCATTATAGACTTCCTCAAAAGGAGTAAGCGATGCTGGTTCAAAAATAGACTTTCCTTTATCTATGATAGAGGTAGAAATCATATTTATTGTTGGAAGGGGTTTTGGGTAAGTGATTTGTGTAGCACCGCGGAGGCTGCACAAGCTCATGCAACACCACGTAGGACAAAATCAGCGTGATAGGTGAAATAATAACTGTTTTTGGAATTTCTTATGCAATTTTGTACCGATTGATCACATTTTGTGGATTTAGGTCACTAGTTTGTTAAAAGTTAGTTAGAAGTGGACCTTGGATGTAAAGGTGCAATCCTATATATAGAATTAGATTTACAATTGTAGGAGAGGAAGAATTGAGGTGGAAGATCAGTCAATCAATCCAATTTTGTGATCTAATAACTATGTGTGATCTTGTCGCTTCATTTTGTATTTGAATAGCTTTGGCTCTGTCTGTGTCAACCAGCTATTGAATCTTGGGTTGTGATCGTTCTCCTGTTGTGGAGAAGTACTGCATGTTTTGGATTTGTTGCGAAGAAGTAATATGACATGATGGATGTTTCCCTAAATTGATCTTGTCTCTCATTTCTTTTCTATCTTTATGTGTTGCGATGTCAATGATGGATGTTTACTAAATATGTTGTATGAATGAATGACACTACTATGATGGATAAGTGAATGATGAAATCTGTTAGCAAACTATTAGTTATGTTGATAGGTTTTGTGATGAATGTTGTGATACTAATTAGCTACTCCTGAAGAATATGATGATTATGTTGTTGAGTCATTGATACCCCGTCCTCTCTTCTTACTACTGAAAACTTGGTTCCGACAGCCTTCCCTTGAACATCTCAGGTGAGACTTCATATGCTCTACGGGTGTTTCCAGGCAAAGTGAAACCTGTTTGGGCAGGTGCTCAGGGAGATCACGTTGGTTGGGCGACGACAGAGTGAGAACCCCTGTATACAAGGCTTTATTGGTGGGTTTTTTCCAACAAATGGTTCCATTGTCAGGACCTTGTTGCAACTGAAGGGAGGATATGTTGTGGCATCCAACTAAGCCGGAGATTGAAGATAGGTTCGACCTAAAGCTGAAAGAGTTTGCTGAAACAAAGAATCAGAATCTAAAGTTGTCGACAAACGATTGGGTGGCCAGATATATCTACGACGGTTCCTACGAGTGGTTCTTCTGTGAATTTCCTATCATATTGTATGAGTGGATAGCGCGGTTCACTTATAAGAAAAAAAAATCAAGGAGGGGAGTTGACATCCTGGACCCTCTGAATTGATCCAAGAATTGCAAGAAATTGACAATAAAGCATCGCGAGTTGTTAAAGTATGTCTAGATAGTATTTTGAAAGGATACATCACTGAGTTTGTAGTGGATACCAATAAGTCATACAGTAAAGCAGAAAGAAAATTCTTTAAAGGACCACGAGGTAGGTTCTTATTGTCTCTACAATTATCTATTAAGATGCTTGTCTGGGAGAAGGGTATTATGAAAATGCACCTTGAGTAGTGGAACTCTAGTGTGCAGAGGTTGTGGACACTGCGTCGAAAGGGAGGAGGCAAATGGCAAGATAAGGGGTATATGGGTACGAGTTATGATGAGACTGTGAGGGTCACTGAGGAAACAAGTGGTTATATGAGGGGAGGAGCAAGGTTTCAACAAGAGAAGAGGCAAAAGACAGGGGAAGGTCCAGCTTTGATCGAGATGCAAGACCTCGAAGAACAACCACAAGGGATGAAGAAACCCTATAGTGACAATGAGGATGATTAAACCCAGGCTACGCCCAAGAGATCAGTAAGCTCAAACCCCAGCAGTAATGTGTCCACACCTCTGCGCACTACTCCACCGACAGGTAGAAAAGAACATTCTACGTCAACTTGTTCAACGTGCTAGTAGCAGTCTAGTAGTAGAGAACCAGTTGGAGGAAGAAGGCCCAGAATGGCAGGAAATGAGATGAAGCTACCAATATTCCATAGAAATGGGACTGATGACCTGGAACAGTATTGGTTCTTATGTGAAGCAGTCTGGACTTCCAGACAGATCATGGAAGGTGATATCAAGAAAATCCAGCTGGAGACAAACCTCAGGGTTCATGTGCTTGACTGGTACATGAAATTCATGTAGGTTGCTCATGGAACCGTGGCAATAACATTGAATGAAATATGGGAAGGGCTATTCAAGGAATTTAAGAAACCCAAATCTAAGGCCCAGTATATTATATAACTCAAAGAGATCAAGCAATTCTCAAATGAAACTGTTTGGGATTTTGATTAGCGGTTTAAGATGTTGATGGCCCAAGTCAGCTTCAAAATGAGTGATGTTCAGCATAAGGAGTGGTTCATCACTGCGCTGGTCTCACATATCTGACAGGCGTTAATGCAGCAAAAGACCGAGACCCGGAGTGAGGCTCTAGAAATCACAATGAAGTTAGAAGGTTCACCTATTTGGGAGACTGCAGTCGGCATGAACCAAATTTAGCCACAACTAGCAAATTTGACACTCCAGCTGTAAGATATCAAGAAGGAAAAAGAAGAACATGATGACCTTTGGTGTACACGGTGTCATGTGGATGGACACACTAAGGAAACCTGCCCAACTTTTCGAAATTATTTTCTCTAGGGAGCACCAAACCCTCTGAGTTGCGCCGGTGTGTCATGGTGTTGCATATGTTAGGTATATGGGAATCGACACGAAAACTGTGGCTACATGAAAAATATGGTTACGAAGGAAGAAAGTTTGTATTTTACCTTTTTTTGCTTAGTGGGGCACGAGAATAACGACTGTCGAGCTTATTACTTGCTTCAAGAGAGAAAATATGATTCATACTTTGTGAAGGGCGAGGATCCCCATGCCATCCAACAGTCATAGCCTTAGCCACAGATGGCGCAACCAACATCCCAGGTGCAGTATACACCACCTCCACAAATGCAATTTATTCCATCGTAGTCGCAGCAACAGTTCACACCGCAGCCTCAGTTTGTAGCACAACGATAGTTTGCACCGTGACCACAGTACAATCAATTTCTGACCACTCAGCCTCAACCACAATATGTAGTGCACTACATTCAGTAGCAACTGAATCCCCCACAATAGCTATCCCAACCACAATATCAACAAGCGGCTCAACCAAAGTACCAATGGCAAGGAGGATTTTGAGGAGGATTTAGGGGACGAGGAGGAGGACGAGGTCGAGAATCAATCTAGTGTTATACCTGTGGAGTATTCGGGCACTACCAAAGGGATTGCCCTCATTTGAGTGTACATAATTCACAGCAAGAAAGCACAATGTTGAAAATTTCCCTTAATTGATTGCAAAGTGGGGAGGTTAGAAACATCCCTCAGTTGTAAAATCAGAACCAGTTTCGAAACCAGAACCAAGTACACAACCAACAACCATTGCAGAATCAGACTCATATCCTACTACAAACTCAAAATTAGCCTATGAACCCATTGCTGAATCAAAATACACCCCTGAACCAAGCTCAAAACTAGAAACAAGGACCAACGGTTGCGACGATTCTAGCAGAATCCAGAACCCAGGGTGTCGACATTGTTGTCGTCGCTCGTGCAGGTGCGACGATCAAATATTATGGACCTTGTCAAAAAGTTCGGTTTGTTGGGAAGAAAAATCAGCATTTGATATTGCAACCGAGAAGGATACCTTCTTTGAGGCCGAGCATGCAATCGAGATAAATCCAGGTAAGTCACCTGTTGTTGAAATGCCATCTTCTTTTGATCCATCTGTAGAGGCAGGACCATCGCGACAGCATGGTACCTTTCAATAGTTTTTTGAGAGTTGTCTGTCACTACCCGGAGATCCCGAGGCTCTCGTTGAGATTGAGAAGTTTTTATACCACCAGAATAATATGCTGAAGGATTCCGTCGTGAATTCCCTCCAAAAGAGAAAGACATGCAAAGAGATGTGAATGAACATCTAGATCAGGGACTACGAACTTGATTCAGTTATTCTATATCTTAGGTCGGATGTGAATATTTTGACCAAGTAGACTTGGAAGCTGATGGGAAAACCAACATTGGGATGGTCCCCTGTGCAACTGAGGCTAGAAAATTAGGCCAAAGTTCAGCCTATTGGTCGTGTCTCAAACCTGGCCATCGATGTCGAAGGTATGAAGACATATGTCGATTTCAATATTATTGAAGTAGTTGGAAGTGGAGGCTCCTATCCCTCACTGTTTGGGATTGGATGGGCCAACGATAGCATGGAAGTTATCAATTTTAAGAGGCGGGTTATGACATTCGAAAACCAATATATCAGGGTCATTTCTCCCATGGACCCTCGTGAAGGATGACGGTATATTGAACCTGTCAAGGATGAAGTTGGTAGAGGATGGTGTAATGCCCCGGTTTTGACCCCGTTGCATTAGATGTACATGATGTATATATTAAATGATCATGGTGCAGAGCTAAAGGCCAAGGCCCCACCATTGATCGGTTATGTTATGTTTTGGATTTAAATTGTCACCGATGGCATATCGGGGCATGTGGCATATATTATGTTGGTCATCATGTAAATACGCATCTATAATTAATTAAATGAACCTGACCAGCTACGATCGCGGCAACTAAATCGAAAGGGGCATGATTTTACCAAGGATAAGGATGTGGGGAAAATTGTTAAACTTTGGCCAATGAGGGAAATTATCCTTGTGTCTTCTTACCTTGTTTTATTCCAACCACTTTCAATAAAAAAATTACTATTGGTGATTGAGGCAGTTAATTGCTTTGGGAGTGGGGTGGCAGGACTGTCAGTCCTCTCCCTCACGCACACTCCACCCACTATTGACTTCACTATGAAGGAAAAACCTTCACGCCTTCTCCAATTCGCAACCTCATGATTTTGCTGTTCATCTCCATGCACTGCAATTTTCACGTCCCCTCCATTGCTGTGCATTCTCATGTAGAGGGATTCTTTTCCCATTTTTCATCTTCACGCACAGGATTTTGCTGGGCTTACCCACGTAGTAGTTTTCTTCTGTGGATTTGTGAATAGTGTGGTCATATCCACTCCCCACTGGCTGATTGTGGGTTCGGCATTGTTGCTCACGCTCATCCACAGGCTGGGAGACTATAATTTATTCCCCAGCGTGGTCTGTATATATCTTCTGGGTGATCTCGTTCCCAGGACGGGCTGTGTTTCCCCACGTTGTTGGCTGTAGTTGTTGTGGTCTTACTTACATGTTGGGGACTGTTGTAAATTCGCCTGAGAGTCATTTTGGCCACGATAGGGCCAAGAATGACTCAGAATTCATTTTCCCTGTTTAAGCTGTGACAACTGACTTAATTGCTTGTGTGCAATGGTTGGTCTTCGGACTGTGTAAGGAGCAGGGATGGGGGCTTGGGTTGCTTGATAAACCTAGTGGCTAGAAACCACACAAACAGAGCTGGAGGGCTGGCCTTCTTCTCCATCACCCCTGAATAGCATTGGAAGGGAATGCAGGGCCTGAGGGACTGTGTAGCAGAGAAGGGATTGATTCCCTGTGTTGGGTGTGGTTGGGTGTCTTAGAGGTTGGGCTAGTTCTGGTGTAGGTGTTCTTGGCTCTGTAATGAGCTCACCAGCTTAGCATTTAGCCTTTCCCACTCCTTGATGGCCTGATAAACCCAACTGTGTTGGCTTGGCTGTGTTTTGTATACCCTTGGCTATGTGTAAGCTTGCTAGTTCCCTTCTTCCTTGGAGAATCATGCCCAGCTCGGGGGTGGCAGCGCTGCTGAGAGATTAAGGAGCATGCTAGCCTATGGTTGGGTGGAACGTTGCAGCGACATAGCTGGTTGCAGATCGAGTTCCTCATAAGATAAGTGATTTTGTCCATTTTACTTCTGCAACTGTAAATTCTGTTAATGAAAATGATGAACATGTTAAATGAATGCTTGTGTGAATGCATGTTGATTTTGCTGTGCAAGATAAATAATTATAGCTGTGTATGACAAACAATTGTGTTTATGCATGTTATACTGCAATGCATTTTATTTCAGCATTCTATTTCTGCAAATTTTATGCTTGTACATGTTTATGGGGCTCTTATCCCGGGTGTTTGAAGCTTGTAGTCGCGTCCTCTTCGCCGGTCGGAGGCATGGGGACGTGACAGATGGGATCATGCCTACAATATCTCTGAAGACTATATCCACCCTACCATCGATGGTGAACTTGAATGGCACAATGCTAGATTTGCGTCCTCTAAGTCTGATGCTGCTTTATAAAATTGGCAAAATTAGCTGCATGAGGAGTGTTTTAGAAAGTGTGGACTGGTCACGCAATCCGTACGTCGCGTCGCGACTGATATTATTGAGTTTTCGATCTACGAGGGGTTGCTAGAGTTGTCTGGATTCCTCAAAGAATTTGAAGAGAAAGTATTTGAACCTTAGAGGTTGATGGCACTGGAAGAAGCATTGAAGACCACCCGAGCATGGTGGTGGACGACTTACAAGAAGGCAATCCATGAATGGGCATAGTGTCGATGATTGATGATGGTGTGCTTTGGTGATTCAGAGATCTATCACGCTGGGATATATGATGGGTAGAATGACCTCACCAGTCATTTAATGGAATTCCAGGCCTTGTGTGTGTCATGACCCAAGGATGAGTGGGTCCATGCTTTTGTTCATACTTTGGATGGGATGCCTAGATCCTGGTATGTAGCGGTGGAACTACACAGAACCATAACTACCTCGGAGGAGTTGTCGGTTTTCTTTGCATAGACTTTTAGTTTTCGGGATGCTAACCCTGAGGTCCACAATGCACGCCAACTTATCCGTAATGTAGTATTGAAGGTTTTACTAGTCGCATACCCTGCAGATCCGCATGCGCACTGTCCTATGCAATCCATGATGACGTGTTACAATCTATCTGGTGAACCTAAAGATGATGATGAGCTACAGAATGTAAATATTCCAAAATTAGAAGGAAGTCGCGATGTTGCAGCATCGAACATACCAACTGACCCCATGAGTTAGCCGCTGAAGCTCATAAACGTTAACATTGGGATGGAAGAGAACCCAAAGTTTTCTAATATTGGGGACTATTGGGACGATGATACAATGGCACGTATCATAGATATGTTGCACGAGTTCTAGGATCTCTTTCTGACACGACTGTTGGAAATGAAAGGGATATCATTAGAGGAAATTTGGGGTCTAAAATGGGCCTTATAAGAAAACGTGCCAAAATAGGTTTTTGTGAGTTCGAATTCAAGAACCAATAGAATTTCAATAAAATAAGTCAACCATAATGGTTGAATTGACATATTTTTCATTAAAAAAACTACTTTTTTTGTTTGTATTTTCGACATATCTCATTGTGTTTTTACTCAAATTTCGATCGGGAGAGCTCATCACATTTTTTCAGGTATTTCTTGTTTTTGGGGTAGAGGGGTCCATCAAAGGTATGTAGTGTGGGTACTCTTTGGATGCAAAATCAAATTACGCATCCAACGAGCTCTCCCGATCGAAATTTGAGTAAAAACACAGGGAGATATGTCGAAAATACGAACACAAAAAGTAGTTTTTTCTTTCTTCCTCCAAAATTAATCAATATTATTTTATTATTTTAACTATTATTTTATTATTTTCCTTAGGAGGCCCATTTTAGACCCCAAAATTCCTCTAATGCTTCAATAGAAAACATTCAAAAGGATCCCAATGAATTGTTTGCTCAAAATGAAAGAAGATCATTGAGGGTGGACCAATGAACCAGTCAGGCACTCTTAAAAGTTGGTAGCATTCAAATTTTTAGAACATGCTCAAGGAACCGTCAAGAAATTTTGTAAGATGTCGAAAATGAACATTTAAAATAGGTCAATAAACCATTGATCCATAATAAAAAGCTGTGTTTGTTGGAAATATCATTCTGGCCCAATGTGTGCATCAAGATCATTTGAAAGATGAAAATAAAAGGGGGCTTGATAAACTATTGAGTGGATTTGTCAGATCAAAGTGTGCAAATGTTTAAAATAAAATCAATGAATTATTGGAGACCTTCAAAACAAGATGTTTGGAATTCTTTTGATGGACGGTTAGGGGTATTTGATATATAATCCGTGAAAACATCCTAATAAACTATCATGGATATTAAAAAGGTTGTATTGAAAAGAGTTGTATAGGTCATCAAGGCATTTGGAAATATGTTGTTTATTCTAAAGTTTAATGAAATCCATGAGTGCCTAAATTTATTAGAAAAATATCAAACAAATCATTATTCATCAAATATGGAAAACTTTGAATCCCATCAACATTCAAAACTTTCAATCAAACATCATCAAAAGTGTTAAGCAAGAGGAGAGAATAGAAAATAAAGGAGGAGGGTGGGGATTCTCTAAGTTTTATAACTTAGGGTTAGTTTAGGCGTCAACATATTTTTTATGGAAATAAGATGCTAATTTAAACTACTTGCATGCCAACATATTGTTATGGAAATAAGATGCCAACTTAAACCAATTGCATGTTGATACACAAAGAAGAGATGAGGTTGATTTCAACAATGATCCAATTGACACAACTTGATTGATGTATTTGAAAGGTTATATGTGGCTACAACTCATTGAATTCAATGAGCTACACATATAGGGATGAATGAAATCTTATTCAATGTGATGGTATCTTAAATATATTCAAAAAAAATATTTGTTTAAGGTTTTGTTTAGCAATCTAAATATATTGGAAAAATCGTCGAAAGAGAGACATCTAAAAAGTTGTCATAGAATTCTATACTTCATGATTTGTTCTTGCAATGGCATTAACATTAAAATAGCTAAGAATTTACAAATCAATAAGAATAACATAATTATTTAGCATGAGGTCGAAGCATAACGACACAACTACATTTCATTTTTACAAGATAAAGAAAGTATTATACATAATTAATATGAGAAAGTATTATCCATAATTAAAATGAGTTGTGTGTAGCCAAAATTAAAACTATATCACTATCTTCCATTATCCAATACCTGTTCTATACATGTGCTAATATACAACATCCAAAATATGACTACATTAGTCACTCATAGTTGTAACATAGTTCATAATTCTTCAAGTCATCAGGGATTTTCCCATGCTTATAGAACCCTTAAGCATACCGTAAAAATGGTAGAGCAACAATATAATTGAACTTCTCAAACACAAGAAAAGATAAATAAACAATATTCTATCAATCATCTCATAAGTTGAGATTTTCATCACTTTATATGAAAAAAAGGCCCTATTCGTGACAAAAATTATGAAACCACCCATTCCATAAATATATCCAATATTTGGTTAGAAAAAAATTAAATGATACTATACAAAATTGAAAAAATCACTTCATGAGTTAGTCATAGTGGTAATATATTTCATAAATCTTCAAACCATTAGGGCTTAGCTCATGCTTATACGATTCCTATTTGGGCATCTTATGAGAATGGGAGAGCAATTGTAATAGTAATGAGATTTGAGATGTTTTGACCTTGTAGAAAATACTAAAGAGTATTATAATAACTTACGATGTTGAATTTGTTTTAACGTTATAACAACTTACTATGTATGACCTCAAATTCATGGAGGAGGGTGTTGTTGGCATTTACCCATTGGTACAAATCCAATAGTGTAGTTGACCCATCCATGACCCATCAGACAATGCCAAAGAGTGTTATAACAACTTACTATGTATGACCTCAAATTCATGGAGGAGGGTGTTGTTGGCATTGACCCATTAATACAAATCCAATAGTGTAGTTAACCCATCCATGACCCATCAGACAAATTCATGGTTTTCTTTCTTTTCCAAACGATTTAGTGGCACTTGACCTAAATGCAATCAAGGGATTAAAATGCAAACCATGCATAAAAAGGACACGTGTTGGGGGTTGCATCACATTTATTTCAATGGGGACATCCTCGATGTGTAGTCATCAAGGTCGAAGATGTGTTACAAATCTAAAGGAGCAAGTGGTTAATTGAACAAACTCATAATTCTTAAGTTGTTGGGACTTGTAGCTAGCTTTCTTAGACAATTGAGAGACATTCTACCTAAATGCAATTGAGGACACAAATTAGAAATTATGCTTGAGAAAGATGTGCCATTCTTTGCAACATCTCTTTGAATAGGGTTATCCTCCTCATAGTTGGAAGTGCATCTCTTATGTTTTGACCCTCATATCCAAATTTAGGTTACTGCAATGAGGTAAACTATGTTGTCCCAATTAGAGAGTTTTCCTCACACTTCTATGGCGTCAAATTTTTGGAGGAAGGCATCATTGGCACTCTCTCATTGAGAAAAATCTAATGGAGTAGGTGGCTTTATCAAACTAGCTTACATTAACTTACTTACCCTACCTTTTAGAGACACGTAACCTAAGCAAAACCAAAGACACAAAATAAAATCCATACATGATAATTGAAAAACAAACAAACAAACAAACAAACTTATTGTTAATTACAACATGCTCGATTCAATGGAATCACTTTTTTCACATCATCAACATGTTCAAATATACATCCCCTCAAATTTCACATATTCAAATATGCATCCCCTCAAATTTTGATGCCCAAAATATCCCAAACGATATCTTCCTTAACTAAACAATACCATATAACTATAAACTATGTAATTTTGTTCCCAACTAATTAAACACCACCACACTCATGTCCACAAGGGATCAAGATTGAAGGGTTGCTCTTAATTTCATATAGAAAGTTATATATTCATGCAGCCCTTCAACAATGAAGGGATTTCAAAAAACTCACATTTCATATGACAATAATAAATTGATTGTACATTTCATTAAAAACAATACATTTTAGTTAATTTATTTAAGGCACTAAAAAAATAAATTATACAGAATTATTACATGTACAACCAACATAACAACAAAAATATTATTTTTTTTATTTTAACAAAGTTAGATTTAAGACTATAATCTATCTTAAAAAAATTTAAATTCATTAGAATTAATAAGATCTAAATACTGAAAATCTTTCAGTACTACCCCTTTCAACCACTTCCCAAAACTCTAGACTCCTCATTTTACTAATACCATCATTCAACCACTTCCCAAAACTCTACACTGCTCATTTCAAAAGTTCCAGTTTTTCCTAGAACTAAACCCAAATGTTTCAACTTCAATCATTTAATGACTCAGACATATTCCAATATGAGTTTCAATGCTTCAAATAGTTTGTATGTACACTAAGTCCACAAAATTATAACATTGCATAAAATTAGCTCATACAACTAAGACTTGCAGAGTTATATAACTTTAGGCTCGACATATTCCTCCTTCAAAGGAATTGGCCCAAAACAAATAAAAGTAATCAAATTCTAGATTTCAACCCAAACAAACATAATTACCCAACAGACATAACATAGAGGAAACAATACATTTTAGTAGTAGTTCTTGAGGGACGTAGGTAGGAAAATCACCTTAATATGTGTCATTCGAACTGCCAATCCTTTTTTTCCTTTTTTTAACTCCATCTCCAACCATATAAATGATGCTTGACTTTGGGTGTGTACTGAACACTGAATCAATTGTAGACAAGAACAAGGTGCCCAAGAGGAGGCACTAGAGAGGCCCATCCGAGGAGCTCCCTCGTGAGCGTTTTGTGGAGGAGATCAAATAGCTTCGGGGGGAATCGAGATCTTATTGATTTTCTTATTGATTTTCTGACGGGCCGCAGTGGATCTTCTAGTTTAATATGATATGAAACATCTTGGAGGCTAGTACAAGTCGATAGCCATCAAGCCATCAATGTGCTTGATGAGTTTTCACTTTTAAATAAATAGATGGTGTGTTTTGATCCTGCCACTATGCCATCTTGTAAGTATGAGGTAGATAGAGGTATGAGGTAGATAGGTACTAAGTAAATTTATATAGAAATCACAAAAAGTTGTTGATGAGCAATTTTTATCTTAACCTTTTTAATATAATTTCAATAAAAAATCCATTTTTTTATTAAAGTGACAAAAATTAAAAAACCTATTTTAAATGACGTGCAAATTTTAAATACCACTTCACTATAACCTTTTGACAGGCTATGACGGCTTGAATTTTGATCATTGTCCACACATCACTCACCCAACTTAATCTAAAAATAAACGGCCTCAACGAATTCCCATAATTCAAAGTTGTCCTACATTTATACCATTTGGTACCATTATCAACCAATACTCTCTTTCGTGCCAAATGACATATGGATAGACCTCACTCACCCAACTTAATCTAAAAATGAATGGCCTCAACGAATTCCCTTACTTCAAAGTTGTCCCACATTTATACCATTATCAACCAATACTCTCTTTCCTGCCAAATGACATATCGATAGACCTCATCTTTCAAACTTGTATGATTTTATTTTCATGCAAACAAGTTGTACTTAGTATATGTGGTTATGCCCAGTAGATTAAACATTTTTTTGGATTAAAATACCTTGTAGTTTAACGTGGATGACAAAGATGAGCAATCAATAATTGTATCGAAGGACGATATATATAAAAAAGGTCGCATGTGTGAGTCAGAGGAGCACGTTCCTTTTCTACACTATCTTTTCTTCTCGTACGATCACTCTTGCTTTATTTCTTTGTTGACCAATTACGCTCCGTTCCTACCCCGGGGACTTTGATTTTTTAATTTATTTTCGATTTCTGGATCAAATAGCAATCATAGCCGGCGTGACGCCACATTGCGACCTACCCCAATTGCGCGTATACTCCGGGTGGGTCGAGCTTTGAGTACTCCACTACTTGTGTATCGACAACCATACAAAATTCAATCTCACCCAACTCGCGTCATCCATGACAATATAGTCGTTATAACAGAGGCCTCCTAAAATGGCTTCCAGCTATCACTCTGTCCATCAAGCCTCTCCCATTACGCGTAAACTGGGGACCCGGGTCCTCGATGGACAGTGATAAAAAATTTCTTACTCAGCAGTAGTCACTCTGTAGAAACACTTGTATTGATTTTGCATAAATTATATTATATTGGCAACGACGAAACTACTAATTTAATGATTATCATAGTCTAGCTCACGTGGATGAACGTGGAACATAGTTCCATTCTACTCTACAAGGTGGGTGAAGGAAGATTCAGAGGAAACTGGATTCCTGAAAATTATTACAAAGACTAGCTGTAACAGCGTAGAATGCTGACTTTTATACAAGATATATAGATAGTCACCTTGCTCTATCTATATAAATAGAGCACGCGTAGTTTCAAGTAAACAGCGACGCAGCAATGGAAGATAATCCTCCAATGGCACTCTTCATTATGGCATTCGTTTGCTTAATGGCCTCGCCACTGCTGCCTTCTGTTCAGGCAAACTTCTACTCCTACAAGTCTCCACCTCCTCCACACCCCTCTTATCACTACACCTCTCCGCCACCACCATCTCCTTCGCCTCCTCTTCCTCCTTATCACTACAGCTCTCCGCCACCACCATCCTATTCACCTCCCCCTCCCTATCACTACAAGTCTCCACCACCTCCCTCCTCGTCCCCTCCCCCTCCCTATCATTACAGCTCTCCGCCACCATCATTGCCGTCTCCTCCTCCCCCGTATCACTACAAGTCCCCACCACCACCATCCCCATCTCCTCCCCCTCCCTATCATTACAGCTCTCCGCCACCATCATTGCCGTCTCCTCCTCCCCCGTATCACTACAAGTCCCCACCACCACCATCCCCATCTCCTCCCCCTCCCTATCATTACAGCTCTCCGCCACCATCATTGCCGTCTCCTCCTCCCCCGTATCACTACAAGTCCCCACCACCACCATCCCCATCTCCTCCCCCTCCCTATCATTACAGCTCTCCGCCACCATCATTGCCGTCTCCTCCTCCCCCGTATCACTACAAGTCCCCACCACCACCATCCCCATCTCCTCCCCCTCCCTATCATTACAGCTCTCCGCCACCATCATTGCCGTCTCCTCCTCCCCCGTATCACTACAAGTCCCCACCACCACCATCCCCATCTCCTCCCCCTCCCTATCATTACAGCTCTCCGCCACCATCATTGCCGTCTCCTCCTCCCCCGTATCACTACAAGTCCCCACCACCACCATCCCCATCTCCTCCCCCTCCCTATCATTACAGCTCTCCGCCACCATCATTGCCGTCTCCTCCTCCCCCGTATCACTACAAGTCCCCACCACCACCATCCCCATCTCCTCCCCCTCCCTATCATTACAGCTCTCCGCCACCATCATTGCCGTCTCCTCCTCCCCCGTATCACTACAAGTCCCCACCACCACCATCCCCATCTCCTCCCCCTCCCTATCATTACAGCTCTCCGCCACCATCATTGCCGTCTCCTCCTCCCCCGTATCACTACAAGTCCCCACCACCACCATCCCCATCTCCTCCCCCTCCCTATCATTACAGCTCTCCGCCACCATCATTGCCGTCTCCTCCTCCCCCGTATCACTACAAGTCCCCACCACCACCATCCCCATCTCCTCCCCCTCCCTATCATTACAGCTCTCCCCCACCACCATCCCCGTCGCCTCCTCCTCCCTATCACTACAAGTCTCCACCACCGCCTCCATACCGTTAGAAAGACACTTCTGCACCACTCATGAGAATGAATATGAGGTAACGACTCTTTTCTGGCAGCAGTTACATTTGCTTTCCTTGCTGCATTAATTCCTTCTTTCAAATGTAGTATCATATTATGCAGCTACTCTCGTTTTATCTACGATAGCTTCATGATATTATATTTGCACCGCAGGTATGTAGAAGATCGTGTGTTCGTCGGATGAAGCTTTAATAGATGCAACATCCATTAAAGCCCCGCCATTGAAGTAGTTGTGGGCTAATTTATGAATAAGTCGTCCACCGTATCATTTGAAGTCTGTAATCGACATGATGGCTCTTGATTTCAGTTTGTAGTCAAAAAGTCAATATATGTCATTCTTGTTATGAGTTTTTCCAATAAAAGAGGCACTGCCATTCGTTCTGCAATCCCATTCATACATATTTTTCTTTACTCTAAGTAGAATGGGTGGAAGTCATCGACGTAATGGCTGCTTATCTGTGGAGAATACTGAAACGCTTTTTCAATTTTCCAGTCACCATTTCAGTCAGGAAAATAAATCACAGACATTCGTCGTCAATTTCAATTTGAATGGGATGGAATTGAGTCAACTTAATGTAGTTAGGTCGATTTTCTATATTAATTTTCAGATTTTTTTTAATTGGAGATGGCAGCAAAACAATGTTATTCTATTTTAATTTTAACGAAAAAAAATCACAATGTTCCTTACTTTCAAAAGGAAATCACACTAAAACATTGGGAAAATCTGCACCGCAATTAAAAAAAAATTACAAGACAACATTCTCATGCATGAATGAACCTTCGTAAAGCTGCATTGCGATAAAAAAAAAATTAAAATTACAAGACAACATTCTCATGCATTAATGAATTTTCGTAAAGAATAAGTTTATTTCATTGTATTGCTTTACCTTTTCGAATGAAAAAGCAAAGAACGTGCCATTTTCATATAAATCTTAAAGAAAATAATAAGATGGGCTGAAAAAGCTCCAAATACCATCATACAAATTTCAATGTGGAATATTTACATTTATGTTGACTATTTGTCTCCAATAAATTAAAAAAACTTACAAAATAAAACTCATAAAATAGATTTGTAGAGAATGAAACAATTTCTTCAAAAGTATTTAACATCTTATATATAAATATTCTATTATAAACTTACAAAATAAAACTCATAAAATAGATGTGTAAAGAATGAAACAATTTCTTCAAAAGTATTTAACATCTTATATATAAATATTCTATTATAGGTAGAAGTATATGTATAACTTTTATAATTAAAAAAAAAATTGGGCAATGTAATAAGATGAAGCTCTTAACGCAATTAAGATGTTTACATGAAAATAGATTTTTAGGTTTATTATCATAGTAAAATCATGGTTAAGAATATAAGGTGGCCAAGCCCAATAAGGGACATATGAGGCTCTTAATGCAAGGAATATCTTTACATCAAAGGAGATTAAGTTTAGGTTTATTATCATAGTAGAACATCACTCAGAATCATGATTAAGAATAGAAGGCGGCCAAGCCAAATAAGGGACATAGGGTATATGATCAAATGAAACCAAAAGTAATAGTTTGGAATTGTAGGAAATACACTTAGGGTCATAGTCTGGGCTGGACTCTTAAAAATACATGGAAACATAATACTAGTTGAAACCTATGAACATGTGAGTAATAGAATTAGTGAAATTTGAGGATATACAAAAATATGGACAAATTGAAACCAAACATCAAGTGATCTTAAAGGGCATGGTGAGATTTCCGACATGATAATAAAGGAAACCTCAATCCTTAAGGTGTAGGTGTTAGGTTAACCTTAACTCGATAAATGATTCATTAAGATAATCTTGGTTTAGGTCAAAGTAGGTGGTGAGCCAATGAGATCACTTGGCCGACTTGGGGTAAATTGTGTGGTATTGTTGCTATGATTATTTTTATTATTATTGTTCCTCTTTAGATGTATGCTCATTAATCCTAATAGTAGAGACTCTCCAATTTTTTTACGGCTCATTGATTGTATCTTACTATTTTTTGTAACATAATCTTTGGGTGTGATTGAGATTGTCAAATGATTTCAAGTTCTTTGTTTGGCTTGCCTCTAAATTTATTACATAAGGTACACATGAATGCTAGGGTTCCTTATAGAATGATTAGCTAATGGTATTACTATGATGTTAATGTATTTTCCTAAATGATTATCACTCACCATCTGCTTGTGTTGATAATGAATGAGCTCTCTAATTATCTAATTTGTGCAAAAATATCATTATGGGATTGTCTTCTCCTTGGATCTTATTATTGCATTAAACTCTATTGATTGATGGTTGCAATTATCCTTGCAGCGTGCTACTTCATATCACCGTTCTTTGAACTTTAAATGATGTTGGAGTAGCTAGATAATGTTTGTCGTCCACTGGCACACATTTTCAATTTTAAAATTTAATCACATATGATCATTGCAACTTCATCTTGATTTCAATGGATTTGAGTTGACATACAATATTCAACATGTAACAAGGTCGATTTCATATATTTGTTTTTCAAATAACAACATTAATCATTATTTAATATGAAATTAGAGAGGGGGTGAAACATCATTACTAGAAATTTCCCTCGACGGTGCAAAGGAACAAATCAAAATAATAAGATGTGTCAAAATGCAATATGTATTTTGAAGAAACGCAGTGAGATGTGTCAAAATGCAATGTGTATATTGAAGAAATGTAGTGAACTGATCCCTATAGTTGATTTTGAACTTACATAATAAACATGTTATTGGAGTGTGTTATATTGTGTTAACATGGCAAATGGTCCCTTCATGAATGTCTTATGTTAACTTGGTTAAATGACCCAACTATACATTCTTCCATTTGGTAAGGAAAATTTTGTACATTATGGATGTGTTGGCATTGATGGTTTTATGATTTTTACTATAAAATGAAGAATTCAATTGCAAAAATAAAATGTAGTCACACTACAAACTAATATAAAGATCTAATCTATATTGAAGCGCAAGTAGATACAAAGAGGAATAAAATGAAAAGGAACTCAAGCGTTAGGTGAGAACAAATTCACTAAATTAGAGACTCCATAAATTCTTGGATCAAATAGTTAGAGAAAATCAAATATTAGATCTTAAATATTTTATAGATCACCATGGACAAAGCATACAATATTTTCATATAAGCATGAAAAAACACCCTACAAAATTTGGCCAACAACAACTTCTCCAATAATGTTCTTGGACTCTTCAACTTCTCTTAGAATCTTCAACTTATCCTAAATATTTGTCCTTTCTTGGCGATTACATTAATCAAGTTTAACTTTACATACTTTTATTGCTAGTGAATATTTTTGTTTTCCTCTTATGAATTTTCAATAGGAACTGGAGGATGATGTAATATAGTAATTACAATTATTTACTTAGAAAATGTGTGGTTAGTGACAAATTCAAATTATGATTTTCTCAATCAACATTGAACAAAAATTCTCTAAAACGAATTTGTTGGCAAATGATCTCCTTGTTGTGACATGCATGTACCCAACTTTATCTTTCTAGTCCTTTCATACCCAACTTTCTCTCTCCAGTCCTTTTATTTTATCTGTATTTTACTCCTTTGGTTAACTGTAAGTCATACCCAACATAGTCCAGGACCAAATATTGGTTGTTTAGTACGATTACAAAATCATTATAGCTTGATGACTAGGGATCCCCTTGATGTTATATACTATGTTTACAAAAAAGAATTTAATGAAAAATTAGTAATATATCCAAGTATAATTCTTAGTTTCATAAGGATTTGATTTTTCATGTCGATGGAGGAATGTAATTGCTACTACATATATCAACTCTATGACCATCATTTTAAAAAATCCTCTACAATTTTAAGGCACACAAATGAAGGAATGTGATGGAAGGTAGAAGATGCGGGTCCAAATCAACTCGCACATCCGATTCAAATCAGCTTCTAATTAGCCAATCTGTCATCCAACTCACTTAGGAGGACTCCAAATCCCGATCAATTTCATTTAATAACAAGATTTCATGTCCATTGAAAACATTAACGAACTCGCTTGTTAAATCAACAGAATCCTTGTGAGTTGTCGAAACTGTGTCCCCACCAAATCAACGATTGAATTCAAATTCAATGAACTGCATTACATAGAAATTTTGTGCACATGAAAAGTTTTCCAAAACCCGTAGCTTCTTCCAGCGGAATCATTGTCGGTCATTGATATGTTTCGACGATCGATCTTAGCCATTGGCTTCAATCTGATTTCCCAATGATTGGTTCTGATCTCGCTAGCTCGAACCCCTCTTATCTTCCATGCATTTTTATCAATGAAATCCTTTGTAGTCATAGATATTTATCCTCTTTAGATATCCACCACACGATCTCCTTTATGCAATTTAGCGGGATGTCGAAATCGGAATTTCAACTTCCAACACAAGGTTTCCGCCTTTTCCCACTTTCTTGATTTTCAAGTTTTGGTTCGGAATGAGGAAGTCGGATTATTGACTTTCGAACCTGTGTTTCTGTACTTATTTACCTTTTATGGGTTCTACTTTCCAGTCCAGGATGCAAAAGTTGAATTTTTCCACTTTTCTTTATTTTTTTTCCTCACGTTGTTGCTTTCTGCTTTTCTCCATACGACCTACGCACCGTCGATCCTTGTGGATTCGCTTTCGACCGTTGATCTGCCTCCCGATGCGGATCACGATTTTAACTTTGCGGATGTATGTCTCCTTGCTGCGGAATCAACAACAACCATTGATCTTCTCTAGAATCAATCCCCACCATACGATTGACTTAGATTTTCTTCTGTGTAATCTTTGTTTAATTGATCACTGACAGGATCAATTTCCTCTGCAATTCGAAAACTATGGCTACCCAAAGCCACATAATTTATACATAGTTTATGTAGAGTGAATGCGAGATGAATTCATACACAAAATATATCAAAACAAATGTAGAGTTTATTCCTCTGTTCTTTATTCAATTCATCGAAAAATTTAAATACATACAGAGAAATCTACGTGTTCACTCCTTGGTCACTCTACTGTGCACATACCTCTCATTTCTATTCTATCTATTACATCCCTTCATTTTTATAACACTCGAAAACCTGTCAGGTCCGACTAAGTTGGATCTGAGACCTAATTAAAGAAACCCTATCTGCAAATATCTACCCTTAACAAATTCCACACAGGGATCAAGGGGAATAATGGCTAATATGCCACTAATTACAAATTTTAAACTTACCCTATGTACTGAAATCGAAACCTGTCTATCAAGATGTGATTACATGGCATGTTGAATAACCAGTAAACCAAATCTGAATTGGATTCTCCTGCATCATACTCCTGGGGAAGAAAAGAACTATTCACTAAGTCTTTAAGCTGCACATTGTACTTGGAAATTTCATGCTCTGTCATCTAGGCTACATCTTCAGTAGGTTGATTTCTCAATTTGACCAAGTATTGAAAGAGGGTTTTGTTCCCGGTCTCCCTTATGATCCTGTTGTCAAGAATGGATTCAATCTGAGGTTTTTATTTTTGTGGAAGTTTCCCTTTACAATATATAGATGAATCATCTACATCTGAAGTCATACCATCTGTATGGATACCTGCATATTTAAAAGGATATAAATATAAAACATTAAAAATTGATGAAATATGAAGATCAGAAGGAAGCTCAATCTAATAAGAATTTGCAGAAAACTTCCTTAAGACTTTACAAGGTCCAACCTTTTTAAGCTTCAATTTGTTGTAAGTTCCTTCAGGGAACCTTTCCTTTTTAAGATATGCCATCACTAAATCCCCAACTAGAAAATTTACTTCCCTTCTCTTCAGATCTACTCTCTGTTTATATTTTTATGCACTTTCTTGTAATCTCTTCTTAATATTCTTCTGTAGGTCATGCATACTAACTGCAAAGTATTCACCCTATGCACTTCTTCTTTCCTGCTTTCCCAAATATCTAAGTTCATATACACCTCTTGCATGCATCCCATAGATTCTTTGAAAACAACTCATACATGTACTTCTATTGGGTGAATCATTGTATGTGAACTCAGCCTAAGCAAGATCTAAGTCCCACTATTTAGGATGTTCATACACAAGACTTATTAGTATGTTTCCCAAGCTCCTATTTACCACTTCAGTCTGACCATCAGTCTAGGGGTGATAAGCAAAACTAAAAATGAGATTAGTCCCGAAATTCTTCCATAGAGTTCTCCAAAAATGACCTACAAACTTGGTATCTCTGTCAAACACAATACTCAAAGGAAACTCATGCAACTTTACAATTTCTGAAAAGAATAGATTATCAATATTGGTTGCATCATTCGTCTTCGTACATGCAATAAAATGATCCATTTTGGAAAAACTATCCATTACAACATAAATTGAATCATGACCTCTCTGAGTTCTAGGTAAACCTAAAACAAGGCAAGGAATCACAAGGCCTAGTTGGAATAGGCAAGGGTTGATACAGTCCCATGTCCTGTCTTCTTCCCTTTGCATGTTGACAGATTCTGCATCTTTCAACAAATTGCTTCACATCATGCTGCATCTTTGGCCAAAAATAAAAAGTACTCACTAGAGAAAAAGTCTTGTCTTGTCCAAAATGTCTGGATAAGCCTCCACTATGCTTTTCCTGAATTAAATTCTCTCTCATTGAACATTTCAGAATACATAATTTACTATTCTTGAATAATAAACCTTCCTGCAACATATAATCTAATCACTGGCTTCTGTTATAGGTAACTGGATCTTCACAGGAAACATATATATCCTTGAAATCTAAATCTTCCTTTTACATATCAATCAAGTTTTCCAATCCCAAAGTAGTGACCTTAACTTCTTTTACTACCATATTTATCATGCTCAAAGAATCAACAACTTTATTAGACTTACCACTTCTATGTTTGATAACAAAGGTAAAGTTCTAAAAAAATTCTACCCATTTAAAATGTCTCTGGTTTAATTTTGGCTTACTATTTATGAACTGCGACACTTGATTACCAGAATACAATACAAATTCCTTAGGCATCAAATAATGTCTCCACTTCTTAAGAACTTTCACAAAAACATATAATTCTTTATCATATGAAGAGTATTTATGTTCTGCTTCATTCAATTTATCACGGAAATATGCCACTGGCCTCTGCTCTTGACTCAAAACTGCTCCCACTGTTGTTCCACTAGCATCAGTTTCAACTTGAAACACTTTGTCAAAACTAGGAAAAGCCAAGATAGGATTCTCAGTTATCTTTTTTCTTCAGTACCTTAAAATTCCTGTTAGTTTCTTATGTCCATTCGAAAGGTTGTCTACTTTCTCTAAAATTATCTATCAAAGGTGCACAAATCTGACTGAAATTCTTAAAGAACTTTCTATAGAAACTAGCAAGTCCATGGGAAATTATTACCTCAAAATAACTCCTTGGAATTGGCCAATTTACAATCTCTTGCACCTTGTGAGAATCCATCTTAATTCCTTCTTCTGAAACTACAAACCCCAATTAAACTAACTCTTTCTTCAGGAAACTACACTTCTTCAAATTTATCAGCAGCTTCTCCTTTTACAAAGTTCTCAATACCAACTTAATGTGTCTTAAATGTTCCTCTATATTATGACTAAAAATAAAAAATTCATCTAAATACACTATCACAAAATTTCCAGTAAATTCTTTTGAAACTTTAGTCATCAACCTCATGAAGGTACTAGGTGCATTAGTAAGCCCAAATGGCATCACTAACCATTCATACAATCCACCATTAGTTTTAAATGTTGTTTTCCATTCATCCCCTTCCCTTATCCTAATATGATGATATCCACTTTTCAAATCTATTTTGCAAAAATATCTTGATCCACATAAACAATCCATTAGATCATCAATTCTGGGTAAAGGGAACATATACCTGATACTGATCTTGTTGATTTCCCTGGAGTCAGTGCACATTCTCCATCCACCATCTTTCTTTGGACTAAGCACATGGGTATTGCACAAGGACTCAAACTTTCTTTTACCAATCCTTTCTTCAACAACTCCTGCACCTGCTGTTTGGTTTCTTCATTTTCTTGAGGAGTTAATCTGTATGTTGCTTTATTAGGTAAACTTGCACCGGGCATTAACTCAATGTGATGACTAACACTTCTTACATGAGGTAATTCATTTGGAAACTCATCCACAATAATATCAGCACACTCATCAAGCAAAGTTTTAACTTCAACAGGAAAATCATCTAAATTTGTAGAAATTAAAATGACCTTTGGCTTACTAACTAGGGAAAAATGTAAATCTTTTTGAACTTCTTGCAACAGTTCTTTGCCATACATCAGCAAAAATTTTGAACTTGAACCTTCTTGAACTATTTCATCTTCCAAGGGTGATAGAATATGTCTCTTCCCATATTTCTCCAGAGAATAAGTATTTTTCCTCCCATCATGAACAAATTTCTTGTCATACTGCAATGACCTCCCTAGGAGTATATGGCACACATTCATAGGAATTATGTCACATAATATTCATCCTTGTATGTACCAATATGGAATTCCACATTACATTGCTTATTCACCAAGAGTTGATGTCCTTTCCGCAACCGGGACACTTTGTAGGGGAGTGGGATGCTTCATCCTCTTCAATCCCAACTTCTCTACCATCTCAATGGAAACCAAATTATATGTACCACCACTATTAATAACTATTTTACAACACTTACCTTGTGACTTACACCTTGTTCTGAACAAACTCTTCCTTTGGCTTGGTTCATGTCCCTGCTTCTTTAATTTTATCAAAACTCTTTTCAACATAAGAGATTCTCCTTCCTCTGGAGGATTATTCATCTCTGTTTCTTCTTTTGACTCTCCTTGAGCCTCTACAACATTCACATTTCTCTGATTTGAAGACTGACTTCTTGGACAATTCCAAGACATATGTCCATTCTCTCCACAAGTATAACACTTTACCTCTCTGTGTCTACCTCTTCCTCTACCTCCTCTGAATCCTCCTCTCTAGGATGACTAATTGCAAGAACATTTAGCTCCATCTTTGGAATTCCTACCTCCACTTCTAGGAGATCCTCTACCTCTTACTGCATTCTTTCCCTTGTTTCTCTGGTTATGTTTTCTTAACAGTTTCTCTTCTACCTTTGAAGCTATATGACATGAATCTTCTACAGTTTTCATATTTAATAAACTAAGTTCATCATGTAAATCATACCTTATTCCATTGATGTACCTAGCTACTCTTTCTAGACCTCCCTGTGTGTGTCCATCTCTAATACTCAGTCTAAAAAATTCTTATGTATATTCTTTTACAGTCATAGTATTCTATCTAAGGTTCTTTAAATGTCTAATAAGATTCAATTGATAGTCCTTAGGAATAAAATGACTCTTAATCTTATGTAGCATCTTACCCTAAAAATTTATCTTTGACTTACCTCTTCTTTCTTGATGGATTTGGAGCTCATCCCACCAGATAGTTGCATGTCCCTTCATTCTGGTAGTTGCATATCTTATTTTCTTCTTGTCTTCAATCTCTTCAAAATCAAAATATTTATTCAAAGAATTAATCGAATCCATGAGTTCTTCAACATTTAAATTGCCTTCATACATAGGTACCTCCACTCTTGGTCTACTACTGGTCTTCATCAGGATATTCAAAACTATGACTTCTTCGGGATCTTCTTCTTCTTATTCAGGGGATTCTTTTTATTCATCATTGTTATATGATTTTTATGAGTGGTTCTTTCTTTCCATAGATTCTAGCCTTTCTTCCAATATTCTCATGTCTCTCTCTACATCTATCTCTGCATGTTGTCTTCCTCGACCCCATCCTATAAAAACCCCACGCACTCGGCCTCGTCTTGGCAACATCTTTCTATAGGCTCCACTGATGCTTTGATAACAAACTGATGGAAAATAAAAGATGCGGGTCCAAATCATCTCGTACAACGATTCAAATCAAGTTCTAATTAGCCAATCTGTCATCCAACTCACTCAGGAGGACTCCAAATCTCGATCAATTTTGTTTAATAACAAGATTTTGCATCCATTGAAAACATTAACGGGTGCACTTGTTAAATTAGAAGAATCCTTGTGAGTCGTTGGATCTGTGTCCCCACCAAATCAACGGTGGAATTCAAATTCAATGAAGCGCATTACATAGAATTTCAAGAACATGAAATTTTTTCCAAAACCCACAGCTTCTTCTAGCGGAATCATTATCGGCCATCTATATGTTTCGATGATCGATTTGAGCCATTGTCTTCAATCTGATTTCCCGACAATTAGTTCTTATTTCGCTAGCTTGAACCCCTCTTATCTTCCGTGCATTTTTATCAACAAAATACTTTGTAGCCGTAGATCTTTATCATCTTTAGATATCCACCACATGATCTCCTTTCTGCAATTTAGCGGGATGCAGAAATCATAATTTCAACTTCCAACACAAGGTTTCTGCCTTTTTCCCACTTTCCCTATTTTTGATTTCTGGTTTGGAATGCGAAAGTCGGATTATCAACTTTCGAACCTACGTTTTCGCACTTTTTTACCTTTTCTGGGTTCCGCTTTTTGATCTGGGATGCGAAAGTCATATTTTCCCACTTTTCTTTATTTTTTTTTTCTCGCACTATTGCTTTCTGCTTTTCGCCCTATGACCTATGCATCGTCAATCTTTGTGGATTTTCTCTCGACCATTGATCTTCCTCCCGATGCGGATCTCAATTTTAACTTTGTGGATCTATGTATCCTTGCTGCGGAATCAATGACAACCGTTGATCTTCTCTAGGATCAATCCCCACCATACGTTTGACTTAGATTTTGTTATGTGTAAGCTTCGGTTAATTGATCATTGACATGATCAATTTCCTCTATAATCGGAAGCTATGACTACCCAAAGCCACATAATTTATACACAGTTTATGTAGAGTGAATGTGGGATGAATTCATACACAAAATCTATCAAAACACACGTAGAGTTTATTCCTATGTTCTTTATTCAATTCATTGAGAAATTTAAATACACACAAAGAACTCTGCTTGTTCACTCCTTGGTCACTCTACTGTGCACACAAATCTCATTCATATTCTATCTACTACATCCATTCATTTTTATAACACTCAGAAACTTGTCAGATCCAACTAAGTTGGATTTGAGACCTAATTAAAGAAACCATATCTACAAAGATCTACCCTTGAGAAATTCCATGCAGGGATCAAGGGGAATAATGGATAATCTACCACTTATTACAAATTTAAAACTAAAATGATCTACTGACATCAAACCATGTCTATCTAGAAGTGATTACATGCCATGTTGACTCATCGGTCAATGAATTATGAGCTGTATGCTCCTGCATCAGAATGTAATCGTATTCAAACTAGCATCCTTTTTCAGTCTATTATTTTTGTCACGTCCTCGACCCTCCGAACAGTGAAGAGGATGTGACTGAACATGCTTACTACACACCGGGAAACTATCCCCATGAACATAAAATGAAAATTGCATTGAAGTAATAACATGCACAGATGCGTAAATGTTTAACACATAGTGGAAGCAAATCCATTCCATTCATTCACATGTTCAATGTAATTCATTATCAAATGTAAATGCAAATATTTAAATACAAGAATACTTATCTTATGAAGAATCTCATCCACAACCAGCTGTGTCGCTGCAACGTTCCACCCAACCATAGGCCACTGTGCTCATCAATCTCTCAATAGCACTGCCACCCCTGAGCTATGCATGATTTCCACAAGGAATAAGGAACACTAGCAGGCTCACACATAGCCAAAGATATCTCAAAACTCAGTCAAGCCAAATCTATGTTTGGGTTTATCAGACTGCTAAGGGGATGGAAATGCTTCTTTGCTAAGCTAGTGAGCTCAACCATAGAGCTATGGACACCTACACAAGATCTGACTTGGATTTCCCAACACAAGGAATCATCCCCTTCTCTGCTATACAGTCCCTCAAGCTATGCATTCCCTTCCAGTTCTATTCAGGATGTGCAGTAAGGAATAATCAGCCCTTAGGATCTCTCAATGAGGTTCCTCATGCACTAGGTTTATCAAGCAGTTTACCTTTTCCATTCCTAACTGGATTTAGACCAAAACACAATTACATACACAACAATTACACAATTTTCGGGTCGAGGAAAATGGTTTGGCAACAAAATGAATTGTTGAGGTGTGTGGAAACAACCCCCTAACAACAATTCACATCCCTGGGACGTTTTGGCCCTAACATGGCCAAAAACAAAATCAATACACAATAATTACAGTGATGGGCATGGACAAAAATGCCCTGGAGCTAAAATCAGAAATGGTAAGTGGGTAAAACCGACCCAGGAGCGAAAATCGATTTTTATCTTGGAAAACGGTGGAGAAATGCAACAAAAATCATGGGTAAGGAAACCCAACCACAGACCATTACGAAAACGAAGTTCTCAGCCTGAGGAAAAGGAAGAAACAATTGCCCACGTGAGGGAAAATATACATAGCAGACCCAAAAACGAATTTCACACACAGAGAAACTTCCAACCGTTTGAGAGAGCCCCAACATGGATGACTGATGATGAGAAAAATTCCCAGGAGCTCCAAAATCGTGAATGAGGATCACAACAGGAAAAATCGTGAAGGTAAGATAGCTCCCAAGCTTCACTATGTGAGGAAAAATGGAGAATGTGGATGTATGGCCAAATGGGCATGCGTTTTGGGTGTTTACTTGCCCCAAAAGTCAAAAAATGATTTCCCCCAAAAATGGGTTTTCCCCAAATTCGAATTTCCTGCCCATACTCTTCCCATCCCCATGCAATAACTACTTCAACCAATTTATGGTAGAATTAAATGATTTGGTGAATGAGACAAGAAAGGTAGTTGACTATTTCATAGGTTCTCCCTTTGACATTTGGCTTTTCCCCATTGGCCCCAAAGGTCAAATATTCCCCCCTCCTTATCCTTAGGAAATCATGCCCCCATCTCTTTTAATGTTGCATAGACATAGCTGGTTGTGGGTATTTTAATTAAAATGCATATTTACATGATGCCAAAAATTATAATGTACCAGATAGCATGATATACCACCGGCAATGATTTTAATCGCCGGAGCACAAAACATTAAATCGATGGTGGGGCTTTTGCCTTTAGCTCCACACCATGATTAATTACAATATATATATCATATACATTTAATGCAAACGGGGTCAAAACTGGGGTGTTACAATTTGTAAATTCCATTACATAGTTCACACAAATTTCATTTGCATTTAAGCTAGGCTTGATGGATTTCCATTGGGGCCATTTAAAACACTTTAAATTATATTTTAGAGAGGCCAGATGGAAAACCCATTGGGTGTTATAATATCATTTAAATGTTGAAATCCATCTAAATGAACTATCAAGGGGTATCAAAATAACTCCTTTTAAGGACTCTATAAAACCATTGAGGATTTCCAAGAGAGATGGGTTTTGAAATTCGAAAGTGGCTCTATGAAGCATTGGGACATTCTAAAAGAAGTTTCATTCAAATGTTCAAAACCCCTTAATGAAATATTGGAAATGTTCAGATGAAGGTAGTATTTGAAAGTTCAAGGGGGGTTGATAAACCATCGTAGGCATTCGATAGAAAGGAAATTCAAAGGAACCCCAAGGAACTATTGAGGGAATTTGAAAGATGGACTCATTCAAAAGGTTTCCATAGTTCAATGTGATGTGTTAGGCACATTGTAAAGATACAACTTTTGAATACAACCAATGAACAATTCGGTACCTTCGAAAGGAGACATGCAAAAGGAGTCCAATGAATCATTGGGAAAAATTGAAAGACGATATTTGAGGATGGCTCAATAATGGATCAAGTACCCTTGAAAGTTGGAGGCATTCCGATGTTAAGAAGATCCCCAATGAACAACTTGAAAGATGTATTTTTCAAAAATGTTTGATGAGTAGAGCACTTTTAAAGGATGCATGATATGAAATTTAAAAACAGGCTAATAAACTAAATTAGACATCACAAAAAAAGTGTTTGTTAGAAACATGATCATGGATGTATCCTGATGAGTGCATACCAGTTAGTAATGTGGGACAACATCTTATATATCCTTATTCAGGGAACATGGTACATTTGTTTGTCTTTTCCTTAGAACTTAAACCTTCAAGTTTTATTATACCTTTACATTTAAATGATGCCCTTGTGGGGTGGGTTAAATACCACATGCAACCCCTTTTCAAACTCCATCATCCCTAAGAAAAATATTACCTTTGAAAACCTCTACCTAATCATAAATCCACTTGAAAATTTTGAATGATTGAATTAATGGCCATTGGGATTCCTTGAAATATGCATATTTTGACTATATCAGATCATCCATTGGGCATATTAAAAAGATCCATTATTTTGAACATGTCCAATAGGACATCGATCCTCGATCCTTTTAAAAAAATTCTTCTATTAAACAATCCTGAAAGGCCGTCGAGTTGAATTCAAAAATAAATATTTAGAACTTGCTTGATATGCCATTAGTCCCTTCAAAAATACTTCTTTCAAAGTCACTTACTGGATCGTAAAGAAAGGATTGAAAACAAATATTTAGAACTCACTTAATAGGCCACCAAGACTTGTTGAGAATACTTCTTTCAAATTAGTTCAATATGCCATGTCGTCGAATTCAAAAATGCATCGTTGAAAGTCATATGATAACCATTAGGCCCTTTTGAAATTACTTATTTCATTTTTTCCCGATATATCATAATGTTGAATTTGAAAATACTTTTCTTTGGAAAGGCCCAATGGCTTTGTATTGATGCCATTGAGCGTAATCAAAGATTGTCATTGAAATATTTAAATCTAGTCTAATGAACGAGGGGGTTTGATGATAACTCTTTTAAAGGATTCTCACTGGAAAACCAATGATTTTGGAAAGAAGCGATGGTTGAAATTTGAAAGTGGCTTGACGAACCATGGGTTCATTCTTAAAAATATCTCATTCAAATGTTCAAAAATCCCCCAATGAACTATCAACTATGTTCAAAAGAAGGAATTGTTTCCAATGAACTATCAACTATGTTCAAAAGAAGGAATTGTTTGGAATTTTGAAATGGACCTATACATCATTGAGGACATTAAAAATGTGTAAATTCAATGGACCCATGATGAATGACTAGGCGAATTTTAAAGATAGACTTGTTCCAAAGATAGGAACAAATTGCCGTGATGTGTTGGGTATTTTCGAAATATGAACTTTCAAATATGGTCGATCATGAACTATTGGGAACCTTCAAAAGGATACTATGAACTTTTAGTCCAAATCGAAAAAATATCATTGGGTATCCCAATGAATTATTGGGAACTATCAGAAGTTGATGGTTATTAAATTTCTAGAAGTTGTCTCATAAACCATTGAACACTTTTTTAAGATGCAGAATATGAAATTTTAAAATGGGTTGATAAACCATTGAGCCATAATGAAATATGTGTTTGTTGGACATATGGTTGTGGCCCAATCTATCATCAAGATGAAAAAATAAGGGAACCAGATAAATATTGAGTGGATTTATAAGATCAAAGTGTCCAAATGTTTAAAATAAAAGAAATGAATTATTGAATACCTTCAAAACAAGATATTTGCAATGATTTCAATGAGTTGTATATGATATTTAAAAGATAATGTTAGAAAATATCCTAATGAACTATCATGGATATTTGAAAAATGATATTCAAAAAGAGCTTGTTAGGATATAAGGGAAAGTTTTGAAAATATGTTCTTTAATTGGAAGTTTAGATAAACCTAATGGAAGTGATGGAGAGGCTTCAAAGGATTACCCAATTAATTATTTCCAAAATATCCTAATAAACACATTTATCATATTTTAAACATAAATATTTAAAAAGGGTTTGATCAATTATCGAGTGATATTAAAAAATTCTCAAATGCTACAATTATTTATGGACTATGGACAACAAAGATTCAAATGCAAAGGTTGGATTTTCACCCGTATTTCAACATAAACATTTATGTTTAAAAATTGGAAGATGAGGAACACCTTGGAAAACCAAGAGTCAAGGTAAATTTACTTTTCTTAAAGAAAAACCCGAAAATAATATGCATGAGGGACTGAATCTCTTATGAAAATATCAAGAAAATCATTATTCATACAATTTATAAAACCTTTAATACCTTAAATATTCAAAAATTTTAATTAAGCATCATCAAAAGAAAACTGAAAACATTGAAAATAAAAGGGGAGTCCCTAAGTTTGATAAATTGGTTCTAGTTCAAGCCTCAACTTATTTGTTATGACAATGGGATGTGAGATTAAAACACTTGCATGTCGACACACAAAGTAGGGATGAGGCCTATTTTAGCAATTATACAATTGAAACAACTTGAGTGACATATTTGAAAGGAGATGTATGTTGCCAAAATTCATTGAATTCAATTAGCTATATTGTATATAAGGTTGAATGAAATCTTATGCAATGTGATGATATACCATATATATTTGAACAATATTTATTTTTAAATGTTTTTTTAGCACTATAAATGGATTGGAAAAAAACATCCAAGGAGAGGCAACTAAAAATTGTCTCATAGAATCCCTTAATTGATGATCCATTATTGGAATGACATTAACATTAAAATATGTGAGATAATTCAATCAACATAACACAATATCTAACACAATATCTAGTAAGAAGTTAAAGAATAAAGATACCCAAAAAAATATTTTTTACAAGATAAAGAAGGTATTATTCATAATTATTTAAATGATTTATTTGTAGCTAAGATTATGACTATATCATTGTCCTCTAGACTCCAACATATCTATTATACATAACAATATACAACATCCAAAACATGATTGCATTAGTTTATCACAGTGGTAACATATTTCATATGTCTTAAAGTCATTAGGGCTTAGTTCATGCTTATAAGACCCTTACTAAAGCATAATGTAAGAATGGGAGAAATAGAATTGAGGGTTTCAAAGAAAACAAAAATCACAAAACAATCTTCTACCAACTTACCATACTAATATATTCATCACTTTATATGACACATAAAACGATCTTGTCCTTAGATTAAATATTTTTAAAACACCCATTTCATAAATACATCCAATATCTGGTAAGGAAATCTTAAATTAAAGTATACAACATAAAAAAATGACTACATTAGTTAGTCATATTGGTAATATATTTCATAATTCTCCATGCCATTAGGTATTAAATCATGCTTGCAGGATTTAGATTTAGACAAACTTTAATAATGGTAGAGCACAACAACAATGAGATGTTTTTAACCTAATATAAAATGCCAAAGAGTGTTATAACAACTTACCATGTTGATATGTTTTGACCCTATAGAAAATACTAAAAAGTGTTATAACAACTTTTCATGTATGGCCTCAAATTTATGGAGGAGGGTGTTGATGACTTTGTCCCATTAATACAAATCCAATAGAGAAGTTTACCCATTGAACAAACTCATAGTTATTGAGTTGTTGCAAGTTACAACTTGCTTTTGCAAACCATTTAGAGGCACTTGACCTAGATGCAATCAAGGACACAAAATGCAAACCATGCATAAAAAATTATATGTGCTATCAATCACAACACAACTATTTCAATGGGGCCATCCTTCCTATATAGTCATTGAAGTCAAATGCATGTCCTCTTGATTTCTAACCCCTAAATCCAAATCCAAGTCTTTTACATTGAGCCAATTTCCTCTTTGGAAAATTAGATTTTTCTTTGCACATGTATGGCCTAAAAATTCATGGAGGAGGGAATCTTTTAGAACTATCATGTTATTATAAATATAAATGTGTAAGCAGTTCTTTGAATCAACTCACAATTCTTGAGTTGTTGGGAGTGCTTGTTTCCTTAGAAAATTTAGAAACATTTGACCTAAATGCAATTAAGACGCTACAAACAATGTATGAGAAATATGTGCCATCATTTGCAACACCTCTTTTAATACGACTATCCTTAAATAATTGAGGTTGAATGCACATCTCTCAAACTTTGAGTTTCAGATCCAAATTTAGGTCTTTCAATGATTAGACCAAATTACCTTGTCTCAATTAGAGAGTTTTATTTATTTACACATGTATGGCCTTAAAGTTATGGAGGAGAGCATCATTAACATATTCCCATTGACATAAATCCAATGGAATAGGTGGCTTTTTTGAGCCAACTCATAATTCTTTTGTTTTTTTTGTGAATTGTAACTTGCTTACCCATACCATTTAGAGACACTTTACCAAAGCGCAACCAAGAGCACAAACGTAAACTATACAATGAAAAGACGTGTTGTTAATTATAGTTTATTGGATGGGAGCATCTCCCTCATGGAAAATCATCGAATTTGAATATACATCTTCTCGAGTTTTGATGCCCAAATTCATTATAAACATTAGTTTAAATAAAAGTTTTGAATCCAAAATATTAAAATGACCACAAAAATAATATCCATGTAGCTCTTGTATTAGGATTTGAGCATATTATTTTCTAGATAATGAGGCACCACACTCATGCCCACTCCTTAGTTGTCCCACAATTACACCATTTGGTGGCTTTATTAATCAAACATATGAGTAGACTTATCCTTCAAACTTGTGTCATGTATTTTTTTGTCCCATGGTAGTGTTTGATCGCCCAAGTGTCGCATTTTCATTCTATTTTTCCTTCACTATTACTCACATTCATCCTTATCCATCACTCCATAAACCATTCATTAATAACATTTTCATGAATAAATATGGGTTACCTTGTTATTTTCCAAATTTTTTATTTTTAAGTATTTTGAGAGAATTTGTGGCTAAACCTTGAGAAAATTAACATATTTTCATTATATTTCAAAGTTGTATGAGTTTTATGATGATTAGATGAATATTTGAATATTTTAACAAGGTCAAAAGTCACCACCTAGCCTCAAATTCGAATTTCATCTTCAAGCTTTGAAGATTTGAAGAAGATTTGGGATAATTATTCAAGCATATTCAAAGGAGGAAAATCATGAAGATATGGGGTGGATTTTATTTTCAAAGTTATTAAGGATTTGTGAGGATTTGAAGGGATAATTGGTTGTACCTACTTGAGAGAAAAATGGATCTACATTTATTAGTTGCTTATCCTCTTTTCAAAGCAGCTCATGTATAAATAAGAGTGCCATCTCTTCATTTGGAGAGGCCTCTCTAGTGGTGTGGAAGTAGAAAAATAATTTATGTAAAGTCTTTTGAGAGTTATTCGTGGATCTTATCATTTTGTAATAGGATTGATGTTTTAGAATTTTTTCATTTCTCCATAATTGATTAGTTATTTTGAATTGTTAATGGATTTCATGTTTTCTTTGTTAATTTCACTTTATGCAACTTTATTCTCTCCTAGATTTAAATTTACTTTCATGCAATTTCATGCTTTTGTAAACTAGGTTCAATTTCAGTCCCATGTGTTTTCAATTCGAGTTGCATGTTTTGATTTTAGTCGAATGGAATATTAGATTAAATTAGTGTTACTCTGAACTTGCACATATTTTTCTTGTACCTCATAAGTTTACGCTCTCCTCGGGTTGACAATTAAATCGTTGGATAGTTTATTAATTATTTAATACTTTACAACAACATTTTGGCGTCGTTGTCAGGGAGGTGCTAAAAGAAGATCATAGTTTAGATAGGCAAATCGGTTTTTTTTATACTACACAACAAGGGGGAGGGTAAACGATAAGATGCAAGGATGACTTCACTACATAATTTCCACGGTGTAAAAACATGACGCATCCACTTTAGTGGGTCACCCCAAAGGCTTGTTGCTCCCTTTGCATGAAAATATGTTTCCTATTCGAAAGTGTGATTTACTTTTCGTGAAAGAGTGTTTATTTTTCTGCAAAGTGTTTACTTTTCCTGCAAGAGTTTTCTTTCATTTTCTGCAAATGCGAGTTTGTTTTTATGCAAGTGTGCCTTTATTTAGTTTATTATTTTTCATTTAAATTTTGTAGTATGAGTTCGGATTGCTCTAATTTTTTTTTCTAAATTTGATTTTATACCATTATGTATTATTTTGTAGCAGTTAATTTGGTTATCAGTAAGATGATTCTATGATGAGTATAAGTCTAGATCAACTCATTCGGATCCTATCAAAAGTTGGGATCTCATCTTCGCAAGAAGAAGAGATCTTAGCAGTAGCTAAAAATGTAATCACTACTCCTGAAGCAAACAAAGAAGAATCGACATTTGAAGAATCATGCATATCATATGAGGAACAAATATTTGAACATGAGATTGAGGAGGATGAAGAAGGGATTTCGGGTGATCAAAATCAGGAAGAACATCACGCTTATGAAAGTTTCATTGAACATTCGTTTCAAGTAAGTAGTAGGGTAGATCAGTTTTGCTTTTGTTTTTACTTTGTTCAAATACATTTTCAGTAGCTAAATTTGCATATTCTTGTACATCCTAGATTTGATTTTGAAAAAATGAATGTAAATCTTTGTTTACTTTTGTTAGACGAATGGTTACATTGGAAATTTCATTACACTTAGATGATTGTAAATTCTAATAAGTATAGGGTAGGTAGTTTTTGTTTTTTATTTAAAACCTAATGCATCTCTTCTACACATATCCATTTTCTAAAAATGGATCCACTCCAGAACTACGCTCCAGATGTGAATGATTCATTCTGGGATCTATGGACTTAATGCCATTTTTAGAAAATTGTGATCATCGGATATTATTTGATTGCATTTGGCTTGCTGAGCATATCCAAATCTCAGTGAAATAACGATGAATAGTCAAAAGCAATGTGATTCTCCTGTTAGTAATGGAAAAATTACGTATATCTTAGTTGGATAAGAGAGATGACACATCCTTTTCATGACAGTTTTGATTGATCGGTATTCTCATTTAAGATTTCATTCTACTTGGCCATTTCCATTATCCATTCCATCACCAATTAGTCAGCAACCGTACCCTTGCAAATATTCCAGGAATCTGAATAGACATGTCATCGGTTAGGTGTGATTTATTTCATGGATATGCTCCCAAAATTTGTGAACGAGTTTGGTTGTTACCAATCGATGTACATCTGCTTCATTAATCTCCCGATATGCTTTATAGAACCACCGATATGCCTATTTTGAATCCATTGATCTAGGTGCGTCGACACCTTTTAGGAACGGATTAAATTTCATTTCAGATCTATGGTTCCCAATCAAACCATATTTGCAATCTGTTCCGGATATCCGTAGGAGATGGCACATCTCAGGTTGAAAATGTATGCTTAGAAGAAAGCCTCATAAAAATATGGTACAATTGGGTTGGAATCATGTAAAGAGACTGCTTATGCTCATTAGTACTAATCAATTTCCCCTATCACCAAGTTGTGGATGAGGGAATTGTCTCAATCAACATTTAATTACGCCGTAAGGCGTTTCTCTCCGAACAAGTTCGAAAAAGAACTGTTCCTTTTCGTCTATAGCTTGAATCGGATTCTGCCACGTGTTTCACGTTTTCCAATAAATACTGCGACCTTGTCTTTTCTTTAATCTCTGAGAAAATGTCGTGGTTTGCGTGATCCCTTGCTTCGTCTTTCAGGGCCACAGACGAAGAACACAACGACGATGAAGACAAAGAAGAAGAGGAAGACGACGACGAAGAAGAGAATATAAGGCACGAGCGAGGCATGAAGGAGGATCTCTCAGTGCTCACAAAGAGCTTCATGAAACAGCTATAGGGTGTGGCCTCGTTCCTCGCCCCTCCCCCTGCCATGATCACTCAGAACACAAACCCTAGTTTGCGGGATTCGCCTGCCCCGCTTTCGAACTGCAACCCAGATCCTTCCTCTGAAGGGAATTTCCAGTAGCTTGAGCCGCTCGATCGGATGGAGAATTCGTCCTCTGGCTCTCCCGCGGAGAACGCCCAGGGTTTGACTGGAATTCGCAGCGATTTTGCGGAAATCGGCGGGAGCGTGAAGACGGGGCTCTCTAGGATTTCATCTAACAAGGCCGTGCATGGAATCTCTAAGTTGGCTTCGACTTTCTTTCCTTTTAGAAAAGAATCCGACGGTGAAGAATTGAGGAGGAGGAGGAGGATTCAGGTGCATTCGAGGAAGAAGAGAGTCTTAAGTCTGTCGTTGGAGTCACGGACGAGGTTTTAACCTTCGCTAGGAATATTTCAATGCATCCGGAGACCTGGCTGGATTTTCCTCTGTTTTATGATGAAGATGATCCTGATGGTAAGTCATCTTGGTTTCCTTCCCTCAAGCATGATTTGAGTGCCTCATGTTCAGCTTTTGGCCTGTTTTGATAAATTGAAAAGAATTTTGCCTGAGTTTTTGAAAATGCACATGAAATTTGCTTCAAATTTTGAAAATTTGCAGGAATCCTCTTATCAACTTCTACAATTTGATAATTCTAGGGGGCAAAGTCGTCTTTGTCTGGTTAATGTTCAATGTTATAGAAGATCTGCCTCAATTGTTTCAAATTGAGAATTGTCGTGCCTGTTGTGTGCTACTATGTCAATATTGAAAGTTATAGCTTCACAAATCTATAACTCAAATGGAAAAACGCCCCTGTTAGGCTAATTTAAAGTTCTCTTGGAATGACTATAGTCTGTCGAGAGGAGGATCTATCATACCATAAACTAATATCTATTGGTTAATATTTGTCCTTTTAACTACTTTTTTTCTCTTGGTCAGTTTACAAAAATATGAAAGATGAATCTGTTCTTTTTTTTGGGAAATGCTTAATGAAACATGCTCTTAGGGGCTGCCTGTTCACAGAGCAGACTTCTCTCCACTTAGGTACCCGGTCTAAGGAGCAGCTATTTTGCCGAAATCGCCTGGGACTTGAACCCGCTCTAATCTCTTTGAAACTCATGACATGTTGGTGGGGTAGAGCTCAGCGAGAACGGAACCCTTGTGCATGGCTCAATACTGTTGACTTCAGCTGTGGAGTTTGAACCAATGCACCCTGATGGCAGATTTTTTTTCGCTTTTTTTTCCACTTTTATATTGGAAAAGAAGAAGCATGCACTTTGATGTATATCATTTTTTCACCAATATATCTGATGTGCATCTACAAGAATATTATTATCCTCTATAGTCTTGCTGACATAAAATATTCTACTGGTGTATAATCTACAAGAGACTCCTAAGACCATCAGGCATTTACAAAACATATGACAAAATTGCTAATTTGGATGGCTGCCTTCTGAGAACTAAGAGACTCCTGTAGCTTTTGATAACGTCCCAACATCTTTGCAACTTGGAAATTTTGATGACAACCCAAAACACCAGCTGCAAATTGTATTTTCTGTTAATGTCCCAGAACCTTGCAAATTCAATGATAAAGAAGGAATAATGCAATTCACATGCACATTAGAAATAACAGGTTCTTCAATTGCCTTAGACCCCTTTGTTCTATTCAAATGCTTGCACTGCTTGGGATGCCAGATATGTGACCAGATATTGCAATTGGAAATGAACTTTGGCTAGCATAGCTTCACCTGCGGATTTAGAAAGAAGATTGCTCTGCTTCTCTGTTTCAACTTATGTATAATGTACCATGAATTGATGAAGATTACCTTTGTGTTTGACTCTGACTTATTCCCACAGGTGTGGTGGATGTTCTGAACTGAATTAAGGCTTCAGGAGTCCCACTTATACTTGATCTATTGAGCTCTCTGCTTCTTATCCATTTGTACATGTTGATTTGATTGATGGACACTTTATTCAAATAAGGATCATGGGATATGGCTTAATGAGATGGTCCCATTTATTTTAAGACACCCTTCATTACTGCCAGTGGCATTGTTTGCTGATGGAGGAAGGGTCGATAAGTTCTTGATCTCATAATTAATTCTGTCAATTCATCTATTGAGAGCAATGCCTTTGTGTAGGGTGACACCATGAACCACCTTTGATTATAATTTTTGAGTCTCCAACTACCATGAGGCTGTCTAATCTTAGAAGATGAACTTGTAATAGACCTTGGTAAAGAGCAGCAGCTTCTTCTTGATTGTTTGTAGTTTTCCACATCCCCCATTTGCAATGCAGTTCTTCTTGCCCACTGGGATCCAAATCGATTCCTGCTGCATCTGCTGCCTTTGGGTTGCCCTTCAAGGCCCCATCAAAGAACATGATGCTTTTTTTTTGCATAATTTGCCAAGTTTGGAACTCTTCGTCAGCTATATCATTCAAGAAGGTGCAATAATAACAACAAAAGGATTTACCCTCAAAAAAAGTTTTGTTGGACTTTCTTCAAGTTGTAAATGGTTGGAATCATAACAACCAATCTCCTATAAGTTTGACTAGACCTTACCAATCTCCTATAGACAGGTCAACTATATCATTCAATTATGATCATCTATCTATTCCACAACTTTTGACACAAAAATACAACTACAGTCATTATTCATGTATATACTCAAATGCATATATTGATACATGTATAGAGAGATCTGAATGTCTATCTATAAGCATATACTTATGAATATGTCATATACATAGGTTTGTTTATATGAGTATACACATGTGTATGCAGAAGGATTTAGTTTAGTAGGTTTGTCGATATTACGAGGCATTTGGTTGGTTTCATGTTAATGGTTGTTTTATTCAATTGCCATTCACAAAAGTGGGGAATCATTCCATCATCTACATATGTAAATTTCTTTACAAAGTTTTTGTTGAGAATATATATATATATATATATATGGTTCTGTTCAGTAAAAACTAGAAAGCCAAGTTTGTGCTTTTTAGCTCTGAAGTATTGACCATACTTGAGAGATGAATAACACAAACTAAAGTATTGTCAATACTTGGCCTTGTGTGACAATTTTGCTTAACAGCCCACATCTCTACATAATATTGATAAAATTAAAATGGAAATTATAACCAAAGGAAGTATTTTATAACATGAAAGCACAAACTTGCAGCTTCTTCCTAAAGATTGCAAAATTTAAGTACCAAGAAGAAAAGCAATTCACGTGAAATTCCTTGAAACAGATACAGGGATTCAACGGTTGGTAGGAATAGATGTTGGAAAATGCTTGTCCGAATGGCCTTAGGAAGTTCTTCTATAATTTCCTGTTGTTTTAAGTGCTCTGTTCTGAACTGAAGGCACATATGTGACAATATTTGATCCTTCAGCCTTGGTGGGAGGTGATTTCGATTAACAAAATTTGAAGTTGCCTGTACGCTGTTCCTCTACCAAAAATCAGAACCAAATTTAGTTTACAGAACATACAATTTTCCCCGACTTCAATCAACAAAGTTTGTATTTGTTTTGTACAATATAATTCACAGAATGAATATCTTGTGGGCAACCTCATCAGTTATAACTTATGGGATTCAGGAAGTGATAAAATCAATAAAGAATTAAGCATCGACTCTATTTATATGGCCATATCTGAGTTTCCACTTCTGATATCTACTTCACCTGTAATAGAAACCACCCATTTCAGGGTCACTATCCATAGACTTTTCTTACCTAAAGTGATTTCTCTTAACAGTTAATACACACTTGTGTTTGCAGCTTTCCAACATATCCTCCAGATTTCAATTTTGCATAGGTATTATCAATAATAAAAACTACTGTGTTTGTGTGATTGGGCTTTCATCTTTTATTAATTTTTGGTTTTGGTTTACATTTTGCTTGCAGCACTGATGATTTCATTTTAGATTTTCATATTTTTGAGGTCTTTGTTCCCTTTTCAATCAAGTGAAGTTACTACTGAAAGCCATGTATTTATGTACCAACTTTTTAAGGTTGTAATTAGGGGCGTGAGAATAAATGCCTCACCTCAACTTACTTGTTCATGTATTGTATGTCCATGTCTACTTGGTTTGTTGTAGGTATTTTATAATCCATATGCAACACCCCAGTCTCCACAACTATATGCTGGTCCAGCAGCAACAATGTATCCTCATGCACAAGTATCACAAGGTGCGTCTGGATATCCTGCATCACCAGGATATATGCAGGGTCCACATATTGTTCAGTATAGCAGCCCACGATTGGTAGCTACAACGACTGCTTCATCAAAGTATGGGACTACAACATCAACACAAAACCCTGGTTAGTCTTCGGGTACATTCCACTCACATATTTATGTCAAATATTATAATCATTTTCAGTTTCAGTGGGTTTTGTAGTAGATAAAACGTATATTAACATTTATACTATGTTTTTAATTTTGATGAATTCTTTCTCATGCAGGAATGGCACTAACAGGTGCAAATTCAGTCTCTGTAAATCGGAGTCCAAGACATACACCACAACAATATGCAGTGCCATTGCCTCTTCAACAATATGCGGCTGTAGCATCTTCTGAACAGGTCCGTTTCCTGATGTATGTTTTATGGCTAATGAAGAGAAAGAGGGTAAAGAGAAGAGGCATACTTCTTCAACAATGACATATGACCTTGAAAGAAATAATGTGTATGATGAAATCCTATATATCTTTTAAAAAAATGATAAACCTTTGCTTTAAGTTTTGTTTCGATCTTAAATGGATGAGAAAAAGGAGAGTAAACAAAAAGTTGGGTGTTGGGTGGTGCTCTGTGGGAAGGGGAGGTATTTTAGTTTACAGAATGGTATAATAAAAAGGAAAGTGATAAGTCCGATAAAAAAATTTTGGAAACCTAAGAAATAGCGAGTGGGTCTTTTCGTTTTTAATATCCATTGAAATACTATCCTCATTTTTAATATCCACTGAAATACTATCCAGGTCTTATGGGGAACCGCCACATCATATGAGACCGTTGAATGGTCTTATCATGTAGACAATGATAATCTGTGCAAAGGACTTGCAACAAACTAAACAAAAGATGGAGATTAAGCCATGTTGTACCCTACCTTTGTTTTGCGTTTGTCCTACATATATCTCATTATTTACATTCGACCAGCTGTTGCGTTTTTCCTATATTATCCACTCAATCGCATCCAACCAGCTCTAAAGCTCACTTTGTTGTTAGCTTTATTGATTGATAGGAAACGTTAGAAAGTTCTCCCAAAGAGCACGAAGGTGCAAGATAGGAATCTGAATTGAATTGAATTGAATGAACCAGCTTTATAAATAATTATCTGCAATGCTTCCTTAGATACCAGATGCAAATCTTGGGTCATATTTCTTCTTATTTCCTCATAAAGACTAGGCCACTGTTAGTGTTGCTTGAGGAGTCGAGTGAAGTGAAGAGAAAATAAAGTCATTTTGGAGATTTTCAAATATATATGTCACTGTTTTCCTTGATGTGTACTTGTGGTGTGAGACAAACAACAGACTTTGATCATGATGTTAATGTCTTTCACCCAGTGGGGCAAGGAAGTCAAGGGGGTCCTTCCTCGAGGAGAGTAGGGAAAGGAAATGAAGGACAGTTTGTCTTGAGGGGGTGGGTGAAGGGAAGGGCAAACGAAAATAAGCAAGAAGGCAGCAATGCAAATAACTAGAGGAGAAGCTCATCTTAAGGGGCTAGGAAGAATAGAAAAATGCTAGATGAACTTGTTATCACTCAAAATGCATTTCTTAAAAAAAAATCTTGGCGATCTTGTTGATGGTTCATGGATTCATTATCGGATGGACTTGTCAAAATTCTTCATTTGACATTGACAGTTTGTGGATACATTAGCAGATATTGGCATTGATGGTTTGTGGATACATCTTGATCAGGATCAACTTACCATTTTTGAGTTAATCATTTGGCATTGATTGTTCAGGATTGCTAAAGTCAGTGTTAGCAAATTTTTGTGGTTCTTGTATTGCTCAAGGGTTGAGGGTTGGACAGGTTCTTGGCAGGTGGTTTTCGTAGCATGTGCATTAAAAGGACATATCATGCCTATTTTAGTGCACAGATGGACATGCTCTCAACATAGGCATTTTTAGTAGGTTCCTCTACTTCTATTTTTGGCAGGTCACCCCATGCATCTGAATGACATTCAATGTTTGGAGTATGCATGGGAGGATGATGATAGTTAGATTCTTGAATTGGCTATTTTTAGAAACTTTATAGTTTTAGAAATTTTTCCTTTTCAGTAGCTGGAGACGTTTTTGGGAACCTAAATTGATGGTTTCCTAAATGGGCACTTTCATACTTTCAAGATTTACAATCATAAAATTTATAGTTTTAGAAATTTTATCTCTGGTGAAATCTCATGGTAGATTTGGATAACCCTTTTTGATATGTGCATATGGTTCTGTGTCTATGGCTATCTGAGATAGTCAAGGTCTTGGTCAGAATTGGTCAAGCCTAGGTCTAAAAATTGAATTTATGCAGTTTTGGAGATACTTACAATTTTTGATAAATTTGGTGGTGATCAAGGATTGCGTAATCTTGGTATACTTTTAGCCTTGAGGTTTTCAGAATTTGGTTATATTTTGAGTACCCTTTATCTTGAACAACATTGGAATCCAGTTTCAAGTCATTTTGAGAAATTGGAACGGAAAATTAAGGTTGTTGCACCTTCTAGAAGCTTCTATGGTGGGTTCCACTTGATCTATGTTTATCTCTAGGAGTGCACTCTACTTAGGGAAGCTATTCTTGGAGCTGACCTTTCAGTGCAGTTGAGTGGAGTTCACTGCTGTTGATTCTCAGTTCATGCACATGAACAGGCGATTTTTATATTTGCTTGACCTTGAAGGTAACCTATTCATGGAAACTTGGCTGCACCAAATGATGAAGACTCTTCCTCTGCATTCAAGAATTTGTTGGATCTATTTTTGACTTGGAGAGGAGTGTCCCCTTCAGTTTTGGTAAAATCTCTCCTGAGATTGTCACTTCAGTTCATAATCAATTCACTTCAGTAGACTTTCCTTTCAGTTCTAACTTCTCCCTACAGTGCATTTGATTTATTTCTCCTCAGTTCAGTTAGAATTTAGTTTAGATACATGTCTCTTGGAGAAGACTCAACCTATCATATTCAAAGTGACTCACACATCAAGCAAGTCCTATTTTTGCAAGGTGTCTTTCACTCCAAGCCATTCATGCTATACTCATCTTGAAATGCCAGAATCTTGAAAAATGTTAAGTTTGCTGAATTTTGATGGGATGTGAAATTCTATTCTCTTCATATGAGGTCCAAAGAGGTTTGAAATCCTCTCAATTTTAGCAATTTTCTGTATTATGTAAGTAATGACGATATAATTTGGTATTCAATGAATCGAAGGAACTTTTTACATCTTCAAAATGAGCAGGTTACCACCATGGACAGAACAACAAATAGTGATAACAGTCCTATCTAGATATACATAATACACAGAAAATACAAGTATATACCCACAATATAACAGAGTGGCTCAAAGCACTTTGATATCACTACAATATAATCCCTCTCATAGGAAGGCTGGCTCATTTGCGGCTGGATGCCAATCCAAGCGTTCGGCGATCAATTCGAGAAGGATCATAGTCACAATCCCACTGCTTGGAAGAATTGATTTTAGGTTTTTTTTTACTGATCTATCTGATCTATGTAGGAACAATGGGACCAATGTTCATAAACATCTGGACCATATTGCAGAGTTCGATGGCTGGACCATAATAATTGTATGTTTTACCTATTGTATGTAAAAGTTCTCTAGTATGCAATCATTTCAACCGATGTGTACTACATTGACATGACCTCACTCCTTATAAATACTTGTTTAACTGTATTATCGTGGGCAGTATGTCTGCAAGGTACTCAAACTTACACTAGGCTGCCCAGACCTATTTCTACCATGTTTTATTTCCTTGTATTATTGTATTTTTGTGAGTCATTGCACACATCTCCATTATACACCATCTTATTTACATTTACTCTGTTCTGTGTTGTATTCATTTCCTTTAATTTCCTGTTCATATTGCACTATTATGTAATTACTAATAAGTAATAATATTTTCACAAGTGTTTTAGCATTGGATTTGAATAATGAACAGAGGTTTAAATGGATTTACTGTTTCATTATGAAGCATACTGCACTGGTCTCCTGCTGCTTTCACAAGTGTTTTAGCATTGGATTTGAATAATGAACAGAGGTTTTGATGGATTTACTGTTTGCTTATGAAGCATACTGCACTGGTCTCCTGCTGGCACATCGTGTGTTGAAGAAGCTTGAGATGGATGAGGAATATGTTGGCAATGAGGAGGTATATGCAATCCATTCTTTTAATTGTTTCTATGGTTTCTAATTACAAATGCAAATTTTGATGATGTATTTCAAAACCATGTAGTCCAAGAATAAGATAATTCATTTTTTGGATTGTGATGAGCTAAAAAAGAATATTGCATTTGGCAGTTCTGTTTCTTATCATTATAGTTATTTGGTATTGTGTCATATTTGGTAACCGAATTTTTTAACTATGGGATACATGGGATGTTTTGTTAATTTCAAATTATATATGCCTTCATGTTAGCTTATTTAGAATTATGTGGGATTAAAGTTTGTACTGATTTGTATGCCAGGCCACTGGCGAGGACCACAACGTTGAACCAAATGATGCCAGGAGGCCATTTAGAGCTTTATTGGATGTTGGTCTTGTCAAGACCACCACTGGCAACAAAGTTTTTGGAGCTCTGAAGGTCGGTAACCTGTCCATTGTTTTTTACATTGAATTAAATGTTGTAAAAGTGATTTTTTGTGTTCAATCCCATATCTTATAAATAATAAGGAAAATGGTATTAATTGTGGGGCTACTACTATGATCTCTTTGGTAACTCCATTGCTTAAGCTATAAATTGATGGTATAATCTTTCTTATGCCTTATCATGTTCCAATTGTGTGGCATTTTTTGTTGCTTTGTTTCCCTGTACTTCTGTTGTCCCCTGAAATTCTTGGGATCATAATTCTTTTCTTATATTTGTTAATTGATTAGTTTTATATTTTGGTGTATTGGTGACAATATCATCTTTTCTGTAGAGGGTTTAGGAATGATCTCAAGCATAATTAAAGCAATAATTATATTCTTACTTGGGTTACTCATGGTTATTGAAATATTTGTTCTTTTGAGAGTGTCTTCTAATTTCTTCTATATATTTATTATATATGGTTTGATTTTCCTCTCTTCATATTTTTTCTAAATATCAACTTTACTATATTTTTTTGCTGCATTCATTCTTTTGTGTCTAGGGAGCTTTGCATGGAGGATTAGATATTCCTCACAGTGACAAGCGTTTTGCTGGTTATAGCAAGGAAAGCAAGAGCCTGGATGCTGAGGTCCATTGAAAATATATATTGGGAGGTAATGTAGCTACATACACGAAGGCAGAATTTAGCTTTATAATGAATTTGATGGTTTTTGTAAATATCTTGATTACAGGTGATGTTCTATGTAATAATTTTTTTTGAATAATTCAATAAAGTACATTGGCATTGAAGCTTTAGGAAGTTCTGAAAATATTTAGAAGTTCATACTACTAGGTAGAAGTGCAACTATTTTTGCCACCCATGTTAGTATGTTCTAGTGATGTTAGTTGAAGCTGATGTTACTTAGAGGTTGAGCTCTGCATCTTCATAACTAGGTTTTGTTTATAGTCTTCCATGCTACTTGTAGATGTTGAAAGAAGATGAACCAGAAAAGTATCAATCTCAGTTTACCAAATATATCAAGAAAGGTATAGAGCCTGAAAGCATTGAAGAGTTGTACAAGAGTGTGCATGCTGCTATTCTAGCAGACCCGACAATCAAACACACTGAGAGTCCCTAAAGAGCAGAAGCAGTAAGTGTTTTCAGTTGATATGTTCTGAGTACTTTGGAATTATTGAAATATTGTGGCAACTTTAACTTGAGTCATTAACATGTGAAATCTTGTACCTTGACAGTTATTTGATAAGGAAACTAACTTATGAAGAGAGAAAGGCAAAATTGATTGCTCGGTTGAACGCTTTGAATAATGCTGAGTATGATGAATAAATAATTGCAGATATTGGCTCAGCTGTATTTTCTCTTCCTTATTGGTGAATTGCAGGACTTATAGACTAGTAATACATTATGAAGCTTTTGTTTTTTCAGCCAAGTTCTTAAGATTGGCTGGCTAAAAGCTGTTCTGGCTATAATGCCGTTTAATTTTGGTAGAATAATGTGTTGCTGAGATAGAGATTGTGAATTGAATTTATAACTTTTTGAGTTATTTTACAGGAAGGCATTCAAGGTTTGGTTTGGTAATTGCTATTGGAAATGGTATAAATATTCTTGCCATCAAAATTAGTTGTGTTAATGTTTGGCAACTTCAAATTTAATCCTAATGAAATGTGGGTAAGCTCCTTGCCAACTTGGTGAACTGAAATTCATGGGTGTGAATTATCATTTATGGATTAATGAAATGTGGGTAACCTCCTTGCCAACTTGGTGAATTGAAATTCATGGCTGTGAATTGTCATTTATGTTTTCAGATGGGTTTTCAAGTCTAGTCTCGTCATTGCAAATGAATATATGCATTGAATGTATATTAGTTTTACATAGCATAATGTAAAATTATGTGTTCCATGTGCCTCGTTTGCCTGTGAATCTGCAGTTTTAGTCTGTACTAAACGGGTAAATTGTATGTTGAAAGTATACAAGGTATATCTTGGTAGAAGTATTCGACTGTTGTTTTCTTTAAGTTTTTTGCAATGCAGGATGAGCAGAATTGATGACTTATAAAATCCAAGTGAATTTAGTTTGAATAAAAAAAGATTGTTTGTTGAAAGTTTCCAACTGGATATGAATTTCGGTTAGTATTAGGTATGATTTGAGACCTTAAATTTTGTCACTCCATATAAATTGTAAATGATTTAAGCACAAGGGATTAGCTCCCTCATTGTCGTTAATGTTGCCTTGGCATTTGCTTAGCATAGTGCCAGCAGGTGACTTAATACATATTATTCATGGGAAATTATCGATAAATTCGAGGAAGCATCCTTTTATATTTTAAGGTTTTCCTTGAGAAAGGTGTAAATGAGTTGTGGTTCTGTTGAAAAAAATTTCACTGTATTTTGCATCTGTCAAAAGCACCTTTGCAGGATTCACTTTTTAGATGCTACTGTAAGAAGTGTACCAATGGTGGCATAGATATAGATAACCTTTATCTTGCCATTTTAAAAGAGGAATCTAAAAAATGTTTTTGTGAACTTGAGATTTAATCTCTCATGAGATTCATGAAAAATGAGGTATATGCAACCGCTTTATCTTGCCTTTTTAATAGAGGAATCTAAAAAAGGCTTCGTGAACTTGAGATGAAATCTGTCACGAGATTCATGGAAAATGAGGTATATGCAACTCAGGTGGGCTATGATATATATAAATCTATAGTCCAGAGGAAGCATTGCATATAATTATTTATAAAGCTGGTTCATTCAATTCAATTCAATTCAGATTCCTATCTTGCACCTTCGTGCTCTTTGGGATAACTTTATAACGTTTCCTATCAATCAATAAAACTAAGTGAGCTTTAAAGCTAGTTGGATGCGGTTGAGTGGATAATATAGGACAAACGCAACAGCTGGTCAAATGTAAATGACAAGATATATATAGGACAAACGCAAAACAAAGGTAGGGTACAACATGGCTTAATCTCCATCTTTCGTTTAGTTTGTTTCAAGTCCTTTGCACAGATTATCATTGTCTACATGATAAGACCATTCAACAGTCTCATATGATGTGGCAGTTCCCCATAAGACCTAGATAGTATTTCAGTGGATATTAAAAATGAGGATAGTATTTCAATGGATATTAAAAACGAACAAACCCACTCGCTATTTCTTAGGTTTCCAATTTTTTTTATCAAACTTATCACTTTCCTTTTTATTCTACCATTCTGTAAACTAAAATACCTCCCCTTCCCACAGAGCACCACCCAACACCCAACTTTTTGTTTACTCTCCTTTTTCTCATCCATTTAAGATCGAAACAAAACTTAAAGCAAAGGTTTATCATTTTTTTTAAAGATATATAGGATTTCATCATACACATTATTTCTTTCAAGGCCATATGTCATTGTTTAAGAAGTATGCCTCTTCTCTTTACCCTCTCTCTCTTCATTAGCCATAAAACATACATCAGGAAACAGACCTGTTCAGAAGATGCTACAGCCGCATATTGTTGAAGAGCCAATGGCACTGCATATTGTTGTGGTTTCTGTCCTGGACTCCGATTTATAGAGACCGAATTTGCACCTGTTAGTGCCATTCCTGCATGAGAAAGAATTCATCAAAATTAAAAACATAGTATAAATGTTAATATACTTTTTATCTACTACAAAACCCACTGAAACTGAAAATGATTATAATATTTGACATAAATATGCGAGTGGAATGTACTCGAAGACTGGACAGGGTTTTGTGTTGATGCTGCAGTCCCATACTTTGATGAAGCAGTCGTTGTAGCTACCAATCCTGGGCTGCTATACTACACAATATCTGGACCTTGCATTTATCCTGGTGATGCACGATGTCCAGATGCACCTTGTGATACTTGTGCATGAGGATACATTGTTGCTGTTGGACCAGCATATAGTTGTGGAGACTGGGGTGTTGCATATCGATTATAAAATCCCTGCAACAAACCAAGTAGACATGGACATACAAGACATGAACAAGTGAGTTGAGGTGAGGCATTTCCTCTCACACCCCTAATTACAACCTAAAAATGTTGTTACATAAATACATGGCTTTCAGTAGTAAATTCACTTGATTGAAAATGGAACAAAGAACTCAAAAATATGAAAATCTAAAATGAACTCATCAGTGGGGCAAGCAAAATCTAAACCAAAACCAAAAATTAATAAAAGATGAAAACCCAATCACACAAACACAGTAGTTTTTATTATTGATAATACCTGTGCAAAATTGAAATATGGAGGATATGTTGGAAAGCTGCAAACACAAGTGTGTATTAACTATTAAGAGAAATCACTTTATGTAAGAAAAGTATATGGATAGTGACCCTGAAATGGGTGGTTGCTATTACAGGTGAAGTAGATATCAAAAGTGGAAACTTACATTGGGGACAAGAAGATCCCCAGAGCAAACAAGTTGCCTGCACCAAAAACAGAGAATCTAATCCGTAATAAACAAAATATCAAGCAACTTATCTCATCAAACAAATAATCTTCCTTCATGAGAAAACAAAAATGAAATAATAACAGAATTAAATTTTTGAAGGAGAAATACTCCCAAATGCCTAAAGGCCATTTTGCACTGGCTGAAGTATCATATATTTCAGTAAAACAATTTCTATGCCATGTTAGTATAAAGCGAGTCTCTGCAATTTACTTGAATATCATAATTAAGTTCAATTCTGCACAAGATACATGACTTACCTTTAAACATAAATCCTTAACTGACTCCCTTGAATGATAAATGAAACTTTTCTTATAAGCAAAGGCCTTTTTAATTTCACTTGAAAGTAGGCCGCGATAAAACGCCGATGGTCCTGACAATCCATGTGCTGAAAGAAACATAAGAGGATGCCATTGATCATGAAATGAACGAGGTAGGAAATCATGGCTTCGAGTTCAAAGAGGAAAATAAGAACTGAATTGTCCAATCCCTGCACATTCCTGGTGAAGAATCCACCAATGTGTGGCTCAGGCTAGCTCCTTTGCGGCTGGATGGCAATCTAGGCATTCGACGATCAATTCGAGAAGGATCATAGTCACAATCCCGCTGCTTAGAACAATTGATTTTAGGTTTTTTTTTACTGAACTATCTGATCTATGTAGGAACAATGGGACCGGTGTTCATAAACATCTGGACCATATTGCAGAGTTCGATGGATACACCAAACCTTCCATGTTCTTTCCATTAATCTCCATTGTTCTTTCTAAAATACAAAGTTTTTTGTGCATGACCTAGAAAATCAACGGATAGGCTGGACCAACTTTGATTATAATTTTCTATTTCTAGATCTGTTTTGAGTATATGAAATCATTTTCCTCGTAACATCTGTATGTTTTCCAAATTAGTCTCATATCTACAGTCTCAGAGACCTATTCTCATATCTCCATTAATTCTCGTTTGCAACAAGTCACCTCTCTCAATATTGGTACAGAATATATATTTATTATCCATTTTTTTTTTGCTCACTTCAATGTTACACTTTTTTTCTCACTTACCCGCTAACAACTACCTTAACGGCGTATTATTGCACCTTCCTTGGGTCAATTGCTAGTTTTATGTTCTCACTCGCCAATTGACATTTCCTTGGCTCACTTTGAATCTTGGTTCACCGCTTTGTACCTTGTTTAACAACGAAGCACTCGTCCCACGAGCCAGAACAATAATCATGTAGAAATATAGAACCACACAAATGAGCCATCATGCAATTTAGGTACTGATGTCCTATTTCACCACAACAATAGTTGTGTACATTTTCACTTGATAAACAACTGCATCAACAAATTCTACAATGGTTGGCTAACATGCTAATTGAGTTGGAGGGATATATTGAACCATGATGTACTATTTTGACTTTCTTTATTGCATTTCCACACTTCATGTGGAAGAAGTTGTTTGAAAAATCGTCAGGGTCTGTTCAAAATCTTTTGAAGTGTTCTGAAAGTATATTATAGGGGAAGGGAAAGATGATTTTTATTTGAATGGCATAGTTATGCAAATTAAAAATGATGAAGCATATTTAATCATTACAATGATGGATCAGAGAATTTTGAAGTTGTATAGTGTCCATCCTATTTTTTTATTGAGGCTAGGAATCCTATTGAAATTGGTGCTTGTGTCTGGAACCTTTTTTAGTCAAAATTTTAGGCTCACATATCTCTTAGTGTAAATCATCTTGACCTCACACTCGTATAAGGTGCCATTCCCTGTCTAGCTCACTTTATAGGTCTAGACCCATCAATGTTTTCCAACTTCATGTAGAACTTGAACTCGGAATCCCAATTTCCTTCCAAGGAACCTCCAAGTGATTCTTGGATTGATATATGGATTCATATTCAAGCTCGGATTAGATTTTTTAGATATTGTTGCTACTAAAAAATCCTTCTTATGGAGATGAAAACTCTATCACAGACATAGAGGTTATGGAGACTTCAAATGTGGATTCTACCCTTTATGTGACTCGGTTTATTGTATACATGGTGTGGGCTAATGTAGGGCTTGAATTTGCAGAAATTCAAGTGATACGTTTTCTAGATGCACGGGGGATTCACCTTGTTGCGCAATATCTTATCACGTTCACTCATAAAGGGGTTTTTTTATTATGAAAAATAAGGTCAATATATTGTAGGTATTGGGGGGAAGGGACTAGGCTATGGGCGGTTTATAGGTATTGGGGGCATATAAAAAGGGGTTTCTAGTAAAAATAAGGAATACATCGTAAAAATAGGGTTTTTTAAATTGGGAATATGTATTGGGAGGGGGGTCAACAAAATGAATTTTGTAGGTTATTATCAATATCTAGTGGACTTAGAAGTATAATTTAATATCCCATGAACAAAGGAGCTATGACATGGTTTCACTAAGTGAAGACCCCATGTGTAGATGAAGCTCTGGCCATGGCAGATCAGATAACAACAAAAGTCATTCAAAAACTCGGTGATAAACATGTTGTGCACTTAAGAATACTCTCTCATATGAATGATTCTGAGACGTAATGCTAGCATGTATAAAAAATAACCTAGTGTCTAACAATATTATTTGTAGGATAGGGTTTGTGTAAACAAATAATAAGGAATTTATTTTAAGCTGTTTTTTTTCTTCCAATGATAAAACAATTAAAAGTCTAACAAAACATTAATATAATAAAACATTAAAAAAATTGTTTTTATTATGATAACAACATAAAAATTTCAAAATATATATTAAAAAAACATATAAAAAAAACATGAGGTAAATAAACAAAAACCTTAAAAATTAAAACTTGCAAATGAACTTGGAATTTTCTCAAAACCAAAAACACAAGGTTTGATAAGTGTCTTACTCTAACTTGTTTTCACAAGTCACTCAAAAACATGTTTTGATGAAGAAGGTTGCTTAATATGCATTACTTCTTTCAGGTATAAATGCATTTCATTTATTTTCTTTGAGTTGGTTTGTTAAGAACATTTTTCCTATATTTTCAATGCTCTCACAAGTTTGTTGCAGGAAAATGCTAACCTTTTATAGGTTCAAAGACGATCAAATTGCATGTAGAAGTGATTTCAAGAATCACAAAAATGTTTTAGAAAAAAAATGTTCCATTGAAAACTTGAAGGCGTTTGAGTTCCATTGTGTATGTCACATCAATTGTTTCTACAAAGAAAATTTTCAGAAACCATTCTCATCATGACATGATCATTTACCCCTCCTCTTTCAAAGTTCCCAAGTCATTCATGTTGAAGTCTATTTTGTCATTTCCTACGTAGTTGGAATGATAATTTTTATTCATTACTACTATCTTATAACTTCCCGCATGTCTACTTTTTTGAGTCACATACATTTATCTTCATCTTTAGTTCATATTTTTCCTTATGAATAAAACCATTCAGCTTCCTTCCCATGACTAAAATTCCTTGATATCCTTGTCATAAAAACTGTCTAACCGTGATATCTTTTCATATATAGTCCTACCAATCATTTTGTACAACTCACATTGATTGATGTGGGATTCCTTAAGGCCCACCTTTCAACAAGTATTGCCCCATCGACCTCAACACATTATTTGGGATAGAGACTAGAGTTTCTTTTAAGTACCTTGAGGCTTGCATGCCTTAATGGAAATTTCTCTCACTAACAATCATGGGAATAAATCAATGTCCCTTAATCATTAGATATTTCAAGTGGTTCAACATCACCACATCTATTCGTACATCGCAAGAATTACTTGGGTGGCTTGCCACTCACTGACATCAATGGTGATTTTCCTGCATTGGTTAACAACACCTATTAATGGCTAGTAATCCAATGAATTATTTCCATGCTCGAAATCAACACATTTATTCGCATGGTAAGAATTGTACCATCAGGTTTTGTAGCATATGAAGACGATAGATGTACTTTTCATGACTCCATCAACAATTTCACAGCAGCATACTTCTAGACACATGAGATTAATACCATTTGAATTTCAAGTTTCATCTTTTACTTAATTCAACCAAGCAACAGTTCAGAGTCCATGATCCAGCAATAACATTAGTCATATTCCTATTGCATTGTTCATCAACTTTTTGGGTAAGTCGAGGTATGTTATTTTCTAATCTTTAACCATGTAATTCCTTAAATGATAGAAAATGAATGAATTTGGAAAATTCCCTCACCATGTCACATTACTTTACTCATTTTCATAAACTTAGCATGTCTTTAGTTGGGGGGGTTATATTCATTACCATTTGATTCCATTTTACGCATGCCATCATATCTTTTACCATTGACCAACATGTCTCTTTCAAAATACACTTTATTACAATTTGATTCCATTTTTTATATGATTCATAAATGTTGGCCTCTTTCCTCTTCTTGTCTAGACCCACGGTTCAACAACAACGTAATACCAATAAGATGCCAAAAGACAGCAACGCCCATGAAGCAGGTGCAGTCTCAGTCGAGATATATTTATGGGCAACTGCCAGAACCATGTTTTTACAGTTGGTGAGGGATTCTAATCCCTTAGCACATGAACAAGGCACTCAAAAAAGGAGACTGGATGGATTCTGATACTGCGTGATGAAAACACAGTGAGAAGTTGCAACTAGTGCATGGCATGACTCTACCATTATGACTCTACAACTGGAACATCATCACAACACATATGATTCTTTGTACTGAACAGAAATTGTGTGACTCATGCCTTAACTTAACAACTGAATCATAAAACCATACATAACATTCTAACAGTGCTTTAATCCTTCATGCATCCACTGATTGTTCCTACTGCGATATTCATTCAACAGTATTTGTAATAATTCATAGTAAGCAAACATTCACATCAACGTTCATCATTAAACACATTCATCCACATAACACAGTAAATAATGTGGAAAACCATCTGGGAAAAACCACCAAGGTGCTCTTCATCTGGCATGAGAATGGTTTATAGCACCTTGCAGCCTACGATATGCAGACTTTTCTTTAGATATGTCTATTTGACTCAATCTTCCTGCTCTCATGCTCTCTCTGATTTATTGTCTATCTAGTCCTACTAATCTGCACACAGCCTGGATCGACTCTTCTATTCTACTGGCGGTCTGTGTACACCGCTGTAGGATCCGTGACTCAACAACCTTCTCCTTCTACTAGACTCTCCTCTAATTCTTCTTCTTCCTAACTCTTCTTCTCAATCTAACTAAGAACGACATAAATCTTGAAGAACATACCTCTACTAAATGAATGACCCTAGCCAACCCTTATACAGGTCGGGTTCCTCCTATATATAATATTTACAAGACCACGCAGGCTTGACTGAGTACAACTTAGTTATTATAGAATTAAAAACCCAAAATATATCTGGTTTACATCAATACCGACCCATACCTAGCCGGAAAAATCCTTGCAAGACATTAACTATGACCTTAACTAGCCGCAGAAATCTCTTTCAGCTTGTCTATAACAGTCATAAATAGCCGCAAAAATGTCCTTCCTCCTCCTGCTGGCTCGTCCTTCTTCAGTATTCCTAGACTTCCATCTTCTAGCCTTAACTCCTCTACCTGCCTCTTCCACTGACTCAGATCTGTCTTCCTCATTGTAGCATCCTCGTCGCATTCCTTCCGCCTCTTTATCCGCCGCGCGCATGTTTTTATCTTATCTACGCTGATTTATTCTTAGCCTACTTTTCTCTTGTCACGCGCACACTTTTCATCATTTTTATTGCACATTCACTTCTTCCTTTTGTGCTTCTTCTGGCCCAATAAGCCCCCAACACTCACATGTGGCTCGTCCCAAGCCATTAAGCAAAAAGGAACTTGTCCACAAAAATGGCCTGCTACAAAAATTTTATTTGCCTTGCAAAATATATGCCTCTAGCTCATGCCCAGGCTATGAAGTGGGACCAACCTTGTCTTGGAACTCCTTCACCATCTGTTGCACCTTAGCAACTTCCCCTACTACTTCCTCTTCCTGTGCGACCAACTGCTCTACACTTTCGGAATTGATATGTTCTGACAGTCCTTCCTCTAACGACTACATGACTTGTTGAGGTTTCTGCTGCATAGGCTAAAGAAGGCCTGTGAGCCGGGACTCTTCTGATTGGTGTGTTTTGACCTCAACTTCCCTAGTCCTCTCTTGATCTTGAAGAGCCTGGACTTCCTAATGCAGTAACTTGATATTTACGCTCCTAGTAACCTTTTCTTGAAGCAATAGTTTCTTCATTTCTGCCTTTGCAGCGCTGATTTTTTCATCTTCCTCTCATGTGCTCTCCTATATGTTTTCTATAGTTTCATCTTCTAGCAACGCTCCCTATATTGTAGCGATGGATTCAGCTACCTTTGCGTAGAGTATTTCTCCTTCTCTAATCTTCTCAGTAGCCTCAGATGCTGCTCTTCTTCTCTCCTTGACGACCTCTGGAGGTGTTCTTGGTACCTGCCTAGCCTGCACTTCCTCAACCTGCTTCTTTAGTTCCCCTGTAATGCGTGATAGTCGGGAAACCTTAAATTCTAAATCTTCGTCTTCCTAGCCTGCTTTTGGTGGGAACTCTGCAACCGCGCTCTTGATAGTCTTGGATAATGTAACGTAGCTTTGCTTGTGCGGAACAAGTTCTTTTTCCTTCTCGGCAAGGAGGGCGTTGCACCCTTCAAGTTCTCTCTCTTTTTCCTTAAGGAGGGCCTTGCACGTCTTTACCTTCCTTTTCTATTTTGTTGCTTGATAAGCAACAACATTTTCCCTCAGCCGTATTTTGGACACGACTGCCTGTTGGATCTCATAGAATTCTCCTAAAGACAGCTTGGAGAAGTTGATATGGATGGTCTCAATCCCTTGCATGGCTGCTTCGAAATAGGGTGTTCCTGCCTCCATCACCTGCGCCTGGATTTTTTCCTTAATTGGCGGCACCAATTATGGTGTGACTAGAGGGATGCTAGGATCCACGCCGTATGTCTCAGCCTCCATAGTGGATTTCACCTCATTAAGGGCTTCTATCGACTTATTCAAGTGGTTCCCACCTTGGTCAACAATGTTTACCTATTGTGTGTTCAGAGTGGCAAGGATTTCTTGTGCGACAAGATTTTCTAGCTCATGCACATAATTTTTAGTCAACGTGTTCGTGCCAGACATTTTGTATGCTTTTCTCTTCTTGCACGGGTGATCTGGTCTTTGTTGTTGTGCTTGCGCTTGTGTTTGGATTTTTTCCTGAGGATGTGTGCACTCGGATTCAGGATGATCTAAACCATTCCTACCAGCATCATCAACTGCTTATTCTTTCTCTTGCGATTGATTTCCTTGATCTTCGCCTCCCTCGTTTCCTTAGCCATTATCGTGCCATCGTCGTGGTCGACTGGTGGGTCTTCTTCGTTCTGGTGCTTAGGCATTGGCTCTGCAAGTGGGATGTGCCATTCCTTAGGCCCCTCCTTAACAATGTCATCGACATCAGTGTCGGTGATCATGATCCCTGCATTTTGTGCTTGCTTCGCTGGGTCCTTCTTGGAGCCAAGATCATATTATGGGCACCAACCTGAAAATTGATAAAGGCCATGTAATTGTGAACTGTCCCAGCGCGGATTCAGAGAGATCGATGGACAACATCGCTCAGTGCTTATGCGTGAAAAAGAACTCAATGTTATTATCCTTCTATCGATCCTTATCCTTCTTCTACTCCCACAAGTTTTGGAACATTGCACCTGTTTGTGCCAGAAATTGTTCTCAGACTACAGAAGAACAAGCCAACACAATATCATAAAACACAATTAAATAAGATAGGATTTTTTAGGGTTTTGGTTGTACAATTTGTAAACAAGAGGGTAGAAACTTCATAATGCTAAAGCAAACACTAAATCATGCACAATTGAAGGACTGAGATGCATAACATATAAAACATAAACCAAATACAATAATCACAACATTAAATTCCATCCATAGTTAACAAGAACTTCATGATAATAACCTTCAACAAGAAATGAATATATCAACTGAGTGATTAGACAAATCAGAAATGGAACCAACCAATAGGATAAATAGGGCTTATAGTTGCATAAATTTCATATTCAGTCATTCAAAAATACATAAGAGTTTTTACACTTAGCTCATAAACCATAGCTTGATAGCCTCCCCTTACAACAAAAATCTAACCCTTGGTCCTTTCTCAGCCTTACTTTTATCTTGTTTTCTAAAAAACAATTACATAACTGAACAAACTACCTTTAAGTCCTACTACCGAATTGTTCAATAAGACTATCATTATACAAAAATAAAATAACCTTTTCACAAACTAACTAATAACCACTATTCTTAAAGCGCTTTACAAGTCCTTTGTTGCCTCTGCTAAAAGAGAAATTCCTTCTAAAGCTTGAGTCTTCCTTCTTTATTTTTGGTGCTCTGCTTCCAAATCTTCAACTCTTTTTTGTCAGATCCTCCTTTTGTTGTGTTAGCTCTTGAATAGTTTTTTTTAGTTATGTAAACAGGCTTTGAGTCTATATTTTTCTTTTTAAAGCCTCCTTAGAAACTGTAATCAATTCCTGATAGTGTCTGTTTACCTCTTCTAGATCTTCTCTCAGTCTTCTATTGGCAGTCACCAATACTTCATTTGTCTCTTGCAGGTACTCAATTTGATATTTGTACAGTTTGATATTCCCTTGCAAATTTTCATTTTCAGAGTCAATGCACTTCCCTTCTGATGCTGGATGCATTTCTTCTGGCATCCAAGGGATTTTCAACTTCTTAAAAATCTCCTCATCTTCTTCCATCTACTCTGTCATGGCCACAAGGATTTCTGAATACTCTTTAGCTTCAATACTGCATCAAACAATGACCTTTCCTCATCTTTAGACTGCACTGTAATAGGAACTTGTTCCTATTCTTTCACCTTTTCCTTTACTTCTTGGTTTAGTTCTTCATGAAAAGTAGCTTCTACAGGCTCTATTTCTTTCACTTCTGCCTTTGACATTTCATTTTCCTCAATATTGATATGTTTTTCAACTTCAACATTTTCATGTTCTTAAGTCATAGATTTATCTAGCACATTATCCTCCTCAGTCTTAATTGTGACTCTCTTTTTCAGCTTCTTGACCAAATTATGACCCTTATTCAACTATCTTTTCTGATTTTGATCTTCCTTCTCTATTTGAAATCCTGACCAAAAAAGAAAATATTCCCATGTTCTCTCCTTCTTTCGAAGTACAGTACTTATGACTAGTTTTATAATCCCATGGTGAAACACAGATTGTTTAGTGTGATATGGATGCTCCTTCAACCTTCTAGACATCTTTTTTAAAATTTTAAAGAAAAATAATGGAGGATTCATTTTTGCTTCATGGATGAGATGCTGCAAAAACCTAAAATGATACTTAAAAACAAATGCAAATCTCCCTTCACAAGTGATATAACTTTGCAGTATTTTGATTGGCTCTATCCATTCTGGTTTAAATTTTTGAATATGTAACCCTTTACCCCAATATGCTACCACATCTGGAAGTAAGTATTTATGTGCATCAAAGGTGAAAGGAACTTTTTTAAACCAGTATCGCCTTCATCTGAGATCCCTGTAGCTTCTGCTAACAATTATCTGGTCAACTTAAACTTCAAAGTATCAAATGTAACAATATATTTATCCAAACACTGAGTAAATTTATAAGAGACTTTTGTATGATACCCATCAATTCTCTCAAAAAATCTTAACCAGATTGCATCTAAAAAAATCTTGCACGGTCTGGAAAATTCTGAACCCAGGACATGTCTAAAGGTTCAGCTCTATTGGTTTTACCACTTCTTTTCATTTTAAATGACTGTCAAATTGATTCTTTCAGTAAAACAAACTCTAACTCTAATTCAAATCCTGTCAACTTTGACAGAAAGTACTATGTTGGAAAGCTAAACCCCCAAACTGGACTTTATCAGTTAGACTGAGAAGTATTTTAATTTTCTTGACAGAGAAAATTTGACATTCAGTATCAATTAGGCTTATATACTAGCATTCTTCATTTAATTCCCTAATTGATCTTCTGTCAATGAAAACCCAAATACATGGAATATGAGAGCAATTTGCATCCTACCTGTTAGAACAGTGAATTCGGCTACTAAAATCACGTGCTTTTGTCTGTTAGGTGTCCAGTTTTATTCTTTAAACCTCCTCTAACCGCCACGATAGTTTCAAACAGTCGCCCCGTAAAGCCCTAAATTTTTGACCTGCTTCAAAACTTGATTACAAACTGCTAACACTTCGCCACAAACTCATATGATCTTCATGCACTTCAAAAGATGAGAAATTCAAGGCGAATTTACCTCATCATGGTTAATTATGGTTACTCCACTACTCTGCACTAGACCACCACAACTTACCCTAATCATGACTTGCTTGAGGTATTAACACTTGGCACAATGATCATTCTGGATGAGAACACGTATCAAATCCATTAACCAAGTATGAATGACCTCTCATTTGCATGAATTTCCAAAAAATTGAACCAAAAATCATGATTCTCGAACAACGCGATTTTCTTGTAGCGCGTGTGTGTAACTTTTTCAGGCTTGCGCTACAAGAAAACTTGTTTCAATTATTTTCAAAAATACAACTCATAACAATGGTTTAACTTTGGTTAAATGATCTAGATCAAAACTTTATGATATTTTTAAGACCTTTTAATTCATATAAACATTCTATAAGCCCCTTAACTATGAATTTTGATCAATTAAAATCAAAATTGGAAAAATAAAACTATGAAATCACCTAAATACAAACATGAAAATTAAAGTAAAAAATTAAAACTAACCAAAGAACCAAAATTTTATTAAAAAAAATGAACAAAACCAAGCTTCAAAACATAAGCAAATGCATTAAAAATGAGAAACAAAAATAGGCTATAACATCTGGCTCCTGCTACAGGATGAAGTCCTCCCTGTGAGGCTTCAAGAACCTGTAGATTAGTGCCTTTTGTGCTGTAATTGCAACTACCTGTTAATCTGTAAAAATTCCATTGGGTCATGGAGTTTTATTCTGTTATTCACACCGGTATATACAATGAAAGCTCAATCTCTACCTCAAAAACTGTAAAAATGTTTGAGGAAATGTCCATTAACTGGATTAGACAATTCCTCACCATATAAAGTCTATAACACAAAAGTATTATTCTCCAGAACTTTTGATACTATGAAAGGGCCAAACCATAGATTATCAAACTTTCCATGCTTTCATTTCTGCTCCTTTCTAGCATCCCATCTCAAAACCATATCTCCATTAGAAAAGGTGTTCTCTTTGATCTTTCTATCAAACCTTTCTTTGATTTTTGTCTTGTACAGCTGAGATTTTCCCCTACTATTTCCCGTTTATGCTGTAACTCTATTAGTGCATAAATTCTTCTTTGCATATCACCAGGTTCTTCTTGACAATCTTGAAAAAATTTCATCACTGGAATACCAAGTTGGACAGGAAACACTACATCAGTACCATATACCAATTGGAAAGGAGAATTTCATATTTCCTTTTTAACTGTTATCCCATCTGCCCATAATGCATATTTTAACATTGAATCCCATGATCGTTTATTCTGCTTCAATAACTTTTTGATACTCTGAATAATATTCTTATTAGTTGAATCAACTAACCCATTTCCCTGAGGATAAGAAGGTGTTGAGTGTTTCAACATAATCCCATTCTTTTCATAGAATTCCACCATAGCCTTAGACTTAAAAGCTTGAGTATTATCACTCAATAGCTTCTTGGGACATCCAAATTTGCTAAGAATATTTTCCTGAATAAAATCTATGATTACCTTGTCTGTTGTATTCCTTGTGGGAATATCTTCTACCCATTTACCAAAGAAATTTGTAGCAGTCAAAATCCATTTATGCTACCCTAAAGAAGAAGAATTTATCTCTCCTATGAAGTCCAAACCCCACTGCTGAAATGGGGCATTTACTGCAATTGACTTTAATGGTAATGACAGCAACTTATGCTGACCAACAAACTTCTGACAAGGGACACATGCTCTTACCTGCTGATATACATCGGAGAATAAAGAAGGCTAATAGTATCTGGCTCTCAGAATTTTATAAGCTGTTGCTTTCCAATTCTTATGTCCCCCTTAAGCACCTTCATGTGATTCAGATATTACTTCTTCAATTTCTGGCTTATCCAAACATCTAAGTAAAATACCCCCTGGATCTTTCCAAAACAGCTGTTGTTCTATCAAACAATATTTAGTAGTTTTCAACTTCAAAGACCTAGCATCTTTCTTGTCTAGATGTTCTGGACATTGTAAATACAAAAGAAAGTGTACAATATCTGCATAGTGGTCCATAATCTTTTCTTTCTCCCACTCGGCTTGAAATTCTTCCTGTGCTAGTTGTTCTGCCATGATATGTAGACCTAAAGGCTGGAAATTTGAATCAACTAACAATTTAGCCAAACCTTGTCCCTTTCCTAGCTTTGTAGGTCTAATGTCCACATCATATTCCATTATTTTTGCAATCCATTTCCCTCTTTTTCCCTCACTGTCAGGTTGGGTCAAAACATCCTTAATGGCAGCATTAGGAACATAAGCAATGACTTTGGAATGTAAAACATAAATTCTGAAAAAACTTTAATGCCTTTACCAATGAGTAAGCATGCTTCTCTAAAGTGTTGTACTTTAGCTCTGAGTCTCTGAGGGTCTTGCTGAAAAATGCAATTGGCTGTTCAAGTCCATCCTTATTCTTCTGTAATAAAACATCAGCTAAAGTATCCTCTGATGCAAAAGAAAAAGTAAAAAATTCCTTTGTAAAATCAGGACTTACCAACACTAGTGCTTCCATAAGAGCTATCTTAATCTTTTTAACTAAATTTTTAGCTCCTGCAGTCCACTTAACTTCCTGATCCTTCTTCAACATGGTTGTAATCTGTTTAATGGTTTCAGAAAAATTTGGTATGAACCCACGCAGAAAATTTATTTTTCCAATAAAAGATTGCACATCCATCTTGCTCCTTGGTATACTAATTTTTAGAATTTCTTTCACCCTTTCTGGATCTATCCTTATGCCATCAACTGAAACTAAATGACCCAACAACTTACCTTCTTGTATAGCAAAATGTGACTTCTTGGGATTGAGAGACAAACCATATTTTCTACATTTCAAGAAAGCTTGTTTTAAATGCTTTAGGTGTTCATCATCATATTGTGAGAAGACTGTAATATCATCTAAATAGATTACTACAAACTTATCCCTTTCTCCCACAAAATATATGTCCATATCTTTTTGAAAGGTAGCTCCAACATTCATTAATCCAAAAGGCATTTTGTCGTACATGAAAGTACCCCAAGGAGTAGTAAAAGTTGTCTTTTCTCTATCATCAGGGTGCATTGCAATTTGATTATACCCTGAAAACCCATCTACCATTGAAATTCTTTGTGCACCAACCACCTTCTGCAATATTTGTTCAATCTTTGGCAAAGGGTAATCATCCTTCAATGAGGATCTATTCAGATTTCGAAAATCAACACACAATCTAATTTCACTATTCTTTTTCCTAACAGGTACTAGATTGGATACCCATGAAGAATATCGGAGGGGAACAATAATCTTAACATCTAGCAATTTTTTAACCTCCTTCTCTATAATGGGAAACAAAGCTGGATTGATTCTCCTTAATTTATGTCTAAAAGGTTTAACATTTGGTTTCAAAGGCACTTTATGCTGTATAATACTAGTATCATATGTTTTCAAATCCTCATATGACCAAGCAAAAACATCAACATACTCTTTTAATAACTTGATGTACCTATTTCTTTGTTTTGTTGTGAGTGCCTTTGAGATCTTCACCATTCTGGGATGTTCCTTAGTGCCAATATTACAATCCATTACATTTTCTTCTGAAAACTGCATAACTGGTTTTAAAGGGGTGTCATCCTTTGAAAAAATCCTCTCCAAAGGCACCAAACCCTTAGGAATAAAATTACCTTTCAGCTCAATGATCTTGTGACTTGCAATCTCATTTTCTGCAACACCTTCAAAATCCTCAATTTCATCATCATGTTCTTGATCAATTAAAGAATTGGAAAACTCACCAATCAGCTCTAAAAACCTTTTTATCTCAAAACCATCTTCAAAAACTCTCTATTGCTTTATATTGTCAGGCACAGAAGGCTTGTACCTAATCTCAATAGGATACTTCAGTTGTGTTGTTTTAGGAATCCTAAAATATGTGGCTGCTAGGGAAAGAGAATCAACAGTTTGATTACGATCCCTAGGAATATAAGTAATATAAAAAGCCACAAAGAAATTGTCTATCATATCCCATACTTCATTCCTATATACTTTCAACAGATCTTGTTTTACTTGATAGTTATTCCTTACTTGCTGAACAACTAACTTGGAGTCGCCATACATAGAGATTTGTTTAATACCTAGATCTTTTGCAGCTTTCAAGCCTAACAACAGAGCCTCATACTATGTTGTATTATTAGTGGTAATAAATTCCAACTTATACATTAATCTTACCACTTCACCACCAAGAGATATCAGAACAACTCCTGCTCCAGCACCTTCTTTAGATGATGATCCATCAAAATACATTTGCCAAAGTTCATCCTCCTGTTCCTTAGTACATGTGAATGATTTTTCTTTTTCAACCTGTAATAAACTAGCAACATCATTATCATAACTAAAATGCAACATACAAGTACTCAAATCGTTCTCAACAACATACAATGGATGATTTGTAGGATTTTTGTCATCAGTCACCATTAGAGGAAATTTGGGGTCTAAAATGGGCCTTATAAGAAAATGCGCCAACAATAAATTTTGTGAGTTGGAATTCAGGAACCAATAGAATTTCAATAAAATGAGTCAACCATTATGGTTGAATTGACATATTTTTCATAAAAGAAAACTACTTTTTTTGTTCATATTTTCGACATATCTCCCTGTGTTTTTACTCAAATTCCGAGTGGGAGTGCTCCTTGGATGCATAATTTAATTCCACATCCAACGAGTATTCACACTACATACTTTTGATGGACCCCAATACCCCAAAAATAAGAAATACCTGAAAAAATGTGATGGTCACGTTTTTTCAGGTATTTCTTATTTTTGGGGTAGTGGGGTCCTTCAAAAGTATGCAGTGTGGGTACTCGTTGGATGCAGAATTAAATTATGCATCCAACAAGCGCTCTTGCTCGGAATTTTAGTAAAAACACAGGGAGATATGTCGAAAATACGAACAAAAAAGTAGTTTTTTTCATTCTTCCTCCAAAATTAATAACTATTATTTTATTATTTTCCTTAGGAGGCCCATTTTAGACCTCAAATTTCCTCTAATGAATAGAAGCAAATTGTAACTCTCTATACAACCTTCCGTTTTGACCTCCAAAGACAGTGATGGTTGCATATGTTAAGTCCATCTGTAGAGTTCCACGTACCTTCTTGGCCCAAGATCTAGAGAGGAGCATTCCAAACTTAGGTGTAATGTCTAACTACTACATCCATAATAACACTCTTCATATGTAGCTGAGCTAAACTAACTACCATATCCTTTATCACTCCTAAACATTTGATAGCTCAAGAATCGAAAGCGTACAAGTCATGATAGGGTTTTATTATGCTCAACCATAAAGCCTCCATGACTGCTTTTGGCATGAGATTATGAGATGCTCCTGAATTCAAAAGGCAATTATGTATCATTTGCTCATGAATAGTTAGAGTAATGTAAAAATGAGGAGATGCACTCACATCATTTTTAGTTTTTTCTGCCAATGTTGATCCAATGAAAATTTTAGGATTTTCCTCTTGTAGATTTACTGTGTCGGAGGGTACTTGACTGTTTTCTGAACCAATCATTTTCAAGACTGAATTTTTATAAGAAGTATTCTTTATTAAATCAGTGAAAGACATAGGGATCTTAATTTTGCACAATTCATTTTCTAGATTAAAATTCTGCATACCTTTGTTCACCTCTTCAACTTCAACAATTTTTTTTTGTTTATCCTGATTCTGTTTTTTTTCCTAACACTGGATCAGACTGTTGTTTAGGAGGCAGAATTACCTTCTTCCTAGGATTTTGAATCACTTGTTTTAGCCCTGACCTTAAATTTAGGGTTTTCTTTGGATCAGTCTGATATATATCAGCAGTCACAGCAGTCACTTCAATATTTAAATCATTTTTTGTTTCAAACACATCTGCATCATAATACTATGAATTTAAAAAATCCTCTTCAGTCACAAAACCTTCAGTCAAATGTTCTCCAAAATAATTCATATCATGATATGGATCCTCAAAGAACTCTTCTTCTTCTATTTCTCCTTCATCAGTTACATTATTCTGAAGTGGTCGTGGCACCTTTTGATCCTCAACTTCTCTCCTTTCTCGTTGTATATCATTGTTTCTTCTCTCTCTAGGAATGAAACGAGCTGCAAACTGTCTTCTGAATTGATTTTGATTATTAGGATTTATGTCTCCCTCTTGAATAGTTTCATTTGAATTTTTCTCTAATTCCAACTTGTTTAGTTTTGCTGTTAAGATCTTCAATAGTTTGTCCATCTCATCAATTCTACCTTCTGCAGAGTGGGATGTTGAAACCACTGGAGCTACTTCTTTCTTACCCTTTCTGTCATATACTTTTTGAGCTGAGTTTCCCTTCAGTCTATTAGAAGCAAGTATATTAGACTCACTTCTAATGTTGACTCCTGCATATTAAGTAAAGTAATAGGTCTTCTTTCTCTCAAGAGTAGGGAAAAATCATGATCAAAAGCATTGGCATAAGTGAGTTTTGCATATGTTTCAGAAGGTTTAATCTCTACAGGAATTCTTCCATACATTTTATTGAACCTCTTTGAAAAATCAGCTATGGTTTCATCTTTCTTTCTTCTAAGAGCTCCAAACTCTGTAATGTAATATGTGTGATCCTTAGTATCACCCCATTGTCTCATAAAAAGATCCTGAAGCTCTTCTATTATAGTAATAGAGTTTGCTGGTAACTCTTTGAACCATTTTCTGACCTCTCCATCTAGACTCTATATGAACATCCTCATCCACACATCCTTTGCCTCTATATTCTGATTATCAACATAGCCAAGAAATGCATCCCAATGCTCCTCAGCTGTATTCTCACCTTTTCCTCTAAACCTAGGCAAGTATTTTTGGTAATCTCCCCCAGAAAGAGAATTTAGAGGCTGACAAAAAAACTAGAGGTGCATACCTAGCTGCCACCAATGTTCGGTCCATTATGTCTAATGGTTGATTTTGGGCTGCCATCTTTAAATTGACTGATTTAGATGAAGGAGAAACCTTACTAGGACTTGGTTGAAAAGGATTCTTTCCAACTTTGAGGTGAAATAAAGGGATTTTTCCAAGAGATAAGGTCTTTGCTTTCTTGAAAGATTGAGGATCAGTAAAAACCTGAAAATTACTAACAGGGATTGTAGGTTTCAACTAGGATGAATCTTGTTCCTCTCCCTTAAGAACAGAAAAAGGTGATGATATGTCTAGTTGATCAGGGTTACATAGAGCTGGAGATGACTGAGACCTTTTGATTTTCCTAGTTGTTTTCAAAATTTGTTCTGGGTCTGAGACACTAAGTTGTAAAGGTGAACTAGGTCTACTTCTTGTTCCAACTCCTTTAGTAGCCACTGTGACATATTTGGTGAAAAGTAGTCTTTTAAAATTTGCTGGTGTAAGTTCACCTCTCAAAACTAGTTAAATGATGAGTAACCCAGGGAAAATAGGCTTTCAGCTTCATCCCCGGAAATGGCGCCAAAGATGTTTGTGCTAGAAATTGTTCTCAGATTACAAAAGAACAAGCCAACACAATCTCATAAAACACAATTAAATAAGATAGGTTTTTTTTAGGGTTTTGGTTGTATAGTTTGTAAACAAGAGGGTAGAAACTTCACAATGCTAAAGAAAACACTAAATCATGCACAATTGAAGGACTGATATGCATAACATATAAAACATAAACTCAATATAATAATCATAGCATTAAATTCCATCCACAGTTAACAAGCACTTCATGAATAATAACCTTAAACAAAAAATGAATATATCAACTGAGTGATTAGACAAATCAAAAATGGAACCAACCAATAAGATAAATAGGGCTTATAGTTGCATATATTTCATATTCAGTCATTCAAAAATACATAAGAGTCTTTACACTTAGCTCATAAACCACAGCTTGATAGCCTCCCCTTGCAACAAAAATCGAACCCTTGGTTCTTTCAAAGCCTTACTTTTATCTTGTTTTCTTAAAGATAGTTACATAACTGAACAAACTACCTTTAAGTCCTACTACTGAATTGTTCAATAAGACTATCATTATACAAAAATAAAATAACCTTTTCACAAACTAACTAATAACTACTATTCTCAAAGCACTTTACAAGTCCTTTGTTGCCTCTGCTAAAAGAGCAATTCCTTCTAAAGCTTGAGTCTTCCTTCTTGCTTTTTGGTGCTCTGCTTCCAAATCTTTAACTTTTTTTGTCAAATCCTCCTTCTGCTGTGTTAGCTCTTGAATAGTTTGTTTTAGTTATGTAAATAGGCTTTGAGTCTATCTTTTTCTTTTTAAAGCCTCCTTAGAAACTGTAATCAATTCCTGATAGTGGCTATTTACCTCTTCTAGATCTTCTTTTAGTCTTCTGTTGGCAGTCACCAATCCTTCATTTGTCTCATGCAAGTACTCAATCTGATATTTGTACTGTTTGATATTCCTCTACAAATTTTAATTTTTAGAGTCAATGCACTTCCCTTCTGATGCTGGATGCATTTCTTCTGGCATCCAAGGGATTTTCAACTTCTTAAAAATATCCTCATCTTCTTCCATCTACTCTGTCATGGCCATAGGGATTTCTGAATACTCTTTAGCTTCAATACTACATTGGGTTGATTACTCAACAACCCTTCCTTTCTCTGCACAAAATCTTGATATAATTGAATGTTGTTTCTTTGAATTACTTTGATGCTGATCTAAAATTACCTTCTTTCGAAATTCCTCAAATATCTCTGAAATTTTGGTCTCAGAAAAAGCTGACATGTCCTTTTCTTTTTTATCTTCATTGTCTTCTAACTCTTCCTGAGATGAAGAGTCCTCAATTACTGTAATCTTCTCTTTAGCTAGTTTAGGGTTTACAGTTTCTTTATATTCAATATGAGTTTGTTTTTTGGTCTAGTCTTGGGCCTCCATGCTATTCCAATTTCTCCTAACATGATTAAAACTTTCCCTTGATGTTTTATAGAAGCTAGCTGGACAAATTTTCTTTTTATCCCTCGTGACATTGCCTCTTCTTTAGACTGTGTCTGTATCTTCTGTTCAGTATGAACCCTAACTTCATCAGACAATGACCTTTCCTCATCTTCAGACTGCATTGTAATAGGAACTTGTTCCTATTCTTTCACCTTTTCCTTTGCTTCTTGGTTTAGTTCTTCATGAAAAGTAGCTTCTACAAGCTCTATTTCTTTCACTTCTGCCTTTGACATTTCATTTTCCTCAATATTGATCTGTTGTTCAAATTCAACATTTCATGTTCTTGAGTCATAGATTTATCTGGTACCATTAGAGGAAATTTCAACTCAAAATGGGCCTTTTAACTTTTATTCAAATTCCATGTCATCATGTGTTAGCCAATGAAATTGCTTTAAATTTGAAATACCGTATAGGTCTTAAACACTTTTTTAATATAAATTTGGGGATAGGTATCATAAACAAAACTATTTTTTTATTTGTATTTTTTATCGAAATTTGAGTAAAAGCACAGGGAGATATGTCAAAAATACAAACAAAAAAATATTTTTTTCTTTTCTTCCTTCAAAATTAATAAATATTATTTTATTATTTTAACTATTATTTTACTAGTTCATTTTAGGAGGCCCATTTTGAGTTGAAATTTCCTTTAATGGTGACTCTCTTTTTCAACTTTTTGACCAAATTATGAACCTTATTCAATTGTCTTTTCTGAGTTTGATCTTCCTTCTCTGTTTGAAATCTTGACCAAAAAAGAAAATATTCCCATGTTTTCTCCTTCTTTCGAAGTACAGTACTTATGACTAGTTTTATAAGCCCATGGTGAAACACAGACTATTTAGTGTGATCTGGATGCTCCTTCACCCTTCTAGACATCTTTTGTAAACTTTTAAAGAAAAAGAATGGAAGATTCATTTTTGCTTCATGGCTGAGATGCTGTAAAAACCAAAAATAATACTTAAAAATAAATGCAAATCTCCTTTCACAAGTGATATAACTTTGCAGGATTTTGATTGGCTCTATCTATTCTGGTTTAAATTTTTGAATATGTACCCCTTTACCCCAATCTGCTACCACATTTGGAAGTAAGTATTTCTGTGCATCAAAGGTGAAAGGCACTTTTTTAAACTAGTATTCGCCTTCATCTGGGATCCCTGTAGCTTCTGCTAACAATTCTCTAGTCAAGTTAAACTTCAAAGTATCAAAAGTAAAAATATATTTATCCAAACACTAAGCAAATTTATAAGAGACTTTTGTATGATACCCATCAATCTCTCAAAAAAGATTAACCATCCTGCCTCTAAAAAAAATATTGCACAGTCTGGAAAATTCTAAACCTAGGACATGTCTGAAGGTTCAGCTCTATTGGTTTTACCACTTTTTTTCATTTTAAATGACTGTCAAATTGCTTCTTTCAGTAAAACAAACTCTAACTCTAATTCAAATCTTGGCAACTTTGAAAGACAGTACTATGTTGGAAAGCCAAACCCCCAAACCGGACTTTATCACTTAGACTGAGAAGTATTTTAATTTTCTTGACAGAGAAAATTCGACATTTAGTATCAATTAGGCTTATATACTAGCATTCTTCATTTAATTCCCTAATTGATATTCTGTCAATGAAAACCCAAATACAGGGAATATGAGAGAAATTCGCATCCTACCTGTTAGAACAGTGAATTTAGCTGCTAAAATCATGTGCTTCTGTTTTCTAGGTGTCCAGTTTTATTCTTTAAACCTCCTATGATTGCCACAATAGTTTCAAACAGTCGCCCCTTGTTACAGAGAGAAATTACTATGGATTTGGGTACCACAACAGACATCTTGACTCTAGAAATCAATCCTTTCCAATATGCAATAGAAATCAAATATCTAACACTAAAGGATCAGACCTCGTACCTTATTTCAGACGGTTGAAGTAGATCCCTGTTGAGCTTTCCAACTTTAACTTGAATTGATGAATCACTTCCTCAACAACAAGTAAACAAGACAAGCATACTATATATATTGGTTTTATATCTATTCTAGCATATATAATCAACAATGTATAATCATTTGAAATCATCCATGGATAAAAATTCATTCAAACATACATTATTGGATAGGAAAATACATTTCTATTAATATAAAATCAGAGATTACAATGAATACAACCTCTGTCGGCACATCTGCGAATCAGAGAAACTGAATCTCCCACTTGGGCCTCCACCACCTCAATCCTCCATATATCGATAGCAAGCTCACAAGCAAAAGGAAAGCTTGGGAAGAACACCAAAGTGCTCCAAGGGACAAAGGGATGCAGACTCAAGCACAAGTTCCAGCAACAATGGACTATAGTTTCTTTGCTCTCAATTCTCTTATGCCTTCAATGTATCCAAAGAGTTCCTTATATAGATTTTCAAAGGGGTAATGAAAGGTCAAATCCGAGCGATCTCAAGACATATGGAAGGCCAGGAGTCAAGTGAGTGGGATCCATGTCAAGAAAAACTCCAAAAGGATTTGGATTTTGTGCACATCCCGATGTACGCGGTTTTAGGGGTCAAAACGGCGTATATACGCTATAAGGGGTTTAAAAGTCACGTATAGCAATTTTCACATGTTTATAGGGATGGTATAGGAAAGATCAAAGGACAAAAAATCGCCCGAGGGGTCTAAGGAGTCTGCAGAGTGACAGGGGGAGGCCATACAAGTGTGATTCACCTAGTGTTGTAAAATTAGCTATAACAGATGCCCCCTAATGTGTGAGGTCAGAGAGGTCATACGATGGCCGAAATACATTATAAGTCCATCCCAGAAGTGGAGTGATGAAGGATCCCAAATGGAAGACCAGCCACCCTATCAGCATAGTACAATGATACAACTCTGCACATAATTGCAAATACATATAGCAGTCCTGGATACATAAGAGTGCAATGTCTATGAATAGGCATGATACAAATTATCACATAAGTGGTCATCGCCACGTACAATATACATAGATCAGAATCTCCATGATGAAGATATACAAAGGATCATGATCTCCATAATGGCTGAAGATATACAATGGATCAACATCTCCATAATAGCTGGAAATGTCTGACATATACTGGAATCAAGTCACGAGAGCTGAAATCTCATGAACATTGGCACGATCAAGGAGGTAGCATATAAGAGATGCCACCAATCTGGAAGGTCTTCTACACAAACCGCTATGAGTACATGTCCTACTATGTGAATAGAGATGTCGAGGTTGAACATAGTAGTCCATCGTCTAATTACCAGTCATTGATGTATACCGTTAATAGACGCAAGATCACCCACCGATAATGAAAATGGGAATCAAGGTACTAGAGTGCAAACTAACAAGTGTGAATAAATGTGTTGAGGTCAAACACTTGAGAGGATCCATCGATCAGGGGACATTAATGTATTCCCAAAAACTGTCGATGGTGAGAGAACCTACCACTAATGACTGCAAGTCTCAAGGCGCTAAAAAATGACTCTAGATTCCAATCCTAGAATAAATGATCTGAAGTCGATGGGATGAAATCCACTGGAAGGAGGGCATTAAGGCATCTCCCCTCATCCAACATGAGGTACTCAGCAAAGATGTATAATGTGGAAGGACTTGATCATAAGGTGCATGAACTAGTAACTGTACCAGGAACGGTCGACATGCAAAGTCAAGATAACTGAGGAATGGTCGACTCAGGTTTCAACTTCCTTCAAACAAGAGCATAATGACGAATGGTGACTGAGTAAAGGCAACATAGATCGATACATAAAACTGGGACATCTCTGCGACACAGGAGGCATCGATAGAGGCTCCATGGGGACTGGAAGCTTAACCAGTGAGTGGAGATAAACTCAGATAAAACGAGTACAACTCCTAAATTCAAACTATAAACCCAACCAATGGATGTGATATACAGTGCTCTGTTCAAAGGCGACACGACTCAATAGCTGCCAAAAAATAACATCTTTCCTTGTCTGGTTTTTTTATTTTTTTGGACTTTTTCAAATATTTAAAAAGCTTGAAAAAGAATAAAATTGCTTTATAGTTACAAACTAGGAGGAGACGAGTGTCATATGGGAAAACAAACTAGTTCCAAGCAGTAGAACATACCTATGCTCAATGCAAGGATACATCTGTAAGATAGAAACACTTGAGGGAAAATCCCCTCCCAGTAGAAATAGGGAATCAAGCTGCAAAGGATATATAAAATGGCTATGCATGGCTAGACATGAGACAAGCTCAGGCTATATGGTTGAAACTCAATGTCAGGGAAGCCGGCGTAAGGCTCAATAAGGCAGGCAAAGCTCATGATAATGCAATTACAACTTGACATAAGGGAGTCCTGAGGGAAATAGGCCAGCAAAAGATCAAGAGGAGTATGAGGCTCTTGCGAAATGTCATGGAAATACTATACAACGGACTCCCACACCCTAAGGGACAAAATGTCAGCATGGGCACCAAATGCAAATAAAGCGCTAAATAGGGTACCCATGTAAGGTCAAGCTCTACCACTCATATCATACCACTCCTAAAACATCAAGAAGGTTCCGTGACATAATAGAGTGGGTTCACACCTAAGGCTATAATGAAACGGTCATAAGGTCATGCAAAATGCAAACGGTGATGAAACCTAACCAATATGCCAGTTTAGACATGATACTTGAAATCGGCACGAATGGGTCAATCCAACGGCTGAAACGACACTAAAAAAAGGTCTCCTACATCATAAATTAGTCCAAAAACGGTCCAAAAGGATTAGAAATGGTCCAAACTATAGGAAAGGGGGTAAAAATTTTCAAAAATTTGAAAAATTTCTATAAATAGTAAAACATTCAAAACATCATAAAACATTTGAAATTTTTACCCATTTGAGCTCAGAACTTCAACAAGGAATTCCAGGAGATCCAGCTGGCGGAATCCACTACTGTTTTTTCCAGGTACTTACTCATGCTCTACTCTTTCATTTTGATTCAAATTTTGTCAAATTCCATGGTGTATTTAGCATTCTAGACCATTCTAAGATAGGCACCATGACCCACGCAGAAATCGATGGTTTTTCCGCATATAGGGCTGGATATATGCTGAAAACACCCTCACAGTCACGTACATATGTAGCTGTTTGGAAAACAGTCGCATATGCGGCCACGGTCAATGTTTTTTAAGTATTCTAATGGGAAAAACTCAAATTTTATGTGCAGGATGGTCCTAGAATGGAGAGAACATGAACATGGTGATGCAGAAGAGGCAGTAAGGGCAGATCTAATGGCTCAACAAGCGTTACGTGCATGTGGGATTTATAAATTTTGGTGTCTTGGTGGCTTAAGAGCCAAACCAAGACTATTGCAAATGTTAGTGGACTACTGGGATCCAAACTCAGATTCATTCTAGATAGATGGGATGTCCCTCACCATAGAAGTGGAGGACATATACTTTATTACTGAACTTTCCTGATGGGGGGAAGTGGTGAACCTATGCTCTCGCGGGCCTGGAGGTGGCCTGACTATAGATGAGTACATTGCGGTGTACTTTTATCTGGACATGGAGAAGGTGGGGAGTCAGATCCCAACTAACTCCATACAAGTTTTGGGCCTAAAGGCCATCCTACATACACTGGGCAGGATAGCAGGCTTGGCTTCACTCCACCAGTCCTCGCGGCCTCTGATGTTCTATGCAGTGGAGTGCATGAGACCCACGGTATACGATTGGAGCACTGCACTATTGGGAAACATGAAACACGAGCTCAGTGAGTGCAAGATGGGAAGAGTGTGAAACTTCGGTTTCAGCAACATAGAGCATGTTTTTCTTTGAGTGTGCTCCAGGATTGAGCCCTAGAGTTGACGTTCCTCTACACGGGGTTCAAGATCCGGCCCAACGGCATTGGGCGGATATGATGCGCAGAATGGGTGGAGGTAGGGTGTCCAACCCCTATCCAGCTGATTTCTTTCTGTGGTGGCGATGACAGATAGTTGCAATTGATGACTACCCCTATGCGGGGATAGATTTTCGGGGAGACCCGGACATGCCGCTACCACCAAGATCAACATACTGTGACATAGGTAACGAATCTCGACCCTCTTTTTAAATTTTTTGAGTTATTTAATTTTTTTGTGTTTTTTGATTATGTGGAATCAAAAGACATGTTTTTGGGTGACAATACATAGTGACATCTACCATATGCATGCAAATGTGGGACCACGATAGCCTGAAGCCTTCCCTCGTCATAGACGGAGGGGAAGAGGAGATGATATCACGGGTGTGGATGCGGAGCAGACGCTCCAAAGAGTTCATACCAACTTCGTGAGACAAACACATAGAGTACCCATGGCGCAAGTCGAGGACTTGCCTGAAGCTATGCAGCGCTAGGTGGTGGGTGTACCACGAGCATGGGTGCGGCTATTTCGATGACTAGCTAAAGCAGTAGTGACATTTCACGATCACAACCCCCCTCCTCCTCCATAGGCTTAGATACCTGGGAGTGATACATTTTGTACTACCGTGTATTATATTTTGGTGGCTCGAGAGCCCCATTTTTGTATTATGACACTATGTATTACCATATTTTGGATGTTTATAAAAACTTTTATGGTGATCGGTTTATTTATTTACATGTGTAAAAATTTATGTTTGTGATGAGCTTATTGTGTATGAAACAAATGCCAATCTAAAACGTAGTTAGCATATGAGTCAACAACTTGATTATTAATTCTTGGAATATGTATGTATGTTATATTTTCAAATTGTTGTTCTAATAATCTCACATGTAAGAATCTTCTTAATAATGTCGGATCTCTAACATGGTACAAACCATTAAGCTGTGACACTACTAACTCCAAATCAAGACGTACCTCAAGAGAGAGAATGCCATGTAAAATGGCATCTCGTAGAAGCTCAATAACGGCACTATACTCAACAACATTGTTTGAAGATGGCCATAAACATACGCCTCCTGAAGACAATACTTGACCCATAGGAGTATAAATCACCCAAGCAGCAGAGCTTGAGTGTTGAGTGTGATAGCTCGCACCATATGCGAATCCTATGAAGGTGGAAGATTCCATTGACATCTGCCAAAAGAAATGGAAAGTAATCACAAACCTGATCACCATGAGAAAAATACCTACCTATGCAAGATTGTACAATAATATACAATAACCAGCATTGGCTAAAAATCATGCATAGTACTTTTTGAGATAGAGCCCATTTCTAGGCTCCTCTAAGGCCATTCCCTCATAATCCACTAACTCATAAGCGCCCTTCTCTAATACGCGTTTGATGACATAAGGACCATGCCACATGGGGTTAAACTTTTCTGCTCCCAAAGGTTCTTTCGGTTGATCCCACAAAAGGACCAAGTATCCCTCACTAAACCTCCTTGGACGGACAGAATTATCATACTGGACCTTTACGCGATGCTTATTTACCTCTAGAGCCACCAAGGCATCTTGATGCTCCTCATCAAGTTGCTCAAGGTGGACCAAACGCTCCTCCAATGGGGAAGTGTCTGGTAAGAGCTCTATGGCTAGCTTCAAAAAAGGAATCTCGCACTCAACTGGCAATACCGACTCCACTCCATGTACAAGTTGATATGGAGAAAAATCCAGGCAGTCTTAATAGAGGTTCTATAAGCCCACAAAGTAGGATATAAAATAATGTGCCAATTCGTCTTGCTTTGTGCGATGGTTCGTTGGATAATGGATTTGAGTGATTTGTTCACTACTTCTACCTGTCCATTCGCCTGAGGGTAGTAAGAGGAGGAATGCTCTTGTTTATACCCTAACTTTGATGCCAACTCTTCCATCATACAATTCTGAAAGTGCGAGCCATGGTCAGTGACAAGCTCTTTCGGAATCTCGAACTGAGTAATAATCTGGTTGAATACAAAGTGCATGGCCGTTGCACCATCGAATTTAACTGTAGGCATAGCCTTATCCCATTTCATGAAGTAGTTGAAAACCACTATGATATGATGATGCCCCCTAGCTTAAGCTGGGTTGCAATCCATAAAATATATCCCCCACTTAGTGAAGGGACCAGTGGTGATGATGGGATGTAATGAGGCATGTTTCGAGCACATATTACGTGCAAACACCTGGCAAGGATGGCACCTCTTGACCGCATCTACACAATCCTTAAAGATCGACGGCCAGAAATAACCTGCTGTTAATATTTTTGGGTTGTAGAAAGCCCAGATAGATGACCACCACATGCCCCTCCATGGCAATCATTCAGCACTACCTCAGCCTCTTCATGAGTTAAACAACGCCGTAGAATGGAATCTACCCCACCGCGGTACAAAGTGTTATCCACTATGAGGTAATTCTTAGACACATGACGTAACCGTCGTCATTCATCCCGTGAGAGGTGAGTAGGGACCTTCAATGTTTGTAAATATACAATGATAACCCCATACCATTGGTCTAAGGTTGAGATTAAGAATATGTGCTCATCGATAAACGTGTCTTCACAAACCAACTCCTCGGCCTCACTTGGGAAATCCGATATAAGCTCCGCAAAAATTAACGATTTCTTTGATTTTGCCAAAACAAACTCAAGGTCGAATTCTTGTAGGATGACAATCTATTTATTATATTTTCTTCCAATCATCCTTCGAGTGAGGATGAATTGAAACGGATTGACATGGGCTACAACCAAGGTCTAGCGAAGGAGAATATAATGTCTCAACCTTTGAACCGCATGTACGGTAGCTAAGGAAAGCTTCTCAACATGGGAATAACAGATCTCCATGTCAATAAGATTCTGGCTCAGATAGTATATGACATGCTCTTGGAGCTCCTCATCCTCTTGAACCAAAACCATACCAATCTTCTCCATGGACGCAGCCACATAAAGTAGAAAATCACAGCTATAGTCTGGGGAACTAATCACTGGGGCCATTGCTAGGGCTCGCTTGAGCACATCAAAGGACTCCTGGGCTCACTCATCCCAACAAAAGGTTGTTTCCTTCTTCAAAAGACGCATGAAGCTTCTAGTCAAATTGGCAAAATTGACAATGAATCTCCGTAAGAAGTTTGCCACGCCTTGCAAACATTGAAGATGACGAATGTTTTTCGGGGGAGACAACTAAAGTATTGCCTCAACCTTCAAAGGGTCGACTCTTATACCCTCTTTAGAAACAATGAATCCTAATAAACGACCAGACTTCACACAAAAGATGCACTTGTGAGGATTCAACCTGACCAAATAATGGCGGAACCTTTTGAATACAAATCTCAAATGATAGGAATGACACATTCTCATACGAGAATGAGCAGCAAGGTCATCCAAAAACACTTCGATAATTGATTTGAGATCGTGGAAGATGAAGGTCATGGCCCACTGAAAAGTATCTTCGTCGTTCTTAAGGCCAAAAGGCATTTTTCGATATGCAAAAGTTTCCCAAGGACAAATAAATGTGGTCTTATGTTGGTCCTCGGGTTTAATTTGTATCTAATTGTATCTGGAAAAGCCGTCAATAAAGGAAAAAACCTCGCTATCCGCACACTCATCCAAAATCTGATCAATAAATGGTGTGGGTAAATTGTCCTTAGGACATGCACGATTCAAATCACGGAAATCAGTACATATGCGGATCGCTCCCTGCTTATTCTCAACCGGAACGGGGTTTGAAACCCACTCTGTCAAGGGAATGAGATAGATAAAACTAGCTTTCAATAGTTTCTCTATCTCTGCCTTAATCGCGGGTGCTTTCCTAGGATTCACTGCACGCAAGCATTGTCGAATAGGCTTAGCATTAGGATAAGTCTTAATCTCGTGTTCAACAATGCGAGGGTCGATACCTGGCATTTCATCGTAAGACCAAGCAAAGATATCATGAAATTATTTAAACAGCTCGGTGTATTCTTGATTCTCAGCATGGGAACATTCTGCCCTAATATAGACATTCTCTATCCTGCCAAGATCACGAGAGATATTGATAGGAATCATTGAAGATATATTTTCCATGTTCCCATCAGCCATCGGACCAGGAGAGCTTAATGGAAGAATGGGATTACCAATTCTCTCACTAAGAACCTCCCTAAAGTCCTCACACTCCAAGCGGTCAAGCTCGGGAAGAAAGTAAGATCTATGATGCAATTCTACCAATGGTGGCTCAACTATCAACATGGCCTCAATAATCGCTTCATCTGAAGGAAACACACTATCAAGGTATTTGTGCATGTGAGAAGACTGTACTGCCCATGCAGGAAGCACATATGGGTCCTCCTCCTCCATCTGTGAAGAGGAAGGACTAGGCTCTACAACACATCCAAGACTAGCTTGATAAGCCACCATAGTTGCAAGCAATGGCACGTCTGTCACGATGGGCTCACTCGAAGTATTCGGTGTAGGAAGAATCCAAGGATCTTCCATATGACTCGTGCGAAAAGACATTGATCTCACAAATGTCGAAGCCTCACCGGAATTGGACCCTATCATAAGGATAGGTGCAGGACAACTAAATATTCCCATGAGGGATGGATACATGCCCACACCCACACTCCCAGTTGCCGGCTGAGAGTGTTCTACAATCGGGATCGAAGCTCTCGAAGATGTGGTAACTGACAGATTCTTGAATGATGTTTGATCAATCATAACTATCTTCCCATTAAATGGAAAGCATACAACGCGAAATAGTGAAGAAGTTACGGCTTGCATACTATACATCCAATTCCTACCCAGCAAGAGATTGTAGTCAAGGGGCGCATCAACCACCTCAACCTCTATCGCAATGGTCTTCCCTCCCAAGTGGACCTTAAGGGAAGGAAGGATCCCGTGCAGCCTAAACGATCTCCCATTGAACGTAGTTAACATGGTTGTATATTTAGACAACTCAGGGGAACCTAAACCCTTCCAACACAATAAAGACATCACAGAAGCAGCAACGCCTTCATCAATCACAGTTCGCTTGATGGTCATGTTGAGACATTCTACATGAATCAAAAGAGACACATAGTCATGAATCAAAAGAGACATCACAGTTCGCTTGATGGTCATGTTGAGACATTCTACATGAATCAAAAGAGACACATAGTAAGGAAAGGGAGGCTGAAGTCTTGCGGTTTCAAATTTAATCATAGAGGAAGAATTAACATCATTCACACCAAGGGCAGAAAGCAAAGCCTTCCTTTGTGAAGGTCAACTCTGAAGTACTTCTAGTGCAAACATCGCACAAGGAGTGTGGCCCAAATCCTCGGCAACATAATAGTTTTTGGTAGCTCGGGCATTAGGACTGTGCCCCGAACACTCAAGGACTCCCTTAGGAATGCGAGGTGCAACTTCAGGTTTATCCACAGGTTTTTCAATATGCAAAGGGGTCCCTAGTGGATCAGGTTCCTTTCCTAGGTTGGGTTGTAACGAACCATAGTCCTTCTCACGGGTCACAACTTTTGCAGCACGTACCATGTTAATGCAACCATGACCACTACCCTCCGGTGGATCTTGATCACCACCAGACTGATCATGGGTCCTCGAGTTCATGTTTTTATTGTGAGGTAAAGGGTTAGTCAGCACAACTAGGCCCTGCGCTAAGAATCTTGAGGCTTCATCGATATGAGGGCACAATTAAGTGAGGTGATCTTCCTTACACAACTTGCAAGGAAATTTAACCTTACATTTAGCTTGCTTGTCCCCCCCAGCATTACGGGTGTTATTGTCATTATTATTAGCATTTTCACTCCTATTCCCACCCTTACGATTGTTCTTACCCTTCTTTTTATTCCTTTCGGGCTGTTGGTTACCCTTTTGGTCCGACGATTGCACCAAAATCACACTCGCCGTTTGGGTGGGTTGAGATGAAGTCATGGCTTGTCTCGAAGCAGATTGGTTGATTAACAATTGAATGACTTGTTTCGCAACTAAATCCGCAGGTTTAGCACTCGCACAACCAACAATGCCATCGGCATGTGGTCCAGGTTTAACTTTGGGGTCGAAACTAGAACGCAGAGCATTGGGAATGATCTCATATAACAAACCGGATTGAGCATAAATCAAATCCAGTTCTTGCACCCTAAAAATGGCTTGTTCATCATTTTTCACTCCGGATGTAGAAACATCATTCGTTATATAAGGCAATAACGACTTAAGGAACTATTCGAGGAGGAATTCCGGTGGTATAAAGGCTTTAATCAACCTCTTCTATCTACACCACTCTTGGATATGATCCGAGATATGTGTGGATTTATCCTGTCAAAATGTCGACAAGAGTTCCGTACCAACGTCATAACGCACTGGTAGCTGGAATTGGTTAAGAAAAGTTATCGCTAGGTCATCGAACAAAGCGAATGCCCCCCTAGGTAGCTCTATATACCATTTCGTGGCAGGCCCCGTAAGGGTGTGTTGAAACAACCTTAAACAGATTGAATCTTGGTGTAAGGAATTTGAGAGCACCATAGGTGAAAGGTAGTAACATGTTCATTCGGATCCTCTCTCAGTTTGCCCTCAAATTTGGGTATGTCTGAGGGAAGCTTAGTAGGGACAACCGGCCAAGCCAGGTCATGAGCTACAAGATCATTCGTCAATCTCGATAAGTCAAGAAGATTTAGCATTGTGAGGAAAGGAAGTCTAGGATGAGTAGGTCGATGGACCGCTCCTTGATAGTTTTGATTCACATGGGTCTAGTTACCATAACCACCATGGACATGGCCATAGTGCCCTCCTCTCGTTTGACCCATATAGGGTGGCATGGAAGCACCATAGTGTGGTGTACCTTGACTATTCAGAGCTACAAAGCCATAATTTGGAGAGTAAGTGGATTGTTGATACCCGCACCCATAAGGTGAAGAACCCTGTCCATACTGTGTGCCATAATAAGGTCCATAAGTCATCACATGAGATGTCCCATGAGACACTCCGTAAGTAGGAATATATGCTCCGGAAGTAGGAATATACATTCTGGAAGTAGGAATATATGCTCTAGAAGTAGTAATATGACCTATAGAAGTATGAACATGACCTCCTGAAACAACGGGCGATACTTGAACTTGAGACACAACCTGTCGAGTAACAGCAGTACGAACCTGACTCGTAGCAACATTCAGGCCCAAAGGACCACGTGAATGAGGTGGACGGTGAACATTCGAATAACTAGGGAAATAGGATGAAAGGAACTGTGTAATTATGTACGTGTTGTTCCCTATAGTCACTCGTCTCGAATCTGGTATCCTAATAGGATCACTAGCCCTAGGCCTAAGAGGAATATGTGATGTAGCTTCCACCACCGGGATGGAAGGTGCAATGTGATTTGTGCTCCCAAACCTCCCCACATGGTAAGCAATGAGATTGCCCCCAGGCATAGTGCTAGGCTCAAACTCCAACTCGACATGAAATGCCAAATCATGTGTGGGAAAACCATACATACCATAACTACCATAAATAGTGCTCGCAGGCTCAAAATGAGTCTCATCATCTTCTGGCATTCTATACCAGCGATGCGTCAATGGGGGATCAACACTAGAGTAAGTAGGTACATCATGAAAAGTACTTATCTCATAAATTACAGGACCTAACTCAGTCAAATCAGGTGAAGGATCATAGTTAGGAGTAAACTCCCCATCTTCCACTTGAATGGGAGAAGGTGGTTCAGGAGTACCTTCAACATGGTCTCCCATCGTGTGTGAATCAATGTGTGAAGTAGTCCACTTGGACTATCTATCACTCTCTCTTAAAGGAGAAGGAAATGTAGAAGGTGGAAGTCCTGCTAAACGACGAGAATGGCGAGGCACCGCACCCGAATCCACAATGACTCAAAAAATATAAAAGACTCTCTATCTACACAAAACTTAAGCAAGCTAACATGCACAGAGCATACACCAATAAAATATAAATCCAATCATAAGTAATCAAGGGTAGGATAAATGATCTCCCGAATGAAGTAGGTATGTCTCGCCTAGGAGAGGCTTGAGACTCCCATACGCAACAAGTGGAGTTACGTAACCAATTATTGTGGCCCTCAGCTTCAACGCGTAAAGCGACTATGCTGTCTGACCCCAACCTGGCTGGGACACCCGCAGAATAACCCCTGCAGAGTACACCCTTGATATCCTAGGTAAGGCCACTAAGGTCACCTCAATATAATAAATGCTTAGGCAGACAGTCGTAGGCAGGATTGACCGTATGGGCAGGGTAGCAAAGCCTGAAACTCTCGAAAGAGCCCCGAGATATGAATACAATCCTGGATATATCTCTGGTGCTACTCAGTTATGACTAGGGGTCATCCCAATCAATAACCGCTCACACTGCCTCATGCTTAACTCCCTTTTGAGAGGAGGATCCTGAGAAACACTGGTTATACCAAGGAATTTCACACACTCACCATGACAGACACATACATGTTGTTGTTTAGTGGTCTTGGATAATTTACTCACAATGAACTATTCCAAGACCTTAAAACCTAATCTTGTTGGTGAACCCTATCAAATAAAATAGTGTAGTTCATTTTAATTAAGTGTTGATTTTAATTGGCTTTATTACTCAAAAGAGGTATATGGCTGTGCAACTAATGGCATTATGACACAACATGAAGCAAAATGAACGCCTAACAATCAATGCAAATGCATTGTGTCCATGAAAAACAGGGTATGCTACTACGTGAAATGCACAATTTTCTTCAAATGATAGATGCAAACTTTCCTATATGAAATCCTAACTAATACTCCAAAGCAAATCTAGTGCAAGTACCATGCAAAATGCAAGATGCAATGCATAATGATAATCAAATATTTTTGGATTTTTTGAAATAAAAATGAGATACTAAAGCAAAAGAATGGTTCTACAACCCCAGACTCTGCAAGCACACTCAAGCAGCACTCAAGCAAAGTAATAAGGTAAAAGGAATCTAATGCACTAATCCCAAAACAAAAAATCGTAAATGCAATGACAAGAACATTCTTCAAAAAAATAAATTTTACCCTAAAAAAACATCTCTGGTAAGAAACAGAGGTGTATACAGACTCTAGCAGTATCAAAGGAGACTCAGCAATCATCCAACTTCACCCAGCAATAATCAATCTTCATCTAGAAGGAAAAACGAAGGGCATACACGACTATTCATGGTAAACCTGCGTGTGTACACGGAAATAGCAGTGAAACCCGCGTATATACGTAATTGTGAGTTAAAAACTCGCGTACAGGAAGAAAGGTGCATAAAAATAAAGTCAAACAGACAAGATGAGACAAACTTCACACCAATCAGACACTACCAGGAAAACATGTCCCCATACCCGACACAGAAACAAGAGAAAAAAGAGCAATTCAAATTCATTGAATGCTGATAGAAAACCCCCAAAGGACAACTACTAGGAACTCCCCAGCAGAATTGCCAATTCTGTTACAGAGAGAAATTCCTATGGCTTGGGGTACCACAACAGACAGCTTGACTCCAAAAATCAATTATTTCCAATATGCAATAGAAATCAAATATCTAACACTAAAGGATCAGACCTTGTACCTTATTCCGGATGGTTGAAGTAGATCCCCGTTGAGCTTTCCAACTTCAGCTTTAATTGATGAATCACTTCCTCAACAACAAGTAAACAAGACAAGCATACTATATATACCGGTGTTAGATCTATTCTAGCATATATAATCAACGATGTATAAGCATTTGAAATCATCCATGGATAAAATATTCATTCAAACATACATTATTGGACAGGAAAAGATATTTCTATTAATATAAAATTAGAGATTACAATGAATACAACCTCTATCGGCACGTATGTGAATCAAAGAAACTGGATCCCCCACTTGGGCCTCCACCACCTCAATCCTCCATCTCTTGATAGCAAGCTCACAAGCAAAATGCAAGCTTGGAAAGAACACCAAAGTGCTCCAAGGGACAAAGGGATGCAGACTCAAGCACAAGTTCCAGAAACAATGGACTATAGTTTCTTTGCTCTCAATTCTATTATGCCTTCAATGTATCCAAAGAGCTCCTTATATAGCTTTTCAAAGGGGTAATGAAAGGTCGAATCCGAGCAATCTCAAGGCATATGGAATGCCAGGAGTCAAGTGAGTCAGATCCATGTCAAGGAAAACTCCAAAAGGATTTGGATTTTGTGCACATCTCGATGTACGCAGTTTTAGGGGTCAAACCCGTGTATATACGCGATAAGGGGTTTAAAAGTCACGTATAGCAATTTTCACATGTTTATAGGGATGGTCTAGGAAACATCAAAGGCCCTAAATTTCTGACCTACTTCAAAACTTGATTACAAACTACTAGCACTTTGCCACGAACTCATATGATCTTCATGCACTTCAAAAGATGCGTAATTCAAGGCGAATTTGCCTCACCATGGTTAATTATCATTACTCCACTACTCTGCACCAGACCACCGCAACTTACCCTAATGATGACTTGCTTGAAGTATTAACACCTGTCACAATGATCATTCTGTATGAGAACACGTATCAAATCCATTAACCAAGTATGAATGACGTCTCATTTGCGTGAATTTCCAAAAAATTGAACCAAAAATCATGATTTTCGAACAACGCGACTTTCTTGTAGCGTGCATATGTAACTTTTTTAGGCTTGCGCTAAAAATACAACTCATAACAATGGTTTAACTTTGGTTAAATGATCTAGATTAAAACTTTATGATATTTTTAAGACCTTTTAATTCATATAAACATTCTATAAGCCCCTTAACTATGAATTTCGATAAATAAAATCAAAATTGGAAAAATAAAACTATGAAATCACCTAAATACAAACATGAAAATTAAAGAAAAAGATTAAAACTAGCCAAAGAACCAAAATTTTTCTAAAAAAAATGAACAAAACCAAGCTTCAAAACATAAGCAAATGCATTAAAAATGAGAAGCAAAAACAGGCTATAACAGCACCAATGCACGACAGTGGGACATCAATATGTATATAGTCTGGTGATTTGGCCGATAGGGTGAAGGAGATCAAGATGAGCATACAAGAGTAATGAAATTTGTAGGTGGGATCTTCCTGGGCCTACATGGCATCATCTATTAGCTCATTTAATAAGAATCATGACCAATTGAGAATCTCGCCCAATGCGTACAACTCTACAAGCTTGATTGTTCCCGCAGTGCACTGGTTGGGCCTCATCTTGTGTAGCAGCTTACAAGAGAGGAGCCACATGGAAAAATGCACGTTGGCATATTCAATGTGTCCAATTAGGAAACCCTTGTCTATGCATTGAAGCTTATACTTCTGCTTCATCTTGATAGTGTTTTTCTGGGCCAAATAAGGCGCAGGGTCGTCCCCTTCCTTAGGTAGACCCGTTATTGCAGCAATAAGCTCGACATCGACCGGGTATGGTTGATCAAGCCATAAACATCCTCGATGGAAACATACCAAAATTTGTTTCACGTATGTGTTGTGGCTGAAATGCGACATAAATAGCAGGTTCATCAATCCTGCGTGTCCAATTCCTTCATCCCATTGCATTGGTTTGAGTACCTGAGCTCCAGTCAGGTCGGTCTGATCGGGGATCATGCAGTTCACTCTTTTCAACCCTTGTTACTATCATGTGTCGAAGTCCTCAAAGCTCAACTTGACGAGCTTTAGCATGATTCTCATGGACAGGGAGCCGTTCTCAAGGATACACGGCGCGACCAAAGTTGTATTGGCCTTCTTTGGAAGCACCACTTCCTCCGCTTCATCTCTTCTTAGTGGGACATAGTAGGGGAATTTTTTGTCATCCTCCTCAGCATCTGGGCCTCTGTGTGGTAGGAAGTCTTCGTCCATGGCCTCTTCCTCCAGTGGGCCTTCTTCCATGGTTGTTTTCCTAGTAGTGTCCGAAACGGGTGTAGCCTTCCACCTTTTTGGACGTTTGTAGTCTGGATGGCCCTCTTGCTTCTTTTTTACCAGCCTGTCTCATATCTTTGATCAACTACACAGCTACAGTCGATGGTCTCTGGGCTGGGTTCGACACAGGGCATGAAATAGGGGTTGGAATATTAACAGGTGTGGTTGCAGGTCGAGGAGCAGGTGGAGGTCTAGGTACAGTTGCAGGGATAGATGGTTTCTTGGTTCATGCCATTGGGTCAGTTTCTGGCTATTGTTCTAGTTGCTATACCTCGAGTGATTCTACTTATTCTTCGATAATTGGGAAACTTGAGATAACAGTTGCATCTGATAGCTCGTTGTCACTAGGGATCTCAATGTAACGTCCCCAACCCTCCGACCAATGAAGAGGATGCTACCAATATACTATCTATCCGGGAAGCTAGCACCATAAAACATAAAATAAAATGCATTGAACTCAAGATACGCATATGCATAAAGAATTAACATTCATCGGAAGCAAATTACGTTTAGTTCAAGCATTCAACACATTTTACATGTTCATCATAATTTACATAAACAAAACAATTGCATGGTTGATTACACAAGAATACTTATCTTCAAATGAAGCTCCCCACAACTAGCTATGTCACTATAACGTTCCACCCAACCATAGGCCAATGTGCTCCTTAATATCTCAGCAACACTTCTACCCTCGAGCTGGGCATGATTCCCACAAGGAATAAGGAAACTAAGCAGGCTCACACATAGCTAAAGATATGTCAAAAATCAGTCAAGCCAACACGGTTGGGTTTATCAGTCCAAGAGTACACAACAACACATAACCAATCCAACAAGTTGGGTTTATCAGGTTATCATGAGATGGAAGCACTATTTGCTAATCTAGTGGGCTCACTGAAGAGATAAGGATGCCTACACTAGAACTAGCTTGACTCCTAGGACATCTACACACACCCAACACAAGGAATCATTCCCTTCTCTACTGCACAGTCCCTCAGGACAAGAATTCCCTTCCAGTGCTATTCATGGGGTGTAGAGAAGAGAATCAAACCTCTAGCTCTATCTACGAGGCTCCTACAAAACACCAGGTTTTTCAAGCAGACTCCTTTCCACTCATACACAGTCCAAAGACTAATTGCATACACAACAATATACACCATTTCTGGGTAGAGGAGAACACTTCAGCCACAGAATTAATCTCCATGGAGGGTAAGAACAACCCACTAACAACAGGCCATATCCCAGGGAATTTTTGTCCCTAATGTGGACAAAAAAGAATTCATCAACAACACTCAAGAGGATGTGGTCTCTCCTCAAAATCACTGGGAAACACAGAAATGATTTTAATCTTGGTAAACACTTGGGGAAATGCAACAGAAAAATTTGGGGAAGAACCCAACCATAAGAACATCACAAAAACTAAATTCTTAGAATCTAGAAAATTAAGAACGACTGTCCATGTGAGGAAGAAATACACAACAATCCAAAATCGTGGATTTCACACTCAGGAAACTTCCATTCGTTTGAGAGAGAGCCCAACGTGGATTTATGAAGATAAGGGAAAACTTCCAGGAGCACAAATCATGAAGGAAGAACACGCAACCAACACAATTGTGGAGGTAAAACAACTCCTAAGCTTCTTTGTGTGAGCAAAATGAAGAACATGGGTGTATGGCAGAAATGGCATACATTTTTGGGCATTTTCCTTGCCAAAGAAGTCAAAACACGTTTTTCAAAAATGGGTCCTCTTCTCAATTTGAATTCTTGCCCATACTCTTCCCACTCCATGCAATAACTAACTCAACCACATTCTGGCAGAATTTAATGATTGGGGAAAAAGACAAAATGGGCAGTTGAGGGTTTGATGGGATCTCCCTTTGACATTTGGCTTCTCTCCATTGATCCAAATGTTTTAATAATTTCCCTCCCTATTCCTTAGGAAAATCATGTCCTTTTTATTATGTTTGCATTGACTTAGCTGGTTGTGGGGATTTTTAGTTAAAATTCATATTTACATGATGCCAAAATTATAATGTGCCAGATAGCACGATATACCATCGGCAATGATTTTAATTGCCGAAACATAAAACAATTAAATTGATGGTGGGGATTTTTCCTTTAGCTCCACACCTTTATTAATTACAATATATACATCATATACCTTTTTAATGCAAATGAGGTCAAAACTGGGGTGTTATATTCTCCTCCCCCTTCAACAGCACTGTCCTCAGTGCTTTACAAAATTGAACAAAATTCTACACTGGTATCGCCTCAATGTTTCATAGAATTGAACAAAAATGGATGTGCCAATCGCATGGCATCCTCCAGCTCCCACATAGCCTCTTCAGAACCGTAGTGCTCCCATTGCACCTTTATCCACCCTATGGCTCAATTCTGAAGCATTGTGACCTTCCTATCGAGGATGCGTATTGGCTCGATTTGGAACTCTCCCTTGGGTTCCACATGAATCACATCCCAATTTATCACATGGTTAGTATCATGTACATATTTCTTAAGTAAAGAAACATGAAAAGAGTTATTAGCTTTAGTGCTAGCAGGAAATGCAAGTCTATATGCAACTGGCTCTATTCTTTCAAGCACTTCAAACGACCCACAATATCTAGGTGACAAATTGGCACAACTTCAAAGCTTCAAGGAAATCTTCTTTTCCCTCACTCTGAGGTAAACATGATCCCCTACACTGAACTCTCTGTTCACCCTATGATTATCTGCATAGCTTTTCTATCTCTCTTGGGTTGATTTCAGATTCTATCTGATCTTTACAACCTCCTACTCCATCTCCTTGAGAAATTCTAGACCAAGCACAACCCTGTTCATTGGATTATCCCAAGTCACTGGTGTCCTACACCTTCTATCATACAAATATTCATAGAGGATCATACCCAAGGATTCTTGCTATCCATTGTTATAAGAAAACTCTACCAAGTGTAAGTAATCTTCCCTCTTGGTTGGTTTATCCATCGTTAACTCTCTCTCTCCACCCATCATTCTGTGGATGGTATGCGGTGTTGAAGTTTAGCTTTGTACCCAAATCTGCAAACAACCCCTTCCAAAAATTGGAAGTGTACTTGACATCTCTGTCGGAGACTATTGCCTTAGGAAATCCATGCAATTTAAAAATCTCCTTCATGAAGATCTTTGCAATATCATTAGTCTGATGCATAGAATTAACCAGTATAAAATGAGCTGCCTTTGTTAACTTGTCTACCACAACCATGATGGAATCATGTTGTCTCCAAGTCATTGGCAATCCTGTAATGAAATCCATGGAAATAAATTCCCATTTCCATTCTGGAACTGGCAAAGGCTGCAACAAACCTGCTGGGTGTTGATGCTCAATCTTTACCTGCTGACATTTCATGCACCTTGAAATAGATTCATCCATGTCCTTTTTCATTCCTGTCCAAAAGTACTGTTTTTTGGCTGTAGCAATTTTCTTCTGATATCTTGGGTGACCAGAATATGGAGTTCGATGGATTTCATCCATAACAACTCACCACAACTCTGCTGCATTTGGAATATAAATTCTGTCTTTATAAGTAATAAGTCCATCTTCTTTCAATTTATATCCCTCATACCTCTTCTAAAGACTTTGCTGCTGCAATTTGTCTTTTACCTGCACATACATTTCATCTTCAGTAGTATGACTAACAATCTGTTGTCTCAAATATGATTGGAAAATATTAAGAGATGCCACATGCATTTCCTACACCTTCCTGCTGAGTGCATCAGCTACCTTATTCTCTTTTCCCTTTATGTGCTTTATTTCAAAATCAAACTCACATAAAAACTCCAGCCATCTCGCTTGCCTAGCATTTAGAGTAGGATGATCAAATAAATACTTCAGACCACAATGGTCTATCCTTAGCTCAGATATTCTTCCCATCAAGTAATGCATCCACATCTTGAGAGCATGTACTATGGCTGCAAGCTATATATCATGAGTGGCATAGTTTTCTCATGTTCCTTCAACTTTCTTGATTCATAACATATCACATGGTTGTCTTGCATGAGGAGTCCTCCAAGCCCTTGTCCGTATGCATCGGTACATACCACAAAATGTTTCTTTGGGTCTGTAACCTTCAGTACTGGTGCATTGGTGAGAAGGTTCTTCAACTACTGGAATTTATCTTCACACCTCGATGTCCATTCAAACTTTATTCCCTTCTTTTGCAAAGAAGTGATGGCATGTGCAACTTTGGAGAATCCTTCAATGAATCTCATGTAGTATCCTGCAAGTCCCATAAAATATCTTACATCTGTCACATTTCTTGGAGTAGGCTAATTCATAATGGCTTCAATATTTTTAGGGTCCACAAATATACCCTCTTCTGAGATAATGTGACCCAAATACTGAATTATATCTCTATAGAAGTCACACTTGCTCAACTTTGCATACAAACGATGCTCCCTGAGCAATTGCAATGCCAATCTCAAATTCTCTTCATGCTCTTACTCATTCTTAGAATAGATAAGAATGTCATCAAGGAAAAAAAGAACAAACTTGTCCAAGTACTTGCTGAAGACACTGTTCATAAGGCACATAAATGTAGTTGGTGAATTTGTGAGACCAAATGGTACTACTACAAAATCATAATGTCCATACCTTGTTTTGAAGACTGTCTTATGAATGTATTCATCCTTGATTCTCACCTAGTGGTAACCAGACCTCAAGTCAATCTTGGAAAATACCTTTGCTCCTCTCATTTGATCAAAGAGGTCATCAATCCTAGGAAAATGATATTTGTTCTTCACAGTGACTTTGTTCATCTATCTGTAATCAATACACAACCTGAGTGTACCGTCTTTCTTCTTCATAAACAGAACTGCTGCTCCCTAAGGAGACACACTCAGTCTGATATACGTCTTCTCCAACAACTCTTGTAGTTGCATAATCAGCTCTAGTATTTTTGGTGTACTCATCCTGTAGGATGTCGTGGACACTGGTGCTGCTCCTGGCACAAGTTCAATTGTGAAATCAATGTCTCTATTTGGAGGAAGCCCTGGAATCTCATCAGGAAACACATCCCTGAATTCTTGCAACACTTGATAGTCCTCCAACCTAGGAATTTCATCCTTTGTTGCCTCCAAAATATGAGCTGCATACATCTGGAAACCTTTCCTACAGAATTTCTTCAATTGCATTGGTGAAACCTGCTACACAGAAATCAACTTTGGAATGCCTTTCACAATCCTTGAGTTTCCTTCTTCATCCAAGCACTCAAACGCCTTATTATAACAGTCAAGATTCACTCGGTGAGCTTCTAACCAATCCATTCCGATGAGAACATCATAGGAACCAAGTGGTAGAACATTCGTATCTACACAAGTGACCAATCCATTCATGACCAATGGACATTTATCTACCACTTCGCTAACCTTTCTCTTAGTTCCTGTGGCTAGCTAAGCTAACCAAGATTTTCTATGCTTTACTTTCTTAAAGGCACAAATCTCCACTACTCTAGGGGTAATGTAACTGTGAGTAGAACCAGGGTCAATCAAAATAGAAACAAATTGCTCAACAATCTTACCTGCAACTTAAACCACAGTTGACTGGTGATCTTCTTGGCGATCCTCCAGTGCTGCATAAATCCTAGGGATGGCCCTTTCTACTTGACCCATTGTTTCCGCCTCTTGAATGTTGTAAGCTGGCCTTGCATTATCATTCTCAAGTGGAAAATTTCTGCACATGTGGGGTCCTCCACATTTCCAACATTGGAGAGGTTCTCTATTCTGTTGTGGATCTCTTGGCTTCTCTCCCACCACTCCAGCTGTCTTACTCGCAGCTTGGGATGGTTGCTTTTGCCAATTCCTGAAGTTAGAAGGTTTGAAACCTTTCTTCATTTGGTCAGACTTCTCATTCGTTTTGTATTTCCATGTCTTATGATAATCGAGTTTACCTTTGCTTTTGCTCATAGCAGTACTTATCTTTCCTTATTGCTTCTTCAAGAGTTCTAGGTTCATAAAACTCAATTTTGTCTTTGTAAGACTAAGGAAATCCACTCAGGAAACGTTGGATCTTCACTTTTTCATCTTTGATGTACCTAACATACCTCAATAGTTCTAGGAACTTATTTGCATACTCTTCCATGGTCTGTTGTCCCAATCTCAGCTCATGGAATTCTTTAATCTTATCATCATAGTACCTGTTAGAGAGGTACTTCTCCTTGAAGTATTTCTTGAATTGTTTCCACACAATTCTTCTTTCATTAACCTTCTTTACTTGTTTGTGGTGTTCCCACCATATGGATGCTCTTCCAAACAAATTGAATATAGCTACCCTTGCTTTCATATTTCCAGAGTAGTCTTGGACTTGGAAATACTTCCTCATCCCAAGAAGCCAAGCCTTAGCTTCTTGACCAGTATTGACCTCACCATTAAAAGTATGAGGCCTTGCCTTTTTGAATTCATCTCATGAATTGTTCTTGTAATGCCTCCTCTTATTCTTGTGATATGGAGAGATTGAATCCCCAATGGGTTTTTCAAAATCAGATGATCCACTGGTGGTCCATTTTGGAGTATTCCTTCTGTCCCTGGAAGCCCTCCTGGAGACATGGGACCTTTTATGGGAATCTCCCCTAGCACTACTATTACTTCTTTCTGGATTATCTGCTTGATGACCAGAGTTTATCTGTCCCTGGATGTTTGTCAAACTATGCAGTATAGTATTTATTTTATTTTGATCTTCTTGAGCCTTAAGCATCTCTTCTTTGCAACTTTGTAACTCCACCCTTAGGCTGCTCATGGTGGTTGCAATATCTGGGGGAGTATCTTAAAATATTCTCCCATTGGACTCTATCTCGTCATTTCCAACTTTGAAATTTTCTCCCATAGCATCTTCCTCGAACTCATAGGGGTCCTATGTATCATTCATGTCATCGATTCTCATCTTGGCTCAACCAAGAATGTTTTTTTTTGAAACTACTCTATGCGGAATACCACACTGTAACGTCCCCAACCCTGCTGTGATACCACACTGTAACGTCCCCAACCCTGCTGTGATACCACACTGTAACGTCCCCAACCCTCCGATCGACGATGAGGACACTACCAATATACTATCTATCTAGTAAACTAGCCCCATAAAACATAAAATAAAATGCATTGAACTCAAGATACACAGATGCATAAAGAATTAACATTCAGCAGAAGAAAATTACATTTAGTTCAAGCATTCAACACATTTTACATGTTCATCATAATTTACATAAACAAAACACTTGCATGGGTGATTACACAAAAATACTTATCTTTGAATGAAGCTCCCCGAAACCAACTATGTCACTACAACGTTCCACCCAACCATAGGCCAATGTGCTCCTTAATCTCTCAGCAACATTGACACCCCCGAGATGGGCATGATTCCCAGAAGGAATAATGAAACTAAGCAGGCTCACACATAGTTAAAGATATGTCAAAACTCAGTCAATCCAACATGGTTGGGTTTATCAGACCAAGAGTACACAACAACACATAACCAAGCAAACAAGTTGGGATTATCAGGTTATCAGGAGATGGAAGCACTGTCTTCTAAGCTAGTGGGCTCACTGAAGAGATAAGGATGCCTACACTAGACCTAGCTTGACTCCTAGGAAATATACACACACTCAACACAAGGAATCATTCCCTTCTCTGTTGCACAGTCCCTCACGACATGACTTCCCTTCTAGTGCTATTTAGGGGGTGTAGAGAAGAGAATAAACCCCCTAGCTCTATCTATGAGGCTCCTGCAAAACACTATGTTTTTCAAGCAGACTCCTTTCCACTCCTACACAGTCCAAAGACCAATTGCATACAAAGCAATATACACCATTTCTGGGTAGAGGAGAACACTTCAGCCACAGAATTAATTTCCACGAAGGGTAAGAACAATCCACTAACAACAAGCTATATCCCAAGGACGTTTTGGCCCTAACGTGGCAAAAAATGACTTCATCAACAACACTCAAGAGGATGTGGTCTCCCCTCAAAATCGCTGGGCAACACAAAAATGATTTTCAGCTTGGCAAACACTTGGGGAAATGCAATAGAAAATGTTGGGGAAGAACCCAACCACAATAACTTCACAAAAATGAAATTCTCAAACTCTAGAAAATGAAGAACAACTGTCCATGTGAGGAAGAAATACATAGAAATCCAAAATCCTGGATTTCACACTCATGAAACTTCCATCTGTTTGAGAGAGAGCCCAACGTGGATTTCTGAAGATGAGGGAAAATGTACAGGAGCCCAAATCATGAAGGAAGAACACACAGCCAATAAAATTGTGGAGGTAAAACAACTCCCAAGCTTCCCTGCGTGAGCAAAATGAAGAACGTGGGTGTATGGCAGAAATGGCATACGTTTTTGGGAATTTTCCTTGCTAAGGAAGTCAAAACACGTTTTTCAAAAATGGGTCCTCTGCCCAATTCAAATTTCTTCCCATACTCTTCCCACTTCATGCAATAACTAACTCAACCACATTCTGGTAGAATTTACTGATTGGGCAAAAAGACAAAATGGGCAGTTGAGGGTTTGATGGGATCTCCCTTTGACATTTGGATTCTCCCCATTAGTCCAAAGGTTTCAATAATTCCCCTCCCTTTTCCTTAGGAAAATCATGCCCTTTTCATTATGGTTGCATTGACTTAGTTGGTTGTGGGCATTTTTAATTAAAATGCATATTTACATGATGCCAAAATTATAATGTGCCAGATAGCACGATATACCATCGGCAACGATTTTAATCGCCGGAAGATAAAACAATTAAATCGATGGTGGAGATTTTGCCTTTAGCTCCACACCATGATTAATTACATTATACATCATATACATTTTTAATGCAAACGGGGTCAAAACCAGGGTGTCACACTCAATGGCCATGGGTGTTGGCTAGCCGAGTGACAGACTTTTGGCTCTCTGATTGCTCGACTCTCTCTCTCTCTCTGTGCGTAAAATATTTCTTAATGGTGAAGCCTGGTATTTATACGTGCCTCTACATCCTTCAGTCATCATGCAGTCGGTGGTCGATGTAATATTTCTTAATGGTGAAGCCTGTTATTTATACGTGCCTCTACGTCCTTCAGTCATCATGCAGTCGGTGGTCGATGTCTAATCAATCACATGGGATTCTCGATCGACACATTCCTATATTAACTCTACTTGCTCGAGCGTCAGACTGTACCTGTCAGCATAGTTATGCAGTTATGTTGAGGATGATTGATGGGACCAAAAAGAACACCATCAATCTCCTCATATCACTTGAATTTATGGCTCTTAGCTATTGTAGATTCCTCAATATTTGTCGGATATCCTCTCTTTAAATACTTGATTGCAGAAAGCCTATCATTTCTGCCTTTTCTTGTGCGTTCCACTTTTTCTGGTGCTTTTGCATGCGTCTATTGCCGACATGCGAAATAACGACATTCTAATTATATATATATATATATATATATATATATATATATATATGTATATATATATATAGATGTGACACGGACCTAGCTAGGCATGTCGNCGAATGCCATTCACCATTCCTACGACGTATGTTCCATCGAGCTTCTATAACTTTACTGTGCCTGCATAAGTGATGTGTGAAATCACATATGGCCCAAGCCAATGTGTCTTTAGCTTACCCAGGTGTTTGAAAAACTTGCTGTCATACAGCAATACAAGTCCTTCGACTTTAAATGGATTAACCTGGATATGGCGATCATGCCATGCTTTTTGTCTTTGCTTCTCCACATTCTAATTATATCATATGATGAAGCGTTCCTCTTCCATCTAAACAAGCTTTGGAATCCTTTGCTCGATGACATCTCCATCAGTCATCTCTGTCAGCACAACAATCTGTAGGCTTGGCATAGTGTACTCCATTGGTACAAAAACTTCTTGTCCATATACCAACCTGAACGGGATGTGACCTGTCAGTCACTTGCAAGTTGTGTGATATGTCCATATCATAGCTGAAACTTTTTGACCCCAATCATCTTGGTGCACGTTGCATACCTTGGTCAATTGATTCTCCAAAATCTTGTTGAAAGCTTCGACCATTCCATTCTCCTAAGGATGATAGGGTGTTGTCTTCTTATGCTGGATCTGGAATTCTGCAGTAAGCTCAGCAATCACTTTGTTAACAAAATGTGTACCTTGATCACTTAGAAGAATCTTTGGACAACCAAATCTAGTCACTATTTTTTCAAACAAAAACTTCACCGCAGTCACAGTGGTGGAATATTTAACATGCGTGGCTTCAACCCATGTGGTTAAATAGTCTATGGCGGTGATAATATAGCGTGCCCTAGTCCTATTTCCTGGTGGGATGATAGGTCCAACGAAATCAACAACCCATTTATCAAATTCCTGGAGGGATATCTGCGGCACCAGTGGCATTTTGTCGTAGTGCAATGGTTTTTCTGTTCTCTGGTAGATATCACAGCGCCAACATAAACTCTTACTATCCATGTGTATGGTTGGACACCATAATCCTTCTTGTAGGATTTTGTGCATAAGTTTATTTTCCCGTGTAGTGTCCTCCTATGACACAAGCGTGTGCTTCACTCATAACCCAAGATCATTCATGTTGAAACACACAACAACATAGTATTTCATCCATGCCCAGCTTATAGAGGTCTCTAGCAATCAATGTGAAGTCAGCAGCTCTAACGACCAATTGTTTCTTTTGGTTAGTGGAGGATCCCAGAGGTGCATAACCTATACGCAAGAAGTGTATGATAGAATTCAACTCCGGATCCTGGTTGTCCATCATGGTAATTGAAAAAAGTTGCACATCGGGCAAGTTATCTTCAAGGCTCGTTGGTTGTTTCCCTGAGAAAGGAGCATAAGGAAGAAGCTTGCTCACGCAACCAAAGAATATGCGCCATGTGCATGATAGATGCAAAGGAAGATCATGAAGGAAGAAAAGGACCCGCACAGGAAGAATAGAGAGGTGCATGGCAAAGGAAAGGCAAATGCAAAAGCACACAAATGATAACAACCGAAAAGCGACAGATGCATAATCTAGATCATGGCCATTTATGGCAGCGTAAGCCTACAGCTACGCATGTATGAGGGGATATTTTTAAGTCAGGTCGATAATGCCTCATGTCAAGTCATGATCACCATAGTTGTAGCCTGAGGGGCGGCTGATGGTGACAGTTAACAGACTGCCGGTATGCAGTCGACCCTGCGGGGCCATGTAAAATAGTATAAATAGGAGGGATGCAATAGTTAGAAGGTTGGATTTGGTTGGATTTTAGTGGCTTTTAGTTGTTTATCATTCATTGTGGTTATGTTTTAGGTCAATTTTTCAATAATTTTTTTCCTGTTCAATGGTAATCCATGGTGAAGGATGCCACTTTTGCTGTAATGTTGTAGAGATCAGAGAAGAGGAGACTCAGGAGGAGTTTGGTAGCGATAGAGGGGCTATTGAGCCATGGATCTGGCTGTTGTGTGTGTAGAGCACTAGGAGTAGATGTAGGGTAGAAGAGAAAAATAGAGAGCATGAGAACCATAAGTCTGAGTCTTAAAGACATATCTTAAGATTAGTCTGCATCCAACAGACTGCAAGGTGTTGTATCCTTTTCTCATGCCAGATGAAGAGCACCTTGGTGGCTTTTTCTAGATGGGTTTCCACATTATCTCTTGCATTGAATGAATGATTGATGTGTTGGATGTTTATGTGAATGGTTGTTCTTTGCTTTCTGTATAATGTTAAACACTGCTTAAATCTCTGATGTTATTTTGTAATTAGTAGATGAATGATTGAAAAGGTGTCACTGAAATGAACATGTATATGTCAGCTTGTATGTTTCTGTCTTGAGTCACGACTTGAGTTGTAGGTCCGAATGGTATGAGTCAGCTGCATCGCACAAGTTGTGCCAGTTGCGAGGTAGAAAGGAAGGTCAAGTTGTGCATGATGACATGTATTTGTGCTTGGTCGTGCAAGACTGGCTCCTCTGTCCAGCCATCCTATTGCCTTCGTTGAGCTCCTTGGTTGCGAGCCAAGGGACTATAATCCCTCGAAAATCATGGAAACATAGTTTTGGTGGTTAGCCATCGAAGAGAAATCTTGGGTGAGACTATGCCTACTTCGTAGGTGTTGTCGATGGGGCTTGTTGTGTCGAGCCAATATCTCAGGTATTTTTTTGGTTAACGGGATGCGCAGAACCTGGATTGTACGAGTTAGGAAAAGTGGCCAAAAAATGGTTCCGTTTCTAGGACCCTATTGATCAAATCGAGGTAAATGTTGTGGCAGCCAATGAAGAAGGAGATAGAAGACTAGATGGATTCTAAAATGCTAGCATTTGTGCAAGAAGAGAGCGCAGGAACATAGTTGAGCGCTGAGAAATGAATAGATGAATATATATACTCTAATATTCATAAGATATTCTTTACTGAGTTCCCCATTTTACTGCATGAATGGTTATTAATATTGGCGACTAAGCAGACCAATTTCCAGAGAAGGGAGATTGTTGAGTCGAGCGACCAGCTGGTTCATGAGTTAACCAGTGTAAGTAACTCTGTTTCTAGAGCTGTTGATTTTTGGGTTGATAGTATATTGCAAGGATATATTACTGATTTTGCAGTAGATACTATAACCTCATATAGTGAAGCTGAATGAAATTTTTTCCAAGGACCGCGAAGGAGATACTTGTTATGTATCAGTACATGGATACAATTACTTGCCTATGAGAAGGCTACTTTGCACTTGAGTAGTTGAGCTGCATTCCTAGAAGGAGGTTATGTCACAGACAAATAAGTAAGAACATGGGGAAGGGTACATTGAAATGTTCCTCGGAAGAACAGAACCCGAACTAGAGGTTGGAGTCCTAAGGAGTGGGAGAAGATTTAGATCAGGAAAGAGAAGGAAAACTGAAAGGGGGTGACGGAATCCTAGTTTGTTCGAAGGAAGCGAACATGAAATTCAGTCATTCGAAGATGAGGGGTCTTGTGATGAAGAGGAGGACTACAGCCTAATCTCAGAAGGACCTGAAGATTCTGAGGACTTTGAGGAGATATCAGGATTAGAGCACAACTACATAACACCAGCAATATCACCTGAGACAAGATCTAGAGTTTCATCCCCAGAAAGGACCACTTATACGGATAACATTAACCCTAGAACTAGTGCGTAAGAAGGTACACCCCCTTTGAATCCTGTCTCGAAAGACCATGACGCCAACTCAATGGCTGCGATAGACGTCCGATTACCCACATTTAATGGAAATGGAATGGAAGACCCCGAACAACATTGGTTCCTCTATGAAGTTGTTTGGATGGTACGTTTAGTCCATAGTGCAGACATAAAGAAGGCACATATGATCACAAACTTGAGGGATCATGCGCTAGACTGGTTCATGAAGTTCTGTGCTGCACCAGCTGGAACACCACCGAAGACCCTTGAGGAGGTCCAAGCTGCAATGATCTCTGAGTTTAGGAAACCTAAATAAGATTCGTAATGTATTACTAAGATTAAAGAGATTAAGCAGGCTCTAGAAGAAACCATGTGGGACTTTGATCAATGATTCAAGACACTGATGGCTAAAGTAAGTTTCCAAATGTTCGATGTACAGCACAAAGAGTGGTTCATTGTTGCACTGCTACCACACATCTGAGGACCATTATTGCAACAGAATATTGAGTCGTAGACAAAAGCACTAGAATTGGAAATGAAGTTAGAAGCCTCACCCATTGGCGACGGTGCCGCCGGAATGGTGCAGGTCCAGTCGTAGCTGTCCAACCTAAAGATACAACTTCAAGATATCAAGAAGGGTAAAGAAACACAAGAATACTTGTGGTGCAAAAAATGTAGGACGTACGGACACACCAAGGATAACTGTTCGACCTTCCTGAACTATGTCGCGTCAAGTACACCTAACCCATTAAACGGCCACGGTCTACCATGGTGTCGTATATGCCAGTCAAGAGGCCACTGCGATGAAGAATTTTTATGTTTGCAAAAAATTGTAAGTACCCCTATAAACCTATTATGTAAATTTTGTAAATCAATAGTACATGATGAAAAATTTTGTAGAGCATACCATCTCTTGAAAGAAAAGACAGTTGACACATACTTAATGAAAAATGAGGGGCTCACTCAGGATGAACAAGCCCAAGCGTCGTATCAACCTGAGCAATTCCCATCTAATCAGTACCAATAGCCGTACGTGCCTTCGCATCCATACACCCAACAAAACCCCTATCAGCAACACTAATAGTAGAACCACTACCCACCACAACAACTACACCTGTAGGGAAGGGGTGGCAGAAACTTCAGAGGATGAGTTGGAGGAGGAGGAGAATTTGGTAGGGGAAGAGGTCAAGTTACATGCTATAACTATGGACAAATGGGTCACTTTTCAAGAGATTGTTTAGAGATTGCAAAAACATGTTCATATTGTAAAGGATAGGACCATAATGTTGCACAATGTCCTCAGTTGATCGCAAAGTGGCAAGAAAAGACCATTTCTGCACCTAACCCTCTACCAAGCCCAAACCCAAATGCAAATGTGAATGTTTAGATGATCGTGGCTGAATCGCGAGACCTAAACATCACCGTCATAACTTGAGAAGGTGCGACGACTGGAGCAAACCAAGATAACCCGCAAGAACAATCACAGCCACAAGTGAGGCCAGCGGCACAGAAAAAGGAGAAACTAACCGTCCAGAAACAGAAATAAATATTCTAGGATGTGTAATTGGAATTCATAAGCCTAGAAGTACCATCAACTTCCATGAAAGTCAAGGACATGCCTGAACGGTCCAACATATATTGCAGAAGAATGCCCCACTAAAGGTCAGTAAGCTAAGAACCTTTTTGTCCAGTTGCTTAACACTAATGCAAGACAAAGATGCTATTGCAGAGCTGTAAGAAATGATAGACGAGATTCCTGTAGAGCCACAACTAGAGAAGAAAGTTAACCAAGTACAAAAGAAATGTAAAATCGGTTGCGAATTGAGGATGAATGCACATATAGGTGACTATGACATGGACTATATCATCTTGGATATGGGCTCAGATGTCAACATTTTGACGTGACAAACATGGGAAAGTATGGGCAAGCCGCACTTGGATTCGTCTCCTATCTAGTTGCGACTTTCCATACAGGCGAAGGTCCTACCCATTGGCCGGCCGAGTAATGTAACTACTGATGTCAAAGGATTGAACACATCTGCATACTTTGAGTTCATTAACATTGTAGATGACATGAACCCTTACCCTGCACTGCTAGGAATAGACTGGGCCATAGAAAACCAAACCATCATAAATTTCAAAAAAAGGATTCTCTCGTTTGAAGATGAGGAAATTAGGGTAGTATCACCCATCGATCAATTTGAGGGACAAAGTTACATCAAGCCTATCTATAATGAGGGTTAGGGTGACTATCTTGACTAGATATACAATGTTACAGCTATGCAGGAATATTATACTAGTCCAACAGTAGATGGAACCCTGAGCTGGAAATGCGCGAGTTCATGTACATCTAATTCAGGAGAGGCTTTAGAGAATTGGAAAAATAGATTACACAAAGTCTCTATGAGAAGGTGTGCAAGAGTTACAAGGTCTGTGCGACAGGTGGAGACTGAGTCAAGGGAATTACCCACCTATGAGAGTTTCATATACACCTTGGATATGACACCTAAGACCTGCTATACCTTTGAGGAGCTGTGACAAGAATCCCAATAGGTTGTGCATACAGCTTTAATTGCCGGCAAACACCCTACAATTGACGTTGCATTTCAGAAGGAAAAAGGGAGTATAGTTAAGGAGATCCCTAACAAAGAGGCTGCGTTTCAGAAGGAAAAATGGAGTATAAGTGCTCAGTTTCCCTAGCCCTTGAAAATCAAACAAGTGCATATTAGATCATCAAAGAACCCAAACTTCGCCAATGTCCAAAATTATTCGCATGCTGAAGCAGTTGAAAAGATCGCAAATCTCCTGCAGGAGTACTAGACCCTATTCCCTACTAACTGCTCAGGAAGGATGGAAATAGTGGGAGATCTAGAGTAAATGAAAATACCCTTGCGACTACAGACTAACCCGGGTCAGCAATGGCAAACGACACCGCATGATCAATATCTCAGGGTTAAGCCATCTAAAGTAGGAATACTTGTCTTACGGTACGACAACAAATGGTTCAAGAAATCGGACAAGCTGAAGACACAGTGGCTAGGGCCATATAGAGTTGTGCACATTACTGAGGAGGGTGCAAAAAATATTCAGAAAATTAGATGGTACCCATGCCGCGGGTATGGAAAATGACAGTCGCCCAAAGCCATGCTACAACATGTGTGAAAAAAAAAAGATGAGAGGCCAAGAGACGTAACCTACTCTATTGCAGGATTGTGACAGAACCAACATAAAATCATGAGAAATGCAACGCAAAAAAAATAAGTCATCATGCAACGTCAAGCAAGGGAAACGAAGTGCAGAGAGCGCGGGACAAGGTAAGAAGTGGGAATGATAGGCTGGCTAGAATTAAAACAACAAATCTTTGACAAAGATGTGGGCAGTTGTGATAGCTACGTGACATTTATTAAATTGAGCACATAGATCTATGGAAAAACACACAACTCACAAAATAGATCACACAATTTACTCAGCAATTGTAGAATGAAACAGTGCAAAAATGGCTTGCAGCTGTGAATGCTTTCATTAATAAAAAAGTAATCGGATAATAATTACAATGAAGTACAATGGCTTTAATATCCACATGAAATTCGAATCCACATGTAGAAATTCAAATTGATAGATTCTACTTGACTGTAGGTAACTAAGACCTTGTATAAATCACTATCGGAGGGCTCAATAGTTAACTGACCTTGTTTAAACGATAACTGGAGTTCATCGGAGCTCTAAAACACAACTCAAGTGTTACATTTAGTGTTGACTAAGGCTAACTAACTATGGTAGGTGAGAAATGCGCCCCTCATGAGTGCATTCAAGTAAACCTAGCGCTAACTAAATGTAGAGGACTAGAACTGAATGTAACTGACTCCTAACTTAGCTTGACTAGTCATTAACTGAACTGAACTGACCTTGGTTGGTTTCGGCACTCCTAGTGGCTCCTAAATTGTAGGGATTGGTCTAGGAGGCTCCTAAGCTGATGCAATTAAGTGAAATCAGTGGTAGTAAGCCTCAATTAGTGTTCCCCACACTTTAGTAACTGAAACATGTGCCCCAATTAGGCCAAGTGGACCCAATGGTGCTAATGACTATAAATAGACTAGATGGACTCCCGATTTAGACATGACTCCTGATTTAGACATGTGACCAAATTTGGGCAAGGGAGGATTAATAATCCTAACAACATTAACTCAGCACAATATGAGGAGCATGGCAGTGTACTTGTTGATCCCATCATCTGTCCTTGCAATAACTACCATAACTAGCCCGACAGGTACAATCCAAAAAGCTAGTCATGGAAGTTAATGAAGAAAGCGTCGGAAGCAGCAAACTGAGAAATTGATTAGACCTAGACCTCCTATCAAATGATGATTGAACGATGCCGAGGGCTGGGTAAATATTTAGATTCCCCATCGAGCAGTTTGTTACACACAGTGAGCACCAAAGTCGAGCCATTGCATAGCTAAACCCTTGCCATCCGTGTTCAATTACGCCGACACCCATGGTAATTAACATTCCCAGTGAGAGTGAGGCATCAAAAACTACTATCATCTTTGGTTGCTCCATTTATGAGGAAGTAGAAATATAGTCAACTGAGGGTCACCAACCGCAACAACCACTAGAGATCGACTCAATGGCAAGAACACGAAAGCATCAAAGCAGATAAGATGGTCATGCTACTATTCCAACCCCTGGGTCACGTGCTGTACCGAACCCAGTTCAAAGAATACCAGTTGCTCTAGGACCGCAATAAGCAACTATAGTACCTGACAGAGAGCTGAGGCAGCCTAGTGAGACACAACTAAGAGACTCGTCTGCACAACCATAACCAAAGCAAAGAAAACGCAAGGCTCTCACCACTCTGGACAAGCGAGGAAAGGAACCTACTAGCAAGTAAGTAGAAAATATTAGGAATGAAGGCTTGCTACTGCAGAGAGAGTCAGAAATAGAGCAAGCTGGTCTGGGTTTCCTGTTTTACGTTCGGCCAAGGAGGGCTGATGCAGGGGATTTACATCTCCCAAAGAAGGTGGTGACTAATTTGGTAGCACCGTGGATCCCTATCAGCATGACCTTGCTAAACAATATCCTTCACGAGTTAGCTATGTTGAAGTTCCAAGACTTTGATACTCGGTAGTAGGAGGGGTTACAGATAAAATACTACATGACCACGACCCAATCCACTACAAGTGATGCCTAGGTGCTTAAGGCAAAGGATTGGGCCGAGGGACTTTCCTGCGTAGGACTAACCAACATGTTGTTTATGCCTCACTTTGGCCATAGCATACATATCAATACATATGTGAAACAGTTACTGGTTTGCTTCCATGGAGGATACTTATGGCTGGATCAACCATATCCTTGATAGGTGGTATGGTCCAACATTTAGTCAACCAGGTTTAACAATGACCTCAAAATCGAACTCTTGAAATAGGAGAAGCCATCTACAGATCTCCCCCCCCCAACACTGGCTTGTTGAATAGGTATTTCAGCACTGACTGACTGGTGTACATCTGAAAATGTCCACCCAACAAATAGTGTTGGAATTTCTTAAGCACATAGACCATAGCAAGTCCTTCTCTTTCTATCGTCGTGTAGTTCCTTTCTGCTATTGATAGTTTCCTGCTTGCGAAAGCAATAGGGTGGTCCAAAGAACCCTCTCCTGGTTGTGTTAATACCATTCCAAGCATGACAGATGACACGTTCACATGAACATGGAACTCCTTTTTCCAGTCTGAGAATAACAGTATTGCCACAGTGGCCATTGCATTCTTCAATTTATCCAAGCTTTCCTGGCATCGTGTTGTCCACTGGAACTTTGCATCTTTATTCAATAGTTTCTCCATAGGTTCAGTGATCACAGCATATCCCATGATGAACTTCTGGTAGTGGCCTGTATGTCCTAGCACTGATCTGAGTTGCATGACTGATGTAGGTGGTGGTAGATCGAGAATAATTGCAATTTTTGCTGGGTCGATGAAAATCATGTCGCGACATACGACGTGACCCAATAGTATACCAAATGGTGCACATAAAACACATTTCTTAGAATTAAGTGCAATATGATACTGGTGGCAATGGTCGAGCATCATGCACATAATTTCATTATGGTCTCTTACTAAACCAAATACAGTCTAATCATTAAATTAGACCTCAAGAAATTTATGTATAAAATCTTTAAAAGCAGAAACTACTATTCCAGAAAAAATAGCAGGTGCATTCTTGAGTCCAAAGGGCATTACCGTATATTGGTAGCATCCCCATTCTGTGATGAAGGTCATTTTGTGGCGATCCTCCCATGTGATTCTGACATGATGATAGCCAAAGAATCCATATGTGAATGAATACATCTCTTGTCAACCTACATTTTCAAGTACTTCATCTATGAATGGTGTTGGGAATGGGTTGTGCAAGCATGCATCGTTCAAATTCCTCAAGTCGACACAGATCCTGACCTCACATATTGTCTTCTTATCCTAGATCACTATAGGGATGATCCACTCTGATTCCTCAACAGGTTCAATGATTCCTGCGTCAAGCATGCGATCCAATTCTGTCTTTACCTTTTCCTTATATCTAGGGTTCATTCTGTATGGTCTCTATATACTAGTTTTAGCATCTGGTCATAGGGGTATTTTCATTTCCCCTAAATGTCCTACTATCCCCTTCATCTATGAAAAATTGGTAGGGAACAAATCCTGATATTCATGCAACAAGTTTGTGATCTTTGCGATAGTGTATTAATCCCAATAATATCCTATATCGATGAACTTCAGGTTCTCTGGTGACCCAATGTTTAGTTTCTTGATTTTTAATGGTTTTAGGAACTAGTCACTAGAAATGTCACTTCCCTCTACTGTACATGTACCCTCTGACTTCAATATGTTTATGTTAGTTGGTTCATCGTCTGGATCTCCATTTAGGTTGTAACAGGCCATCCACTGCTAGATGATGGCACTGCTCTGGTGGGGATTTTCCTCCTTGATAGGGACTTGATTAAATATCTAGGCTTTGAGTATTTGAAGTGTAGCATCAACTATAGGTTTCTCATCAACAAACTCAAATGTGTGCACAAACTGTTTGGCTATCTCTTCCCAGTCTTGAGTTCCTTGTCGCAACTCCATAGATGCATACCAAGTTCTAGGTGTCATTTCCAATGTGTGAATGAAATGATGGACCCATTCTTGTCGCGAGTATACTGCAAATACAATGTGACACTGATTTATATGTTTTGGAGGGCTCAAAAAACCTGTGTACCTATGACTTATAGTGACAACTTCTTCACCGAACCAAACTTCCATCAACCTTCTACATTGCGGCCATTTTGTTATGAACTGCTTGTGCATACCCAACCATCTAGCAGGCGTATCCTTGAGTACATGATCCAAAACAGACAAGAGTTGTGATTCTATGACGAGACCTTAAAACTCAGTGAGAAATGCAGCAAGGTTAGGTAATCCCTCATAGGTGGGTATCTCTTTGTCCTTAGTCTCCACCCGTTGCAAAGACCTAGTAATCCTTGCGCATCCCCTCATAGAGACCTCATGTAACCTATTTTTCCAATTTTCTAAAGTTTCCCATGAGTCGGATGTGCAGGAACTAGCACTCTTCCAGCTCAGGTTCCCATCTGCAGTTGGATTGATGTAATCTTCTTGCATGGCAGTGACATTGTAGATCTGGTTGAGATAGTCACCATGTTCATCATTATAGAAAAGATCAACATATCTTTGTCCTTCTAATGGATCAACGGGAGACACTACCCTCATTTCATTATCCTCGAATGAGAGTATCCTTTTATTAAAGTTGATGATGGTCTGGTTGTCTATGGCCCAATCTATTCCCAGCAACGCAGGATATGGATTTGTGTCATCAACAATGTTAATGAATTCAAATTTTGCAAATGTGCACAACCCTTCTATGTCGATCGGGACTTGACTCAGTCTACCAATTAAGAGTACCTTTACCTGATTGGCAAGTCGCAATTGGATAGGAGATCAGTCCAAGCATGGACTCCCCATACTTTCCCAAGTTTTTCGTGTCAATATATTGACATTAGACCCTAGGTATAAAATGATATAGTCCATGTCATAATATCCTATCTGCGCAAGCATTCTTAACTTGTGACTAGTTTTAAATTTCTTTCCAATCTGGTTAATTCTCTTTTCAAGTTATGGCTCTATTGGTGTCTCTTATATTAGTGTTTGTAGTTATTTGATAACATCTTTATCTTGAATTAGCACTAAGCAACTTGACAGGAAGGACTTGAGCTTACTAAAATTTTGTGGGACCTTCTTCTAGAATATGTGCTGGAATCATTTAGGCATCTCCCTGACTTCTTCTAAAGTCGACGACTCTTCTGGATCCACAAACTATGGTCATACATCCATGAATACTTTCTTTTGTTTTTGGATGTTGAACGACACCTTATTCTGTGTTGCCACTCATACCTGCGGCTAAAGTTGTTCTTGCGGCATTTCCAGATCAGCTCTGGTCACAACACCTCCTCGTGTTACGACTGCAACACTTGGCTCTCTTGGTTCAGCAGCAATCATTTGGACATTTAAGTTAGCATTTGGAATTGGATTTGGATTTTCCCAAGAGTAGAACCTACGATGGTCCTGGCCTACCACTTCGCAATCAAGTGTAGACATTTCTCCACATTAGGCTCATGTCCCTTGCAATATGAGCACGTCTTTGCAAGCTCCAAGAAATCTCTGGCATAATGACCTAGCTATCCACAGTTGTAGCATGTTACTTGACCTCTTCCTCTACCAAATCCTCCTCCTCCTCTTCCTTTGAAGTTCCCACCACCCCTTCCTTGAAGTTGAGGTTGCTATGGGGGATACTGATTATGTTGATATTGTAGATGATAGTGATTATGTTGTGTGTATTGCTGCTGTGGCACATACTGAGGCTAATACTAGTTCTTAGGTGGGAACTACGTAGGCTGATATGATGCTTGCACGGGGTCATCCTAAGTCTTCCCATCATTCTTCATCAAGTATGTGTCCACCATCTTTTCCTTCAATAGCTTATATGCTATGTAATTCTTCTCTTCATGCCCTACTAACTTGCAAAATTTACAAAATAGGTTCGCTGGGGTACTCACAATATTTTGCAGGCATAGGCAGCCCTCGTCGTGATGTCCTCTAGACTGGCATATGTGACACCATGGTATTCCGTGGCCATTTAATGGGTTTGGCACACTCGATGAGACATAATTCATGAAGGTCAGACATTTATCCTTAGTGTGTCCGTCCATTCTACATTTTGTGCACCATAAGTATTCGTGGGATTTCTTACCCTTCTTGATGTCCTGAAGCTCTATGGTTAGATTATCCAACTATGACTGAATTTGTATCATTCCTGTGGCACCATCACCAATTGGCAAGGCCTCCAGCTTCATTGCCAATTCTAGCGCTTCCATTCGCAACTCAATCTTTTGTTGCATCAATGGCCCTCAGATGGGTGGCAACAATGCAGCAATAAACCACTCCTTATGTTGAACATCCGACATCTGGAAACTTACTTTGGCCATCAAAGTTTTAAATCACTGGTCAAATTCCCATACTGTCTCTTCTAGTGCTTTCTTTATCTCCTTGATCTCAGTGATGCACTGTGACTCATATTTAGGTTTTCTAAACTCAGAGATCATTGTGGCGCATATCTCTTCAAGGGTCTTCTGCAATGCTCCTAACGGTAATATACAGTACTTCATAAACCAGTCCAGTGCACGACCCCTTAGAGTCATGATCATCTATGCTTTCTTTAGGTCCACATTCTGAACTAAGTGAACCATCCAAATAGCTTTACATATGAACCAATGCTGCTCTAGATCCTCTGATCCATTGCCATTGAATGTGGGTAACTGAATATCCATCCTAGCCATTGAGTTAGCATCGGGGTCATCCAATGAAGGATTTAACTTGAGTGTTTCCTTTTCTGCGATAGTTGCAGTACTAGCACTATCAATATTAATTACCCAGCTCAAGAGATGAGGCTCTAGACCTTACCTCGGGTGATGCTCCTAGTGTGATGTAGTTATGTCCTAAACTTGGTGTCTCTCAGACTCTTCGAAGTCTTGCGCTCCTTCTGAGATTAGGATATATTCCTCCTCTTCATTTCAATATCCTTAGTATACTTGCAACTGAATTTCATGTTTTCTTTTCTCGAACAAACTAGGAGTTCGTCGACCTTCCTCTGTCTTTCTCCTCTTTCCAAATTCGAATCTCCTTCCACTTTGTAGGAATCTAGTCTCTAGTTTAGGATTTGTACTTCCTAGGAACATCTCAACTCACCATTTCCCATTTTATTGAAAATTCGTCTACGACATAGTCTTCCTCCGTAGTACACGACTCAACTACTCAACTGCAGGATACCCTTCTCATAAATGAGCATCTTGATCCATGTACCAATAGATAAAAAAATCTTCTTCGGGGTCCTTGGAAAAAATTTATTTCAGCCTCACTATATGAGGTTATAGCCTCTACTGCGAACTCAGTAATATATCCTTGTAAAATACTGTCAACCCAAAAATCAATAGCTTTAGAGATGGTGTTACTTACACTGGTTATCTCGCACACCAACTAATCATCCCACTCAACTATTTCTCTTCTCTAGAAATTCATCTTGTTTCTTGCCAATCTTGATAACCATTTGTATAACACAATAGGGAACTATGCAAAGAATATCTTATGGATATCGGAATATATGTACCGGTCTACCCAATTCTCTGCGCTCAACTGAGATCCTGCACTCTCTTCTTGTGCGAATGTCAACGTCTTGGACTCCAGCCAGTCCTCTATCTCGTTCTTTGTCGACTGCCACAACATGGCCCTCGACTCAAATGGTTAAGGTCTGGACTACAGAACCATTTTTTGGCCTCTTTCCTCTTATTTTCTAGACCCGTGGTTCAACAACAACGTAATACCAACAACGACACCAAAAGACATCGGCCCAACAGAGCAAGCTCTATCAGCAATGTCCGCAAAGCAGGCATAGCATCCCCTGAGATATCTTGATGGCTAACTGCCATAACCATGTTTCCGAAGTTGGAAAGGGATTCTAGTCCCTTGGAACACGGCCAAGGCGCTCGACAAAGGCGTATGGATGGAGTCTGCTACTGCACGATGACAACATATTGATAAGTCACAACTGGAGTGCGACATGACTTTACCATTATGACTCTACAACTAGCACAACAACGCGATGCATCTAATTCCTTGTACTCAACAGACATCATGCGAATCATGCTTTAACTTAACAACTGAATCATAAAACCATACATAACATTCTAACAGTGCTTTAATCCTTCATGCATCAACTCATTGTTCCTACTACAATATTCATTCAACAGTAACTGTAATAATGCATAGTAAACAAACATTCACATCAACATTCATCATTAAACAAATTCATTCACATAAAACAATAAATAATGTGGAAACCCATCTAGGAAAAACCACTAAGGTGCTCTTCATCTGGCATGAGAATTTTTTATAGGATCTTGTATCCTGCGATATGCAAACTGTGCTTTAGATATGTCTATTTGACTGAATCTTCTTGCTCTCATGCTCTCTCTAGTTTATTCTCTATCTACTCCTACTGATATGCACACATCCTGGATCGACTTTTCTATTCTACTGGCGGTCCACGCACACAGTTACAGGATCCGTGGCTCAACAACCTTCTCCTTCTACTAGACTCTCCTCGATTCTTCTTCCTCCTAACTCTTCTTCTCAATCTAAGAATGGCATAACTCTTGAACAACAGACCTCTATAGAATGAACGACCCCTGCCAACCCTTATACATGTCAGGTTCCTCCTATATATAATATTTACAAGACCACATAGGGTCAACTGAGTACAACTTAGTTATTATAGACTCAACAACCCAAAATATCTCTAGTTTACATCAATGTCGGCCCATACCTAGCCACAAAAAGGCCTTCAAGACATTCACCACGACCTTAACTAGCCATAGAAATGTCTTTCAACTCATCTATACTAGTAAAAAATAGCCGCAAAACTGTCCTTCCTCCTCTTGTTGGCTCTTCCTTCTTCAGTTTTCCTTGACTTCCATCTTCCATCCTGAACTTCTCTACTTGCCTCTTCCACTGACTCAGATCTTTCTTTCTCATTGTAGCATCCTCATCGCAGCTTTCCTTCCACCTCTTTCTCCATCGCGCACATGTTTTTATCTTATCTGCATCGATTCCTTCTTAGCCTACTTTTCTCTTGTCGTGTGTGCACTTTTCATCCTTTTGCTTGCACATTCGCTTCCTCCTTGTGTACTTCTTCTGGCCCAACAATAAACATGAAGAATTTTTTTTCTAATGTACATTGATGGATTATGTATACTTTCAAATCTTATGTATTGCAGCCATAAAAGCGAATAAATGTTGTAACTTTTCACAAGAACCAACATTTGTGATCTTCATTGTTGTCACACAAGAACCAACCATAATAAAACACCTAAAAGAAATGAATGTTGTTAACAAAAAAACCAACATTTGTCATGGTTGTCACACAAGAACCAACCATAAGTAAAATTAGTTGCTACTCATGTATTTCGCATCATGGAATAATTTACTGTTAAAAACGTCGTCATGCAAAGCCAAAGTTAAAAAAGTTTATGTACAGTTGCATGAGGACATGCAACAAGTTCAGTTGGGGGGAAATGTTTGGTCGCCCAAATCTCGCATTTTTATTCTATTTTCCTTTCTCTATTCCTCACATCCATCTCTATCCATCACTCCATAAACAATTCATTAATAAATATGGGTTACCTTGTTATTTTTCAAATTGTTTATTTTAAGTATTTTGAGAAAATTTGTGGTTACATATTAAGAAAATTATCATATTTTTATTATATCTCAAAGTTGGATGAGTTTTATGATGATTACAAGAATATTTGAAGATTTTAACGAGGTCAAAAGTCACAGCCTAGCCTCAAAATCGAATTTCATCTTCAAGCTTTGAAGATTTGAAGAAGATTTGGGATACTTATTCAAGCATATTCAAAGGAGGAAAATCATGAAGATATGGGGTGGAGTTTATTTTCAAAGATATTAAAAATTTGTGAGGATTTCCTGAGGATTTGAAGGGATAATTAGTTGTACCTACTTGAGAGAAAAGTGGATCTACATTTATTAGTTGTTTATCCTCTTTGGTGGTGTGGAAGTAGAGAAGTAATTTATGTAAAATCTTTTGAGAGTTAGCCATGGATCTTATCACTTTGTAATAGGATTGATGTTTTAGAACATTTTGTTTCTTCATAATAGATTTGTTATTTTGAATTGTTAATGAATTTCATGTTTTGTTAGTTCATTTCATTTTATGCAAATTTATGCTCTCATAGATTTAAATTTACTTTCATGCAATTCTCTACTTTTGTAAACTAGGTTCAATTTTAGTCCTATATGTTCGCATATAATATTAGATTAAATTAATGTTACTTTGACCTTGAGTTTAAGCTCTCTTCAAGTTGACAATTAAATAATTTATTAATAAATTAATACTTTACACCGAATATATTTAATATATGTTTCAATATAAAACCTTATCGATAAAACAATTCACTTTGACATTTTTCATGAATAAATTGACTTGTTTAACCTAGATGAGAAGGATTAGTAATGAATAATCTGGGACAAATTATTTAATGCTACAATATTGTGGATATTGAATTTTACAGAAATTGAACCTGAAATCCAATAATCCACAATGCTATTGTTGAAGCATTAAATATTAAATACCCTTGTCACATGTCACATGTTACATATTGATCGTCGTCAAAGTCGCCGACACGTTTATGTTCTACATTATTTTTTGTACTCGTGCGTTCAGTCTTGCTTTTTTCTGGCATTGACCAATGGATTTTTCTACGTTTATTTAAAATAAAGGATTCTCTATTCCAGACTCCAGTACAAATTTGTATTAATTTATTTTCGATTTCTGCATCAATACAATAAGCAAATAGTGATCATAACGTGACGTCACATCGTGGACTGGTCCAAATTTTCCAGCCCATATTCAAATTATCTTCCCTCTCATAAGAGGGATAATGCAATGAGATGTAGAATATATCATTATGCAGACGGCCTTTTGGAATGGCTTCTAGCCATCACTTTCTCCCCAATTTCGAGTATAGAATTACAGGGGCTGGTCGATCCCAATTCAATCTCGCCAGCTATATATGACAAAGATAGTCGTTCTGCATGACACCTCTTAAAATGGGAGCTGTCTAACTAGGGACTTTGTGATTTTTTTGGCTAATTTTATGTCGGAAATCAGTGAATTTAATTTACAAAATCTGTAATTTCTGTTGTTGATTGACGGATTTTAAGTTCAGAAATGAATTTAAGTGAGAGAAAACTCCTAACACCCATAGTCTATAAGATCTAACAGTCTTTTTGAACGTTTTGAAAATTCCATAAAAACTTATGACAAAAAACTGGTAAAAACTAACCTCGCATAGAAGAACGTGGAATATAGTTCCATTCGCGTGTCTGAAGGAAGAATAAGCTAACACGTGCATTCACGTGGAATATATAGGATGATTTTACACAGCATTTGCCTAAATTGTATCAACAAAAGCCAAAAAAAAATAAAATTATAGTGTCTTAAATTATTCTCTATTAAATAGAATATAAGATACAAAATACAAGTGTTACTCTTATTTAATATAAGATACAAAATACAAGTGTTACTGTCTTATGAACGTTTCAATTATTATCTAAATTATTGTGTCAAAAAAACTTATATGGTCTTTAAATAAGTATCTTAAATTAATACAATAATCAATTTCTATCTAGAAACAATATAGAATGAAAATCCTTTTATATCTCCAAAGACTATATCAATTGTGTTTTTACAAATACATAATATAAAATATGTATAAAGGCAATTGCTTATTATTGACCTAAATCAACATAAATATTATTATTGGGTGATTCCCTGAAGATGGGTAACACTTTTTGGCCAAATTTGGCGATGAAACCCTGATTTTTTACTCATGTGCTAGATAGAAGCCCTCAAAACGCATATATGCCATGTGAATTTTGACTTGCAGTAAAAAAACAAATTGTAGAATATTATGTTGGCTTCATAGTGATATTTTTTTAAAAATATTTCGATGTCATTTAATGTGTGAATTTTTGCATTTAATGAACTGTGTGACCTTTAAAATTTGAAGAAGCTAATAAGTGGCTCGTGTCCACGTAGAGTAATTCAATCTTGCGTTAATAATTTAAAAATATATATATATATATATGAGCATGATCTACATAAAATGCAGTGTGATGTGCAAATTTTTGTGTTAATTTTTTTCGCTTTATACAATTATTTATTATTTTTCGAAAGTGACCACATTCGATTTCAACATCGTTTTAAACACATATTTGTCCACGTAAAGCAATTTTTTCTATTTTTTCAAAATTTGAAAAACCAAAGATACCCTTTTGAAGAGGACACGTCGATATGTGATGTGTGCATTTTTAAGAATTTTTTGGCTGTGTATTTTTAACTCTGCGGATTTTTCTTTGAGCTGCTTCGAAGTTGCAGTGTGGTTTTCTAAGTATAAGTTTTAGAAGTAATTAAAAAATAAATTTCATATGAATGCCAAAATGCGTGTATGATACCTCAATGGATAGAAGATTCGTTGGTGAATTTATCGGTATCAACTCCGCTCAGTTATGTGCTAGGAATGGCAGGGTTTACACCTCTGCAAGGTACATAAAATTTTTCATTTGTTTGAATGTGGGCTAAGTCTATTTTCTTAAGCCCTCGACCGAGTGTTAAACCCTTGGTCGAGGTTTTATTAAGACCTCGACCGAGGTATTAGCTCGGTCGAGGTCCTAGTCATGTAATATTCAATATAAAGAGAGCAGCCTTAAGACAAAAGCGTAGGTGGTCATTACATTTTTTGGGAGTTGGTGTCTGAAATGAAAAGAAGGGTCATTTATCTTTATTTGTAGAAATGGGTCTTGGAGTATTAGGAGTTATAGATATGATTGATCAAATCTATGACTCCTATTACTCCTCGACCCATATCTACAGATCTACACATAAAATTTAGAGGAAGCAAAAGTAGTAATGTTTTTACATGTTTCTTCTTCAAGGTATGGGTGAATCCGCGGACCTGGGTAACACTTTTTGGAATTTTGCAAAAAAGACAGCCGCGGCCCCCGCGGACCTGGGTAACACTTGTGAGTTATTCCCATTCACAAGTGCATTTTTTATCATCATATGATCCCTTGTCCCTATATGTTGACATTATTTCCCTTGTCCCTCACATGCGTCATTTTTGTTCACTTGTCTTTAAAGATTCCAAAGTCACTTTTTTGTTGTGATCATTGCTCAAGGATACAACCTTTGTTGACCATTCTGTATTTCCCTTGATCTCTTATGCCATCCATTAATTTATATGGCATTAATCATTGATCTTTTTCTTCATCCATTTCCCATTTTTCCCTAAAAGTTGTAAAAGAACAAAATCACTTCTGAACACTATACACTGAGAAACTTAATCGCTTATTTCTTGAATATTGCCAGTGATTTCATTAAAAATATGTAATCGTCTATTGAAACTTAGATTTTTGTGATTTAGATGCCTTATATTGTTGATTTGAAAGTGATTTCCTCCCAAAAATATGAAAAAATAAAAAAAATTCGATAAGGATAAGTTAGGGTAGTTCCCGTAACTTCCCACTTATCCAATGGAAACTATCTTCCCAAGTATAAGAAGAGCACAATTAGGCCATTTGGGGGATTTTTTCTAGATATAAAAAATATGTTGGAGGATTTTTCCATGAGTTATTCCCATCCACATGCCCATTGTTGATTATCCTTTGATTCCCTATATCTATATGCTAAGATTATTTCCCTAAAATAGTGTTAATCTTGTATACATATGGATATTTTGGTAGGAGTTGTGGAGAGCTTAAGTAAGAGAGACCTTGGTATCTAGTTTTGACAAGGTTTCTAAGTGAATATGCTATTCCTTGTACTACTTACTACTTTTTAATATAAATTGGAGATCTTTCCCTTCCCAATTTTTTGTCTCATATTTTGATTGTTTGTTGTTGTTCATTCAGTTAATAAATTTTTTATTATATATGTTTAATTTTGAATTTCAATGTTATTTTGTAGCTCGTATGTTTTGGGAGGGTATTATGGTTGTTTTATGGATCTTTGGGTTGAATATTTGAAGCATATCTCGGGATTAAAGAAAGCTAGGACCAACCTTCATAAACTACGTGCATAAGTTTACTTCCATTTTAACTCTTAAAGTATATTTAATTGATCTTTGATTGTAATTCAGAGTCAACTTTTTTTTCAACCAATCCTTTATATGTAAAATTTAAATAACCTAATATGTTGGTGATTTAACCCCAATCATAAGATAAATTTCCATAATTTTTTTTTTTTTATCTCAAGCACTTCACCCCAATAATGAAGTAACCTTTCTCATGATCCTAGTAGTGGATAAGATTTTGAAAGAGGATCCTTTGAGCCTTCATTTTTCACTCCAATAATGAAGTAGCATTTCTCATGATCCTAGTAATGGATAAGATTTTGAAAGAGGATCCTTTGAGCCCCCATGTTGGACAATTAGAAAAATTTCAACAAACCACAATTTTCTAAAGTCAATGGACCTCCACACACATCATGGTCCATTTCTTCATATTCTCGTTCCGTCTATATAATGGCCATCTGTTAAAAATTTCCATTTCCATTGGATTAGTCAAAACATAAATTTTTCTAAACTTATGTTGTAAATCACTCACAATATTTTTAACTGTGGTGATTAAATAATTGGCACATTACTATATATTAGCGATTTTCTTGATTACGGTAAGAATGATTATGGTAAGAATGTTTTAGAGTGAGATAACACGGTCAAATTGAAGTCAAAATTATGAAATTATCCAGCGAAAATGCAAGTTATGAGATGTAGATCCTATGTCGAGGATACACAAAGCGATTTGATGACAAGAACACTTGTAATTTAGGACGAGTTTGGTAACAAAGAGGGTAAAAACCAAACCAAATGAAATTTGTTTATTTTCTTTCATTAATATATACTTAATTTTAATTTTTACCCACTTTTCTATAGTTTTGGGCCTTCTTTATATTTTAGGGCTAACACTAATACTTTGTGTTAGTAGATGACCCTTTTTTATTGGATAAATCAAACTAAGGGATTATTTTTCCCAATCGTGGTCTTATGTGATGTTTCCTCTTAACCTTTGGAATATAGGATAGGTTATCCCTATTTATGCATCATTCATGTACATGTTTTCCCCCTCTTAATTTGTAAGATCATTGTTCAGAGACTATGGCATTACTAGTCTTTCCTAAATTCAAGTCATTAATCTTTCATGAATTAGAACCTACCTCACATGCGTCACCATAGGTATAATTATTTTGGTTCCCATGCTATATTTTTGTTAGGCTCGGGAACCTTAGTAGTG